>VWZU01008868.1:178760-189745 GCA_013397095.1 Sterrhoptilus dennistouni | reverse complement strand
CCCTGCCCTGCCCTTCCTTGCCTGTCCTGCCCGCCGGGCCCGCACTGCACACCCGCTGTCCCGGGGCTGTGTCCCGCTGTCCTCAGGCTGTGTCCCCGCTGTCCCCCCGGGAGCTGCCCGGGACCGCCGTGCCCGGTGTCCCCGGTGACAGACAGCGCTGCCAGGGCGACCCCGGGCTGCGGGCAGGGGACGTGGGACTGGCCGGAGAGAAGCTGTCCATGCCGCCAAGGCAGCAGGGTGGCTGGCCAAGGAATGCCTGTGTCCGGCCGGGGAGAGGCTGCCCGGGCACAGCAGCCCCTGGCCGGGCACAGAAGCCCCTGACCCGGGCAGTCCCGTGAGCGCATCCTGCCCAAGGCGCTGCATCCTCCCGGCTCGCCCTGGGGCTCAGAGCTACCGCTAAACGGAGCCTCCTTCCCCTTCTTCCCCTCCCCTTGTGCCCGCCGGGCCGGGCCAGGTTTGCCCCCTGGGAGCAGGAGCTGTCTGTCCCTTGCCCAGAGCTCCCTTGGTGCCCCAAACTCTGCCCAGCACCTCTGCAGAGGATCCTGTGCTCCGCTGTCCAGCCTCAGAGCACCCTGGCCAACAGTCCAGTTGTGATTTAAAAGTCAAAATGTTTAACTACCCTAATTACATTGAGATTTAAAAAAGTTTATCCCAAATACTTCTGTCCTCACTTCATACATCCTTGGAAGTCTCAAACACATCTTTGCCAATAGCTACAATGTTCAATAAAACAGCCCCTCAAATGTAAACAGAACTGAATGCAAGGGGACAAAATAACCAGCAGAGATCTAAAGCCCCCTGTAGCCAAACTGGGATTGAGCTGTGCCAGAGCCCTCATCCCAGTCCCCAACTCCTGCCCTTCTCCAGCCAGCCAGGAGCAGCAGACAAATGTGTTCTTAACCTTTGCAAGGAAGTGAGAGCTCTGGGGCTGGTATTTGCACTTCACAGCTGGAACCAATGCCATCCTCAGAGGACAGAAAAGAGGAGCAGTTTTATTTGCTTATTATTTATTTGGCACATAAATACTTTTGAAATCATGCAATATGTAATGAAATGATTGTTAACATTCTGTGAGCTTGCGCAAAGCTGAGTAATATTATTCTCAGTGATGTTATTAAACCTCAGACAGCATGTGTCACCCAAAGCTAACAAAGTCCTGCTCCAAATCCTTCAGAAGAGCGAGGCAGAATTCAGCTGTCTGCAGAGAGCCAGTGGAGCCCCAGCCAAGGTCACAGGACATGCCAACAGTCCCGTCACCAATAGCTGAGACCCAGACAGGGTCACCAGAAGTGCCCACAGCTCCCCCTTTGCTGTGATGGCAGCAGAACCAGGGTTGTGTTGTTGGGACAGAGCTCAGGCACAGGATTTCCCTCCAGGCTCTGTTGCCACGCCCAAAGCTGCTGAAACACCCTCCCAGGCACCCCCAAATGGAGAAACCCTAGTCATGGCCCTCTCAGAGGTTGGCTGTGCCTGTGGGACCAAAGGGATGGAAGAGCTTCACCAACCACCCCTGCTGGGAAAAGAGCCACCCTGCCTTTCTCCCCAGGGCTGATAGGTTGGCTTTCAGTGCAGAACCAATTTCCTGAAGAACCCAAAAAAAGGAGACTGACAGTTGACGTTAAAATCTAATAAAGTTAGAAAAGCAAGGGGACAGATAGTTTAACAAGGAACCATTTCTGGTGGTTACTAGATAAGACTTAAAAAAATTGTTTCATCCTGACTTGACCTAAATGGAGTGGAAAATTACCATGACTACATTTATCTGAAATCATAAAGTGTGTTCTGATTAGAGCATGATAAAAAGGATGGTATAAATTGATCCAAAGATAAAGAAAGGGCAGGGGAAATGAGATTAAGAAAAGAAGCAGACGCTAAAAAGGCAGGATAATATGGCAAGTCTCTGAAGCTCTATTAAAAATAGCTGTAGGAACTGGAACATAAATAGTTTGGTGCTTCACTTTCTGTGCGTTGGGCTGCGGCCCAGGCGCTGTGCTGGGGAGCCCAAGTTATCACCTCGTTAATCCCTCGTTAATTCAGCACACTGAGCAATGGGAAGCAGGTCTAAACCAGGCAGCCGCCTTGCCCAAGGACTGAGCTTGGGCTGGAGAGCACTATCTGTCCATCTGTCTGCTGGAGTGGTGTCCATGTGTCTGGAGCAGCGTCCATCTGTCTATTCAGGGCAGTGTCCACTGTGCCCATGCCTGGGCTCCCTCCTGGCTGTGCTCATCTCTGCAGGACCTCCTGCCTCCTCTCCTCAGTGAAACCTGCAGCTGCTTAATATGCTTCAGTCTCTATCAAATTACATGGAAATTGGTCAAAAGACAAGAAAATTAGTGCAGTGGGTCTGGAAAACAAACCAAGCCAAGAGGAGCCTTTGGCTGAACTTCACTTCCTAGAGAGGCGGCAGTTGCCTCTGGCAGAAACCTTCATGGTCATGGAAGCAAATTTACCTCTGATAAAAGCTGTGTTTCAATTTCCTAGAAACAAATTAAAAATGTGAAAAAAACCAAATATTGCTTTTTCCCCCCTGCCTGGCTGCATAACTGGCTGTCTGGGGATTTGGTGTGTGCACCACTGCCCTGACACTGAGCAGGGAGGAAACCACCAGCCACAAGGCCACAGGGGGATGGTGAGAACACAAGCAGAGCCTGCCCTAGAGGGGTTCTGTGGGGTGGCGGGCGGTGGGGGCAGACCCTGGCCCTCACCTGGCTGCAGTGACCCCCAAGACAGCCCCAAACTCTGCCCTCCTCATCAGCACCCGGGGTCCTGCTGTGAGCACCAGTCAGAGCTGAGACAGCAGTGTGCTCCATGAACCTGCTGCTCCTCCATTGACCCACTGCCCCTCCATGGACCCCCTGTTCCTCCATGGACATGCTGTTCCTCCATGGACCCACTGCTCCTCCATGGACCCACTGCTCCTCCATGGACCCTCTGCTCCTCCATTGACCCTCTGCTCCTCCATGGACCCGCTGCTCCTCCATGGACGTGCTGCTCCTCCATGGACCTGCTGTTCCTCCATGGACCCACTGCTCCTCCATGGACCTGCTGCTCCTCCATGGACCTGCTGCTCCTCCATGGATCCGCTGCTCCTCCATGGACGTGCTGCTCCTCCATTGACCCTTTGTTCCTCCATGGACCCACTGCTCCTCCATGGACCCTCTGCTCCTCCATTGACCCTCTGCTCCTCCATGGACCCGCTGCTCCTCCATGGACGTGCTGCTCCTCCATGGACCTGCTGTTCCTCCATGGACCCACTGCTCCTCCATGGACCCTCTGCTCCTCCATTGACCCTCTGCTCCTCCATGGACCCGCTGCTCCTCCATGGACGTGCTGCTCCTCCATTGACCCTCTGTTCCTCCATGGACCCACTGCTCCTCCATGGACCTGTTGCTCCTCCATGGACCCGCTGCTTCTCCATGGACCCACTGTTCCTCCACTCTGAGGTTCCCAGCCGAGGAACAAGGCCCTGAGACTGGCAATGAGCTGTTCTGAGATAATCTCTGTCCCAAAGCCCATCCCTGACAGTCCTGCTGCTGCTGCTTCTGCTGCTGCTGCTTGTACTGTGCTGGTACCGGTGGTTTAGGAATGGATGAAGGGATGACACCACCTTCCTTTTTGGCTGTTTTTTTCTCTTCTGCCTAATGACTGGAATGACCAGCCTCTCTCTCTGCAGAACAGGAAAGTTTATTTACCTAATCCCTGACGAGTCTGATCTCAATCAGTTTTTTCTGAGTGTGGCACTGAAATCCCCAGCATCCTGTGCCCATGTGACCCCCCAGCAAAGAACTCCCTCCTGGACCTTCCATGGATAGCCAAGCACAGCTGGTTCATTTAGATGAGGGTCAGCAAAAAGCCTCTTTGAAAAACTGTTTTTCTTTCCATTTGGTGTGAACTTCCTTTTCCACTCTCTGTTTACCTTAATGCAGACATACGTAAATCTTCCACCAGATTTCCTTCAAGGAGAAAGTCAAGGCAGAGAGTGAGAGGAAGCCCCATTCCCTCCATGCATTCAGTTGAGAGGCTACTGGTCCCCTTCATACTGAGGTGTCCCCTTTATGCTGAGGTATCTCTTCCATGCTGAGGTGGCCCCAGGCATGGCAGACAGACAGACACTTCCCTACAGGACTGCAGGAAAAACTTGGGATTTTCCTTCTGTGTGAGGAACATCCTGGTATCCAAGGTATCCATGTCAGTTCTTGCTGTCCTTGCCAGTGCCACAAGTCCATGGCAACATTACAGTTCTCTCAGTGGTGAGCTCTCTGCAGGGTCATTAACCAGTCATGGATAATTTAATATCCCTAGATTTGTTTTAATTCATGTCCAGCTACTCAGCTGTTCAAAGCGTGTCTGTGCTCTCCCCTCTCCAGCTGTGAATATTCCATCCTTGAAAACAGGACTGACACAGCTGATGGGGAGGGATGGTGAGGGGCTTAGAGGCCAGTGCCAAAGCTGAGACCACAGCCCTGTGACATCATCACCTTTTTCCTGCCTTGTTCTCCTCTGAGATCCTGGGCAGAAGGATTTGGAAATTATGTTTTGGGTGATGTCCTTGGGGACTATTGGCCCTCTGCCTCCAGAGCCTGGCAGGATTCTCTTTTTTTGCTGGATTTAGGGGGACACAGGATGAGGCCTCACTTACTCCTTACACAGGTGCCAACAAAACAAACAAGGCAGGGATTTTGAGTTGCTGTGGGAGCAAATTTGTCTTTGCTGATCAGCAGCAGAAAGAAACCTGGGAAGATGGCAATAAAGCTGAGTCTGGGTCCTAAATTCAATGTGATGAAAAAGAGCTCTGTGCCATGCCTGGGAAGTGATCCCAGGCAGGCAGAGGGTGCCCAGCTCCCAGCAGCTTGGCAAAGGAATCAGGTCTTGCTGGGGAAACTCACTCTCTTGGGAACTAGTGGTTCCAAGACCAACAGAGATGGCAAAAACAACATCCAGCTATTCTCTGGTCTCATCTGTGCTGAAGTCTATTTTCATTCATGTGAGTCTGCCATTGCTGCCATGGTGACCAACTTAGAAATTAATTATATAAAGACGTTAACAACATATTTAAATAGGAACATTCAACCCACAGTTCTGGCAAAAAGATCCATGTATTCCTGGATTGTGCCCCTCCCACCTTCCCCTGAGCCCTGAGTCCTTAGATATGCCATTTCTTTCCTGCACTTACCTCCATGCTGATGTTAACAAATATAACTAGTCTTGGGCTTTTTTTTTTTTTTGTTTTTTTTTTGNTTTTTTTTTTTTTTTTTTTTTGTTTTGTTTTGTTTTGTTTTTTGTTTTGTTTTGTTTTGTTTTAATTCTGACTTATATAAACCAGATAAATTGTTTAAATACTTTAAACAATTCTGTTCTGTGCAAACCCTGTGTTGCTGTGAGCACCAAGACCATCCTCATGTAGTACACGAGGTGTGGGGTTTGAAATTCTGGCTTCAGACAAAGGAAGCCCCAGCCCAGCAGAGTTTGGGCTCACTGTGACACACACTGGGCTCCTGCCTTTGTTTCTTTGGGGTTTTCCACAGGAGACAGTGCAAAAAATGTACCACCAGAACCAAAATCTCGTCCATGGCTGTGGCAGGAAAGAGAATCTTACAGAGACTGCCTTGCTCCTCAGCCCCCTTTCCTAGAGGGAGGCAGCAGTTCAGTCTTGCTCATTCTCCTCTTGTGACTGTTCTCCAAGCAATGAGGTTTTCAGTGCCTGAGGAGACACCTCCACACCTGCTGTGACCCAGCTCTGCTGCTTTCTCTTGTCTCTCCTTCCCAGGTACACTTTGATCTGTGTCTAATGACATCTTCTGTGCCCTTCCATCACACACAGCCTTTGATGCTGGCGCTGTCATGGAGATTATTTTGGTGCTCTTTTCTGTGACTCCTTTACCATTGACTCATGTTGTTTCTTTCTTCTTAGAACATATATCTACCCTTACCACATTCCCTTCTGCTCAGCTTTGTATTCCCTCAGAAGGTGGGGACAAGCAAGAGGGGAGCAAACTACACCTGAGGGAATCTGGCTTTTCAGAGCAGCCAGTGCAGTGAATGCACACCCAGCTGTGTTGCAGGGAACGTGTGCCTGTTGGCAGGGATTTGTGCAGGGAAGGACTCACCCCTGGGATGCAGGGCTGAGCGTTCCCACTGCACGAGCTCGTTTGTTTTGGCACTCTCAGGGCTGGTTTACATGCCTCTGCATCCAGCCACTGCTCAGCCGCTGGAGTATTTTCCTTCAAAGAGCTATTGGGAAAGAGGCCTAAAAAAACTTTGCAGAGATGTCTGCATTAGCTCTGCTGGAAGGGATACTAACCAGAGTGGTGTGACAGATGCCTTTCCCCAGAGAAGTGCTGGTCATTGGTGGAGCTGTGGCTGATGTCTGGGTGCTGTGGCTCCATCAGGGACAACCAGCCCTCCCACAATTTGTTGTTCAGGGACTGATTTTCAGAGTTATCAGCCTGTGAAAACAGGAAATAACAAAAGAAACAAACAAAAACCGATATCAAGAGAACTCAATATACTTGAAAGTATATTCAATATACTTGAAAGAAGGTGACTTCTCCATAGATGGAGTTTGCTGGAGCAGGTGAGGTGGTGCCTGTTGAATTTCACAGACACCCCCTTCCCAGAGATGTGCTAAAACTGCTGGAAGGTAGCAAATTCTCAGATGTTTAATCACAACTACCTGCGTAAAGGTTCCATTTGCTCTTCCAACACAGCCTTCCTGGGATGGGAACACAGTGAATGAAGGGAAACTGTAAAGGGTACAAGGAGATAATGAGGGTGAAAGAGAGCAGAAAAAATGCAACTCAACGTAGCACATAATCAGGATTACCAGTTGACTGGGTTTCTGAAGATCAGTGCACCATCACCTTTCAGATGGATGCCATCCCAGGTGCTGTTCTGTACTTCCAAGAGGGAATGGTTCACCTCTCAAATCCCTAGTGTCTCAATTAAAAAGTCCCCTTTAATGATCAGCTGGTTCAAGAAAGAGCAAGGCCTAATCCTGGCCCATCAGACAGGATTTTACATTGGCTGGTGTGCCTGAAGCTACAGGAAGAGAGGCCTGATGCAGGTGACAGCAGGAAGCATCAATCTTGTCTGTTAGGAGCAGAGATCTTATGAGGATGGGGAGCACAGGGTGACCCATAAGGGCTGAGTGCAAGCATCTTTTCAGCCTTTTGGTCAGAAACAGTTGGGTCCTGAAGATAGCAAAGGTTTGATGGACAGAAAGACTAGGGTTCAGCAAACTAAATCCATCATGTCTCTGATTTGGTAGCTTTTAGGGAACATACGGATCAGAAGAGGGTAAAATGAATGTACAAAAGATGAGCACAGAGCAGCATCACAGAAATAAGAACTATTGGCTTGAATAAATAAAAGCCTGAAATACAGCTCAAATCAAATAAGCTCAAGACCAGTTCTTGGACTTCCTGGGGGAAGTGGATATTCAAAATCCACTGAGGCCTGGGGAGGGGGAGCATCCCCATTGGTATATCATGCTGGAACCCTGCTGGGTGGGTGCCCTGGCAGGGCAGGGGTGGCCTCTGAGCTCCATGGTGGCGGATGGCAGGAATATTTCCCCATCTGCCTTCCCAATGGTGAGTGCCTTGAGCCATCTCAGGAGGGGTGCTGCATCCAAAATGCGGTCCCAAGCCTGGGGACTGGCAGTGTGAAGAACTCACTCTTGGAAAAACATTGTCCCTCTGTGGAGGGAGCAGGACAGACAGCACAGCACAGCAGACAGAAAACCTCTGGCCAGACAGAGCAGAGATACTGAGAACAGGTTCTGACAGATGATACCAGGCAGCTGCTTAGCTCTACACCTAAAACAAGGCTGTGGGCAAACCCACGTTCCTTCAGAGAGCCCAACACACCAGCAGCTGCAGGCAGAGGGGTGAGCCTCAGCCTGGCATTGCCCATGTCACGTGAGCAGGAGTGGCACCCTGTCCTCCCACCTCTGTGCTGTCCCTGGCCAGGGCTTCTTGCCCTCAGCTGGGGCCTAAAAATGGATCTCCAGTGTTTCATTTGCAAACCTTTAACAAAGATCACGCTGACATGCAACTAGGAGAATGGCAAAACAATATGTGACAGCCAGCTTGCCTCTCTTCTTTGGAAAACTCAGATGTTTTCTTGTCACAAAGCTGCTCATTCTTCCTCTTAACATAAACATTGTAATGAGAATAAAATGGTTCTCTTTTATGAAATACTGTGTGTTGGTGGTTAAGCAAAATTAACATTTTGTAAAGCAAATGAAGGAAAAAGGCAGCTCTCTGACAAATTCTGTGAGCAAAGAAATGGTTGTTTAATGTTCTGAACAAATTAATTTCACTTTTCTTGGATGCTGACCCAGATGCAAAGCTGTATCCTGGGGCACTCTGAAGGGAAATGGTTAAGAAAGTGAGCAAGGGTCCCACCCCTCCCTGACTCACCCCCCGGGTGTGAGCCCAGAGAGAAGGGATGTTTTAGAATTGCTCAAACCTTCTGCCTTCGCACAGCTCCACAGAAGGCAGATAAACATCCTGTGCTTGTCTGTACAGCTGCTTCTGAGCAACCTGGGCTGGTGGAAGGTGTCCCTGCCCATGGCAGGGCGTGGAACGAGATGAGTGTTAGGGGTCCTTCAAACCCAAATGGTGTGAATCTGTGATTCTATAAATCATTAATCCCAAATAAACTCCAGTAATTGTGTGTTATCACTCACATCAACAGTCTGAATGGTTTTTGTGGGACTGTCAGGATGGTCAATGTTTGTCAGTGTCAATTTTAGCTTCAGAATAATATTCATATGAGTGGTCTCCAAGAAACAGAATGGAACTGCTCTGTTTGGTAAAAGTGAGGAGACAAAATTTAATTGGAATTGTTGTCCCCTCTTGCTGGAGATTTTTTCTTTTAAATTGGAAAAGTGCCTATACTGTAGGCCCTGAGCAGCAGTAAGGAATCTCCTGCTGAGATAAATGGGAATTACGTTTTTGGCATCCATTCCTGAGTTGCTCAATGAATTCCATCACATTTTACGGCAAAGACTGTTCTTCAGCACAAGCCTTCCTGTTCCAGACCTTGGAGTTGGGAATGTGCAGATTAAGGCATTATTTTGACTACAATCTAAAGACCTTGTGGAAAAGTTGAAAAAATTCCAAGGTGCTGCCAGTGGTTTTTCTGGGGACAAGATTAATACTTGCTGGATTTGCCGTATCCTTTTAACTGCTGCTTTCCTCCTCCTTTCAGTAAATAAATCTGCCTATTAGTTAAACAAACTGACTCTGATAGAAACCAAACACAAGAGATGTATTAACAATAATCCGCTGTTCTTAAAATAGAAAGGCAATAGTGAAGAGAGCCCGTGGGTTCCAGCTCACGGCTGGGCACTGCTCTGGCTCCTGCTCTGAACTCCTGGAGGAGACAAACGTGGGCTGTGGCAAACCTCAAAAGCTGCAGAGGATCCTGCGGGCTGTGCCGTGACAGCCACGTCACCGTGTGTGCTGCGGTGACAGGGAAGGGCAGTGCCACCTCCTTCACGGCTCGGGGGCTGACCCGACAGACACTCAGCAGCAGCAGGAGAGTGAAGGGATGTAGCAGATGATCCTGATCCTACTCTTAACGTTTTTTGCCCTCTCTGGGTCAGTTGTGTGACATGGCAGGCAGACATGGAGCAGCTGGCACTGCCATCTGGCCACCGAGGGCTGGCACAGAATTGATCAGAGAATCACAGACTGCTTCAGTTTGAAAGGGACTTTAAGGTTCATCTCATTCCAATCCCTCGTCATGGACAGGGACACCTTCCACTAGACCAGGTTGCTCCAAGCCCTGTCCAACCTGGCCTTGGACACTGTTCCTGGTGAATGTGCCACCCTTGGTGTTTTTTCTTAAGAAAAATGAAAGCTTTTTTTAAAAAAAGTACAGATTATTTGTTACTGGAAACAAGCAGGGAAATCTGGCATGCAGTTTTTGAAATGGGCATCTGGTCAGCAGAGATGATCTGCTTCTGTGTGACATTTGGAGCACATAAGGTCGGGCCACTTGGTGGTGGCTTTGCTGTGTGCTGAGGAGGATGTGCCAGCCAGGGCCTTGCTGCTGCCTGGCAGAGTGAGGTTAGGCAGCAGCCAGACATCCTTTTTCACACTCAATTCCCAACAAGCAGAAGTAGGAAATTCTGTGAGGCCTTTGAGGCCCTTGCTGCCCTCCCTGCACTGGGAGTAGATGTCTTGGGGTTGTCTCAGCACCATGCCACCCATCCTGTGCTCACCTCCCAAAAATCTACTCTCAGCTCCATCAGAATTGCAATAACATGTTTTGCCCTGATTTTTACTGTGTGCTTGGGACTGTAGGACCTTGCTCTGGAACATCCAGAGGACACTTCCTTGACCTTGCTGCATGCTGTGGCTACTGTCACGGCCAAGGTGCTTCTTCCTTCCATCACCCTCCTCTCCCGGGATACAGGGAGCTCCTGGTGGTCTCAGCAGCTTCCCTTCAGCTGTTTGGGCTGAATGATCCATTAATATTTAGCGATGTGTAGAAAACCCCCTGAAGCCCACAAGGATGGGGGATGCCTCATCCCACTCCTTTCCCAATGTTTAAATTGGAGCCAGGCTGTGGTCGCTGGCGGGAGCTCATTTCTCAGCCGGAGGGGCAGCACCTGTCCCGGGAAGCCCCACGGGCCCGGAGCTGCTCGTGGCCTTTTTTGGAAGAGCCGGGCCGGGCTCGGTGCGGCGCCGGGGCTTTGCTGCGGCTGAGGGAGGGCCCCTCCGGCCCACATTCCTTGCTAATTTTAACCAGCTCCCTCGAGAAGGGCCCGGAGAAGTATGGTCTTGATTTATTAGTCTTCTCTTTCTGAAAACTTTGTTCAAGTGTCTCGGGGCAGAGGTAAAACCAGACTGGGATTCTCAGTGTGGATCCTGACAGATGTTTGTCCCCGTCACCCAGCACCGTGTGGTCACCATCGGCAGTTTTCCCCCTGAGGCGTCTGGGGAGCGGCACTGCCCACGGGGCTGTGTGGGGAC
>VWZU01008868.1:149873-178737 GCA_013397095.1 Sterrhoptilus dennistouni | reverse complement strand
CGTGACCTGGCCGCGGCTGGTGCCACCTCGCAGGTGGCCCCAGGGCCCGGGGTGCCAGCGTTCAGTGCTGGTGCTGCCCGCAGCCCCCCCGGCACAGCACACGCTGCCTCTGCCCTCAGCACCGCGGGGAAAATCACCACGGCCCTGCCCGCCGGCCCGGGCAGCTGGGCGGGAACTGCCCATGGACCTGAGGGCAGGAACTGCTCACTGTCCTGAGGGCGGGAACTGCTCACTGTCCTGAGGGCGGGAACTGCCCATGGACCTGAGGGCAGGAACTGCTCACTGTCCTGAGGGTGGGAACTGCTCACGGACCTGAGGGCAGGAACTGCTCACTGACCAGCAGGGCTGGCCTTGCCCAGGATGGAATCTGGCCTTGCCCAGGGGGGACACTGGCCTGGCAGATGAGGGCAGGGCAGCAGGGCTCAAAGTGCCCACAGGAGGCACAGGCAGCCTCGAGCACTGTCACAGGTGTCAGAAAGGGACAGGGGACAGGGGATCGGGGACAGGGGACAGGCTGCCTCCTGCTGCACAGAGAAAAAACCCAGTGTGCTTAACCTGGGGCAAGAAAGGTTGGGCTTAGACACAAGGAAACTCAGGGATAAGTTCAGCTGATGCCAGAACCAACTTTCAAGGACTCTGTTGTGTCCGTGTTGTTGGATATTCCTGAGTGCACGTTCAACAAGCACATGCCAGATAAAACCCTCAGAGCTGGTGCTGGCCTGGCCGGGGGAAACACAGTCTGGGAGACCAAGGCTTTGCTGAATCCTGCAGCAGCAGCAGCTGGAGTCACGCAGAGTTATCCCAGCACTGGCACAGACAGGATTTCTGGAAAAGCTCCCCTACCTCACTGGCTATCATAGCACCTCCTCAGTGTAAAATCAGAGTGTATCAATCTCAGTCTGCACCAGTACCCAAATCGGCACGAAATCCACAAGCTGGGTATTTCTGTAGAAAACATTCCAAAGGGAAATCCTGAATGTTTTCTTCTAGCCAATTTTACTTGCTTGTTTCCCATTTCGATTTGTGTGTGCATGCACTCACATCACCAAAATGAGGCTATGCTCCTGGAGAACTGATAGGAAAGTGCTGGTTGTGCTTTTCACTTTCTTTTCTTGTTATTAATGCAGAGGAAAAGATGCTCTGTGCTCCTGCTGGGCTGTCCCAACTCATGCCCGGTCCCATGGGGAAGGTGCCCGGGGCTCTGTGGCACTCGGTGCCAGCACGTCCAGCCCATGCTGTGCCCACAGCAACAACCCCCCAAACCCCAAAGGCTGTGTCTTGGAATGAAACAGCTCTGGCCTCGTTACTCTTACAGAACTGGTGATTTCTCTAAGGTGTTTTGTACTTAAGACTGAAGAATTAAGCAATGCCTAGAGTTTAAGGAGGTTTTGTTTGTTTGTTTGAGATTTTCCTGTCCAGCTGCCAAGAGTTTCTGGCTCAGCCTTCAAACAAATTAACTCTGCTGTGACCAACCAATTTAAATAAACACTGGTTGAAATCTGAGGCTTGAAACAGTGGGGAAAGTGGGACTGGACATGCTCCAGACATTGTTACTGGGGCGGTGGGGCCCCGAGCCCTGCCTGGAGCACAGCCCTCGCCACGTGCCCTGTGTGAGGAGGGATGGGGACAGGAGATGAGACAGTGAGTGCCACTGGGCCAGCACTGGCCCCAGTAGCCACTGCTGTAATTTTCCTGCTGACTGGTGCCTTGATTCCTGCCAGTCACCGGCAATGTGCTTCCAGCTAGGGTCTGTTGTGGGGCTGCTACACAGCTCCCCTTGGCTCAGGGCCCTCCTGCCTGTTACTGCTGTGAGCTCCACTGGCAGCACAGGGCCAGAAGCAGCTTCTCCCAGCTCACCTGGGCTTCTTCCCAGCCCACACAGTGACCCCTGCTCTCTGCAATTGCCAGCTATAATTAAAGCATAGGAGCTGAAAAATTGAAATTAATAGAAAAAGAAAATCCTAATTAGCCTTCGCTGTTATTGGCAATATTGCTGCTGATTACTCTGGAGCTTGAATTTTGAGATACACAATGAAGAGCTTGAGGAGGGGTCTAAAACATGGCAGCATGCCAACACCTGCAGTGGCCAAGGCCCTGCTGCAGCCTCCCAGGACACCCCCATGACTGCAGTTCTCCTGCCCCTCCCTTTGTGTCTCCCCCTTCTCTCACATCAAACTCAGAGCTGCTCACTCTGCTGACACTGTCCAGAGCTCTCACACTGCCTGGCACACAAAGTAGTTGGTCCCATCACCTTTTGTGTTTTGTGTTGGTTTTTTTTCACTTTCCACTGGGGCTTTCTGTGGGAATGCCTTTACCTGTTACCTGTTCCTTCTGTTAGGCTGTATGGTCATGGTTAATGTCCAACCCCATGGAGTTTATGAGCCCTGTGGGCTCCCAGGAAACTCTCCATGCGGGAAAAAAACTCCTGTCACCATTCCATGAAAAATGCTTTTTAATTCTTAAAGTACCCTGGAATCCACCTCAGGTTTGTACACTTTTTCAGCCATATTTAATGCCTTTTAGAAATATTTTCAGTTTTCTTAAGGAATTTCTGTTACCATTAAAGCTGTACACAAGGAATAAGGTTTGTGGAAAAGGCTGGCTGAGATATCTTTGGGGCTGCACCCCCTGGCAGAGAGGGAACCCTGACAGCCCCAGTGCCTGGAGCCCAGAACAACCCTGAGCAGCCTCTAACAGCAGTTATCCCCCAAATCACACCATATGTCTCTTTACATAATATGCTTTTATCTCATGGTCTGAATTTCATCAACACAGAAAACAGAAAAAAAAAAAAAGAAAAAAACCCAAGTAGTACCTGGGTAACAACAGGAGATGAGGAAAACTGATTTAGGGATACAAGAAGTTTAACCTGATGGCATTCATATCAGCCCATTAAGCTGCTCTTGCCATTCTCAGCAGCATTAGCCTCTGGGACTATAAATTGGAATTCCTAATCTTTTCTGATTTGCTACAGCCCTAATGCTTTAATCCGCCTCGTTTTCTCCTCCAGATACTTCTCTCCTGATCTCATTGTTGCCTGATTAGAAGTAGTTGAAAATAATCAAACAGCCAGGGAAGAAGGAAAAAGAACATCCTAGTGAGAGGCATCTTTAGAAAATGGAATTACATTTGAAAAAAGAGTTCACATGTTTTACAGAAGTAACAGTCCCATGAGTTTCGGCATCTGAGAATGGATTCACTTTTCTCAGTATAAATTGATGCTGTTTCTCCCCAACATGCGTCATCATTTCCTGTTATTTTGAGGATGGAACAAGGCAACTGAGAAAATTAATGCACTATATATCCATATCTTCACTTTTAGGATTAAAGATTGTGTCAATATTGCCAATTTAGGGCCAACACTTAAAAAAACCTAAAAAATAATAGTGAAAATACTTTTTTCTTTGCTTATGTTTTTGGTCAGTGGAAGTCCCTCTAAGGTGTACCTGTGGGTGAGCAGCAGTGGCTGTTTGGCTGTGGGGAGCAGGGAGCAGTGACAGCCAGGGACAGGGCAGACACAGATGGGGGACAGTGCTGGGTGTTGGGGAGGGGCTGCACCAGCAGCTTTTGGATCTCTGGTTTAGACCTTCAGTTCACCCAGCGGCCTCACAAACACCCAGTTGTGCTGAATGAACTGTGCAAGGGCTTCTCCATCATCCCAGTGAGCCTGCAGCACCAGCAGGATGGGCAGCAGGGCCCTCAGGCCATGTCTGAGTTCATGGGAGGTGTCCTTGCTGCAGGCACCTTCCAGGGTTTCATTGTGCCTCCTCCATCCTTTCCTCTCTCCCTGCACCATTTCCTTTATTTCAGATGTGGATTCTTAGGTTGGGAATGCTTGACATGACTCAAACTTGGCACCTGATGTCTGGAGAGCAGCAACTGCTGCACATTGCTGGGTGCCATTGCAGGGTGCAGGGTGTCAGTGCTGGGGGTTGGGTGCCGGTGCTGAGTGTCAGTGCTGGGTACCATTGCAGGGTGCAGGGTGTCAGTGCTGGGTGCCAGAGCTGGGTGCCAGTGCTGGGTGCCAGCGCTGGGTGCCAATGCTGGGTGCTGGGTGCTGTGTCCAGGGCCATGCCAGTGCCAGTGGCAGCTGCAGGAANGCTGGGTGTCAGTGCTGGGGGTTGGGTGCCGGTGCTGAGTGTCAGTGCTGGGTACCATTGCAGGGTGCAGGGTGTCAGTGCTGGGTGCCAGAGCTGGGTGCCAGTGCTGGGTGCCAGTGCTGGGTGCCAATGCTGGGTGCTGGGTGCTGTGTCCAGGGCCATGCCAGTGCCAGTGGCAGCTGCAGGAATGCCACACCCATGGAAGAGTGGGTGGGTGCCATCTGCCCCCTCCACCTCTGGCAACCTTCCCTTGTGACTGTTCCATTATTCATCAACGTTGCCCTTTGTTGTTCCAGCACCAGGTCCCCCAGAACCTGCTCTCTGCACACCCTGTGCATGGCCCGGAGCTTGTGTTCTCCTCTCCAGGTAGAAAAATCAATCAGAGGTTTTCACTGAGCAGTAAATGTCAATTGTGCAAACATTACAAACCCAGAAACATCTGTAACTATGGAAACTTCAGAGGCAATACTCATTTCAAGAATAAATTATGACAAGAAGCTTTTTATAGCTGTTTTTAAAGAATAAACATAAATTAAAACAAGTGAATTTCATAGGCACAAGTTAATTTTACTTTTTAACCTTTAGTGCTACAGCTTTTCAAGACATGTTTATTAATATTGAGGTAGAGAAAAATGGTATTTTATCGATGTTTGCATCCTAAAAATTGGCATCACTATTTGTATTGCTGCAAAATGTTCTGCTAAGACAATCTCCACTGTATTTCAAAGGGGAGAAAATTCAGATGACTAATGGCCCACCCTTAGAGTTTATATTGTTATTTATACTTTTTGCTACATTTTACAGTTACAAAAAATCATCAAGTGTGTGAAAGCAAAACTCAGTCACACCTTTCTTCGAGCCTCTGGGACATTGCAGGACATGTGCACAAGGCCAATCCCCAGCCACAGATTTGGGAAGAAATCTGGGACTTGTTCTTTGCCCTCTGCACTTGTTCCCTGCTCACAGCCAGTACAAGGTGTCAGGACTGAGCTCAGGCTGGCAGTGAGCAATTCCCCCTCTCTTCTCCCCTTTATGATTTGCACACCCCTAATGCATAGAACGTAAATCCCTGGAGATAAAATTTGCTGTTACTTTCAGAAAAGAAGAAAAGCCTAGTCACTGAAGGTGTGGCTGTGACAGCTGAACTGCTCTGACTGGCAATTTACTATCCATTCCTTGTTTGTGGCACACAAACCCCTGGCATGGTTTGTCCTCAGCTGTCGGTGTGTGCCCACAGAACTGTGAACATCCAGCGGCCGAGTCACCCTGGTAGGCTTCCCTACTTACTGCTCAAACTTCTTCCTGGCAGCTCAGCAGTGTCAGCAGTGCTCTTCATCGAAGAAAATCCTTAGAGGTAAAACCTGGATGGAGTTCTGTTCAAGAAAATAAAACCTTAAGGACATAATTATGTAGCGATTTTTCCTATGTCCATGGGAGTGTGTGCTGGGGAGGAAAAAGGGTTGTGCTCTGTTTGAAAAGACATCACTCAGCATCCTCTCACAGCTCTGCCCCCCTACGGGATAGGACTCCCGACTCCTCTGCTGGAGGGTGGGATCAGACCTTCCATGGGTTCCGGGGGATTCGCTGTGAAATCAGATCTTCCATCGGTTCAGGGGCATATACTAAACCCCCACTTCCCACAGGGAAGAAGCAGCACAAAAAGAGACTTAAAAATACAGCGACCGCTGGGGTTTGGGGACAGGGGCACGGGTAGGCAGGGCACGGGTGGGCAGCCCCGGCCGGCACCGAGCAGTGACCAGCGCTCCCCGGCAGCCAGCCCAGCACGGCTGTTTCCTTGGCTGGGTTTGTGTTCGGAAACCTCCTCTTCCTCCTACAGAAGTCTTTGGAAATCAGGGCAAAACAATGAAGCGAGTCAGTGGGAAGAAGGCTGCGGCTGTCGGGGCTCCGACTCCCTCTGCCTGCGGAAATACAAACACGCTCCGGTGGAAAAGATCCGCAGCTCTGCCATCCGGATTGCCCGATGCTGCGGGCGGGACAGCGCTGTCCCCTGCAGAAACCTGCACACGCTAAGCGCTCAAAAACCTTTTCTCGAAATCCAAGCACCACGGTCTGCCAGAGCCTCGGCTCGGATCACGCCAACATTATTGTGAGTGTCCTCCAGGCTTTTAGGATGTGAAAGACTTGGGACATATTCCACAAGGAGCAAACTTTTTGTTAACAATGGGGACGTGTGGCACCATCAATGCAGGCCACAGGACAGAGAGCTGTTCCCTCAGGCCTGGTACCTCGGGATAAAATACAGCATTTAGAAGGCCAGACTAGAAAAGCAGTTGATGACTTTGTGAGCCTGTGATGTGCTGGAGCACAAGAGAGGGGCAGTCCAGCTCCTTCCCAGCCAGCATTTCCCTGGCATTTCATCTACCCTTGCAGTGATTGCTCAGGATCAAGCTGGGAGAGCATTCTCAGAAATGCCAACACCTCTTCCACAACTGGCCACAGCCACCCCACCACCCATTGCTTCCTCTAACTTCTCTCATCGTCTGTACTCTGCCTCTCTTTTTGCCCACTTAGAGCAGTTTCTCAGTTTTTTTTTGCTTGGTTACCCATATGACTCTGTTATGGTCAGCAGGCAGTGGCACCTCACTGCCACTCTTTTACAGTTTTTTTCCTAGTTTTTGTTTTGCTTTGGGGCTTGGTGTTTTCTGTTTGTTTTGGTCTGTTTGTTTTGCCTTTTTTTCCTTTAACACCAACTCTCTCCTCCCGCTGGGAACTGCAGCTGACATCAGCTGTAGGCTTTGGATGCAGAACCACTAAAAGCTGTCTGAAATCCAGGTGCAGGCTATGGAACACAGCACCCCTTTCTCTCCCACTGACCCTTTCAGAGACATCAATAGTCTTACAGGGAATGGTTTCCTTCCACAGCCACCTGGTGCCTCTTTCCCACCACATCACCCAGCCAGTGTCTCAAAATGCCCCTTCCTCCTGGCTTACCCCTCTCAGGGGTAAGTGCTTCCTCCTGCAGAGTTACATAAAGGGATTATAGCCCCACACACGCTGCTCAGGGGATCAGTATAATGCACTGCAGATTAGAAACACCAGTTGGATATTTTAGCATTAAGCCTGCTTTCAGTTCCCTCTTGCTGTGTGCTGTTATTCTGGCCAAGCAGGGACCAACCCCCCTGGCCTCAACTCCCTCAGACAGGCACCTCCTGTGGGGCTGAAGGACAGAGCAAAATTTCCAGGTCTTTTCTAAATCCAGGACTTCCACAGAGGCTGCCATGTACCAAGCCCTCAAATGAAAGCTAAGAAGGCACTTTTCAGAATAAAAGGGATATTTTCACTGTAAATTGCACAACCAATGCAGCTGTAAAAATGCAAAATCTAATTTTAAAGTGTCTCACTGAAATCAGACAAATTGCAGCTGACTGTTTACAGAATGCCTCCAGACAATGCGGACTCCATGATCAATGCTGCTGGCTTGGCTGCTTGCTGCCAGCATCCTCCTGCCTCCAGTGCATCCCTGTCCCAAACCTGCCCTGGGGTGTCTGGGTGTGAGAGGCAGGCACAGCAGCAGTCACATTTGTCACGAGGTGCTGCTGACACCCCAGCCCTGGGGCGCTGGTCACACAGAGCAGTGCTGGGCTGGGAGCCCCTGGAGCCACCCCAGCAGTGACACTGAGCCAGGCACTGCAGGAGTCTCCTCTTCCCTCCTGTTCTCCTGCAGAGGAGCCTCTGCCAGGGACTCCTGCTGCTCCAAGGCTGCAGCTCTTCCATCCCTTTTCAACCCTGCTGCCCTTTCATTGTGATCCCACCAGCCACCCAGCTCTGGGAGAACTGGAGTAAAACATCAGCCAGGAATTCTTGTATTTTCCTCCTTGGCCAGTCAAACTGGACATGGATCCAAGCTTAAACCTAGAGGAGGGCTTGGCCTTGGCTCTCCACAAAGTGCAGTGCAGAGCAAATAATGCTCATTCCCCAAGGCTCAGTTAATCTGTGCTGTCAGCTCTGCTTTTGCAGCATTTAAATGTTGGAGATTGTGTTACAGAATAGCTGTTTATCAGAGAGGTCTCTGGCAGCATTCGTTGCTGAAGCTCCTCCTGCAGAACCTGCAGCCAGAGTGACTGCACGGTCCCAGCAGCTCCTGCTGCCTAGAAAAAGGCTAGATTTTAAACCGGGTCACTGAATAGACTAATGACAGGCACGTCACTTGCATCTGCAGCAGGCTGTCCCTCCGAGGGACAACATGTTTCACCTCCTCACGTGGCTCGTGGCCTTGGCACACACCTTACCTGAGAAGGTTACAACACTCACAGAGCCAGTGCTGAGCATAAACCCACCCTGAGCTCACAATATCGAGTGTATTTTTCTTCCAAATTACACTGCTCCACATTTCCCTTATGTCCATTTCCAGCCTGACTTGCAGGCTCACTTCCCTGAACACAAATGAACAAAGGGGCACTGGAAAGGGGAACTGAACGACTTAATGGACCAGCAGCAGAGCTGAAGTAGGAGCCCAGGGCTAACGATCCCAAACCTGTGTCCAAAGGAGAGCAGCAGAGCTGGAGAAATGTCTGGAGCACAAGTCTGATGCGGAGAGGGTGAGGGAACTTGGAGGGCTGAGCCTGGAGAAAAAGAGTCTCAGGGGGGACCTTGTGGCTCTGCACAAGTCCCTGACAGGAGGGGACAGCCGGGGGGGTCGGGCTCTGCTCCCAGGGAACAGGGACAGGGGGAGAGGGAACGGCCTCAGGCTGGGCCAGGGGACATTTAGGTTGGTTATTACAGAAAACTTCCTCATGGAAAGGGCTGTCAAGGCCAGGATGGACAGGGCTTGGAGCACTCTGGTCTAGTAGAAGGTGTCCCTGCCTGTGATAGGGGTTTGGAACTAGGTGGTCTGTAAGGTCCTTTCCAACCCAAACCAGACTGGAATTCCACAGAATCCTTGAATGAAATGGGTTTAAGACAATCAGTCCCCTGAGACCCCTTGCTGTGCCTTCATGTGCTTCACTCAACACAGGGTGAGCTGTGGCAGCTGATCTCCTGAGCTGCTCTGTGAGACTGCAGTTCCACCTTGTGTGAAGTGCACTGTGATGGCTTTAAAATGAAGGAGCCTTGAAAAATAAACCTGGAATGCTGCTCTGGTGGTGTTTTAAAACATAATAAATTTCCAAAGAGAAGACTTGGCAGAGGGGAGGTAAAAAGGGAAATTTTTTTTTTTGGCACTTACACTGCAGCCAATTTAAATTAGGTAACTGAATATCTATAAATTGACTAATTAGGTCAACTTTCATTGCAACCTCGTCCTGAACTGCCCCAGCAATAAGCTTTCTTCAGAGAATGTCTTTTACACCCCTTGATCCCACATAGTACTTCAAAATGATAATGATCCACTAATCCTCATAACTGACTTGAGGTTTTCCAGAAAACACTGTGACTTCAAACAAATATATTTCTTGGGGATGTATGTCTCTACATATGGAAGGATTTGTCCTGAAAACCATAAAATCTCTGTAACAGAGCTCTGCAATACAGTTACATAATGAGACAAATGGTGGCTTCAAAAGGGCACTCATGTTTGCTTTTCATAAAGCTTGGAAAGAGCAGCATTAACTAAGAAAATACCAATTTTGTTAAAATAAACCTGCCCTCTCATTAAATGAGAAATGAGGACTGACACTGTCACAGGCCCATCTGGTCAGAGCTCAAGGAGTGCTTGGACAAGGCTCTCAGGCACAGGGTGTCCTGTGCAGGGCCAGGAGCTGGGCTTGGTGATCTCTGGGGGTCCCTTCTAGCTCAGGATGGTCTCTGATTCCTTGATTTCCACTGCCCACTGACCCCCTGCAGCAGCTGCTGCTGACTCTGCCCCATCACATCTGCAGTGTCCTCTCCTCTGCTCGCTGTTGCTGAGCACCTCTGAGAACCTCTGACCACTACTGACCACCTCTGAGAACCTCCAAGAACTTCTGAGAACCTCTGAGCACCACTGAGAACCTCTGAGCATCTCTGAGAACCTCTGAGCACCCCTGAGCACCACTGAGCTTCTCTCCCACCTGCCACCCCCCTGTCCAGTCCTGCCCCCCAAGCCTCCTCAGCTCATTGCCCCATTGATCTCTGACTTTGGGTGGGAGGTCCCTGTCCCTGCCCCAGGCTGTGCTCACCTGGGTGCCTCACCTTCTCCCATGCTGGCCAATAGTGGGGAACTGTGCTGACTGAAAAATAACAAACCTAGGAATAGTCCACCTTTTGGCCTTGTTTTAGTCTGAGTTATGTCCCAAGTGCAACTGGCAGGTTGGTTGTATTGTCATGGGCCCAGGGGACACTAGGGGCCACCGAGAGACAGATCAGCCCATGTGTCAGGGCTGCCAGTTCCCAGTGCCCTGGGGAGCTGCAGGGTAACAACATCTGCCCTGAGACTGACACTAATTGAACAAAAACTGACTGAGGTCAGTTCTCTGGAGGACATTTCTGTGTGGTAGTGTTACCTCTCCTGTGCAGCCTGGAATTCTGCCACCATCACCATCCTCTCCCTGTGTCTGCCCTCCTGCTCCCCTCCCCTCTCAGTATGGCTTTGTAAGTGGCAATTAGAGCAGGAATTAAAAGCAGCAGCATCATGCTGGCACATACCTACAGGCCCAGGTTACGGGGATGCCTGAACCTTCCTCCTCTCACAGGCAGAGCTGCAGAGTCAGAGCCTCAGAGCAGAGAGCACCAGCAGGAGTGCCTGGAGAGACAGGACCTGCATCATCAACAGTCCCTGAGCCCAGGGACTGTAGGAACCAAGCTAGCTGGGATGCATAGTACCTTAGCCCAGGTAACTTCTGCAGAAACCATAATCCTGAGACCATGGGAGGTGGGATATGGAAATTAGGATGCTGATGGCATCATTCCAAATTAGGTTATGTCTCTGGTTCTAGTTCTTTGCTGGTTTGGGACCTTTGACATATAAAGTCACGTCCCTATCCCCTGTCCAGGATTGGACCCCTGCCCCCAGGTAACCTTATATATTGTTAAGTTAGCCCCACCCCTGGGTGTCTGGATGGTGCCCCTCAGGCCATGCAGTCTCTGTGTTTGTTATTTTATCACCATTAAAGTTTTATTTCAGGCTCCCCATTGTTCCTCTATTTTCATCGCACTCTGCCCAGCAGGACCGGACCTGGAATCACAGCGCTGACTGTGATGAGGGACAAGACACATTTCCCTGGGAAGATGTCCTGTGGGGGGAGCCCAGCATTGGCACTGGCATGCTGTAGGAAATAATGGAATTGTTTATGTTGAAAAAGCTCCCTCAGACCATCAAGTCCAACTGTTCTCCCAGAACTGCTGAGGACCCCAGGAACCCACGTCTCCAGAGGCCACATCCACGGGGCTTTTATGATTTATAGGAAGAGAAACTGGAAAAAAGGGACAAACAGGAGGCCAAAAACCTCATGTTGAAATGCTGAATTTCCTCTCCGATTTGGCCACAGAATCTGTCCCTTCCCAAAGCACTGCAGCTCCCAGCAAAGATAAACCCTTTGCCTTTGTTGATCTGCTCAGAAACAGATCATCACTCCCTAAATTAGGGCAACACTGCAATTAGTCCTTAATTAGTTTTATTTTTTTCCTGCCATTCCAAATAATTAGAATTACCAAGTGGTGTCTTGCTTGCTTGTCTGCTCCTCCTGCCCATCCTGTCCATGCTGTCCATCCCACCCACAGCATCCATCCCATCCACAGCACCCATCCCACCCACACCTCCCATGCCATCCACACCTCCTGTGCTATCCACACTGCCCACACTGCCCACTCTGCCCACACTGCTCACACAATCCCTTGTCACTAGACGGACATGAAAAGATCACACTCACACCTTCAAGTTGTGAGATGAGAAATAGGAAGTTTATTTTTGGGTTCAGGGTTTAAATAGAGTTTGGACTTTGACCAGCAACTGGGGGACAGGGTTGACACCTCTCCGACTCCACTGGTCAAACCAGAAGTCCATCAATTTGTCCTTCCCCCTGGAAAGGAATGTATATTTACAAAACATCAGCCTTTGTTTATGTTACAAGTGTGAGAACTCCAATACAGAAATGTAAAAACCTCAGAAGGCTGAAAAATCAGGGTGACAGTCCCTCCTTTCCCACATGCAGGACACCTGGATTTGGCTCATCAATACCCTGTGACTACCCTGAAGCCCCGGGAGTGGTTTGGTGGTGGATCTCCTCAGCCACAGCTTGGGCAGGCCTCTCAAGCACCTCCTGAAAAGCCAAATATGCCTTCCCAGGACACAGGGAATGTGACAAGACATGCACGCAGGCGATTTTAGGGATCTCAGGTCACACTGGGCTGCAGTGAGGGCTTGGGGACACACCCAGGGCTGCGGCAGGATGTGCACTGCTCACAGCCCAGCAGCTGACCAGGAAAAACATGTCCAGCACTTGTGTTTGCTCTTCCCAACACCATAAACCTTATATTGAACAGGAGTGCTTAAAAACAATGTACTCAAACAAGGGAGGAAAGGTTGTTCCTGGTGTGTTTCACTGGGCTGAGCAGACACAGGCACCACTTGCATCAACCCACCAGAGAATCAGCATTTGGAATTTCCTCCTGGAATCTCAGGTTACCTTCACCCTCAATCTCAGCTCCCTGACATCTTGGTTATTAGATAGATCATTTTTATGGATTATGTCTCACAAGGGCAACATTTTAATGAATAGTGGAATTAAATGTTTGCCAGAATTTTTTATATAAATGATCAATTACTGCTGAGCGCATTCATCACATTTATTAGCTCCTTCCAGAAACATTTCTCATAACCTGCAAATCGAAATGAGGTTGAAGTTGAATTTTATTTCTTCTTCAATTGCCTGTAGTAAATACAGTTCTTGCACATAAGCCAGTGGGGTTTTCATGTAATTCTTTTTATGACATGGGATAAAATTCTTATTAAAATGCTTATTCATTTGAGCCTTTTTCTGCTGTAGTACCAGCCCCATGTTCCCATGGGTTTTAGAACCATTACTAAGAAGAAAGCTTGGAAAGAAAATTCTAAATGTTCACCATTTGGAGCTGCATCTGAAGGCAGAGGCCTTTTCCAGAGTGCTGTTTCTGTACTGAAGGAGGGAGCTGCTGCTTCTCCCACTGCTCCTTCCCAGTACATGCTCCTATGGCTCCTCCTCCACCCCAGTCTCCTGCACCCTTGGGAGTGGCCAGCAGCCTGAATGACCACCCCTGGCCAGCAGCCTGAGTGACCACCCATCGCTAGCAGCCTGAGTGACCACCCATCGCCAGCAGCCTGAGTGACCACCTGGTCTTCCCTCACAGCTCTGTCAGGAAGCTGCTCAGTGCTTGCCTAGGGAATGCGCTTTATGGGGGTCTCATTCCACAGGACTCACTTTTACAGCTTCCCCAGCCACGCTGAGTGCTTGAAGGCTGAAGGAATGGGGTTAATTAGTCCATGTTGATAAATCATGGTGGGCTCTGAGAGTGCTGTGCATATGAATGTACACATAAATAATGCACAGATATCACATCCCAGCTGGGGAAGTAGCTCCTTTACTCCTGCCCCAGCTGGTTATTCCCTGGCTCTGCTGAGTCCATTTTCCCCAGTTGTGTTCACAGCTCTTGCAGCACTTGGTCATTGGATTTGCAGTGCAGCAGCCGAGGTGTGTGTGCTCCACACCCTTGTGGGCAATCCCCATCATCCTGCACCCAGGAACTGGGGCTGAAGTAGATCACATTTCACTGGGAGATTTAGATCCACATCTGCTTTACCATGTGCTACTGATAAAGGTCTGCAATTGGTGATAATGTGAGTGAGAAATAACATGATAACGGATGGAAAGATCACATCTAACAGGAACTGGAGGTGGTTTTTCTCAGACAGATTGGTTTCTCAAATCAGATCCAGCCCTCCAATGGGTTGGTTGTGGAATAATATTAAAGGAAAAGCCAACCCAACAGCATGACAAATTATGTTCTAAAATAGAGAGAACTGCACACTGATTATACCAAACATAGCTCAAAAGCACATAGCTCTATCCCAGAATTGTTTCCTGATGTGCAAGCCGTGGCCAGGCCAGCCACAAGGAGGGGCCGCAGTGCTGGGCGGGGGAGCCGGGGCAGAGCTGAGCGGGGCTGTGACCGCGGGCTGCGGGCGGGGACCTCCGTCCTGCTGGGCACCAGATGGGTTATTGGGAGCCACAGGGCAGCTCCGTCCTGCTGGGCACAGCTCCGTCCTGCAGGGCACCAGATGGGTTCCTGGGGAGCCACAGGGCATCGCCGTCCTGCTGGGCACCAGAGGGGTTGTTGGGAGCCACAGCACAGCTCCCTCCTGCTGGGCACAGCTCCGTCCTGCAGGGCACCAGATGGGTTCCTGGGGAGCCACAGGGCATCCCCGTCCTGCTGGGCACCCATGGGTTCCCGGGGAGCCACAGGGCAGCTTTGGCACGGGCTGCAGGAGTGTGCAGCAAACACAGCCTGGCCCCACCGACATCCTGACTGGAACTCCCACAGACCTGTAGGTAAAATCGTCTGCTTCCCAATTCGTCTGAGAAATGAGGGAATTACAGGAGTGTGTCATAGGAAATGACAGGGAGGGGTTTTGGCCAGACCCAGGTGTTTGAGTGCCAGGCCTGGTGTGTTGCTAATGAGAGAGTTTTGTCCCAGGTGATGGGATGGAGCTGTGCCTGTGAGGGCGGGTTTCCGCACAAGGGAAGCCCTTTTCCATGTTCCCAATGAAGAGAAGCAGGGAGTGTCCCTCAGTGCCCTTGGGGAGCAGCTGCCAGCTCAGGGGCAGTGCCTGCCCTGGGGCACGGTGCTGTCTGTGGCTGCTGGAAGCACCAGGGATGATCTGTGAGCACGGAATGGGAGCAGAGATCTGCACTGCTTCAGGGAAGGAGTTTGTCAGAAACACTCCGGCTCCTGAACCATGGGCAAATAGCACACAGTGGCATGCAAGGGAGCCCTTATTTCTGTTACTTCTCTTTCCAGTGTGTGCAGCCCTTGGAACAAGCATCTCCTACTGTCCCCAGGTGCTCCATTCCTTGCCCTGGCACTGGGTTTGTTGGGCAGAGGCACTGAGGGACAGGCTGACTGTTCCCACCTGTGGGCAGGCCGCACGAGCACCAGAGCCAGCCAGCCTCTGCACCTTCCTTGGCTACACTGGTCTCTCATGGGCAGAGTTATTTTAAAATAAACTACATTTTTGTGCAAGGAGACTTTCCTGGGAGGCTGTGCCCTGATGGGCATGGAGTAGCCTGCTGCCCGGATTGCCCAGGTCCTTCCCTTGCCACCTTAGTGGCATCACAGGATTCCTGCTTGCATGAGTTGGTGACACATAGCCAGCTGCACGGGGTGGGTCTCTCCAGCCCCCAGCTAATAAATGTGGAGCTGCTGGTGCCACTGTCAGTGCTCCTGGTGTGGTCAGCAAGCTTTCTGTGGACCCAGAGCTGCTATTAGGACTTGCTCCACAAGTCCTCTGTTCACTGCCAAACCCTGTGTACAAGAAGGCAGCACTCCTTGCTTTAATTTGAAATGCCATGTGGAATTTCACTAAAGCTCTTCAGTCCTGCATGTCAGAGGAACATAAAACAACACACCACCAAAGCCCTGGGATCAGAAAGCCAGGGAATGTGTGCAATTCCATGGGTGCCATTGCCAGTCTCTCTCCAGCAGTGCCCTCACAGCAGAAACTGCTGTGGCCTCAAACCTCCCCATTTCCCCTTGCAAATGCTTCCAAGAGTAATTTTATTTCTTTGGGTTTCCCAGAATGACTCAGCAGCTGTAACCCTGTGTGTGGGTGTGTTCCTGGGAGGGGTCTGTACCACACAAGGGCTGCCCTGAGGCACCCAGTGCAACGTGGCTGCAGGACCCTGGGCTTTGGGTGGAGGTACAGAATTAGTGGGTTTCAGTATCTCATTTGCCTACAGAAGTTCCTTTTTAATTATCTGTTGTGCCTTGTGGCTGCAGACTCATGCATGAAAAATAGAAAAGGGGGGTCTTCTGAGGGAGTTATTTCTGCTCCTACTTCACAGGCCAGAGCAGAGTTCTGGTGATGAAGACACATGTGTACAATCCAGTTTTACCCTGGCTCAGGGTGGGTGCTCCAAACGAGCTGCAGCCTGCAGAGGCACTGATGAGGGACTGCAGGTACAAAGTGCTGCCTTGGCAGATGCAGCTGTAGGCACCACTTCAGTCCCAGCACTCTCTGAATGCTGCTAACCAGTCTGTGGTGCAGAGCACACCAGCTCCGGGCAGAGCCGAGGCAAATCCCAGCCCTGAACTCATCCATGCCTTGCTCTCCCCTTTCCCACAGGGTGATGAGAGAGTGAGCATGAGAGCCAACACCACCAGAGCCGTCACCACCAGAGCCACTGCCACAGCCCTGGCCTTATCCTTGTCCTGGTGCCCTGAACATTTGTCTCCTCACATGCTCTGAGTTCATCCCACCCCGATCCCTGCTGAAGGAGACCCAGTGCTCCACTTCTGCTCACAAAACTGCTTTTCATGGTGTCACCTGGGCAGCAGAACTTTGGAGGCGATTAACAGCAGTTCAGGGGAGGCTGTTTGCCACAAGGGCCTCCCTCATTACAGTGCCCCAGTGTTCAGGTGACCCCAAAGCCCATCATCCCTTTCAGAGCAGGCTTTATCCCTCTGTGGTTCATCTGCTTACTCAGCTCTAAGATGTGGACTAGGAAATGGATTATTTTGGGCACCACCCAAGTGGTGTTTTATTACAAGGAAAACTGCTATTTTAGAGCTATGGAACCAGACCTTAAAATACTGAAAGCCAAGAACGCCTTGTGTTCTCCATCCCTCTGCTGGACGGATGTGCTCAGCCACCAGAGCAGCTCTGTCCCACCACCCTGTGCCATGGGCACCAGCCCCATCCTTCACATCCGTGTCCTGGCAGCAGCTGGTGTGTGGGTGAAGCACCATCTGTCCCAGTAATTCCCATGTTCTGGAGGGCTTGGAGCAGCTGGCAAAGCCACTGTCATTCCCTCAGCAGGGCAGGGGCTCCTGGGCTGCCAGGAGGGCTTGGCACTGCCTCTGGAGCAGGACAGAGAAAACCACAGATGGCTTTGTCAGGAGATCAGGGTGTGCTCAGCTAGACAGCATGGTTTCCTTTTGTGGGCATGTTCTTCTGGACTTCCAAAAGTTCTCCAGCACATATCTCAGACTGTGGAGCTGCAGCATCGTGCTCTGGGTGCTCCTGTCCTCCCAGCACGGGTGGCAGTGCCAGCAGCACCTCTCACTGCTGGTGCTCTGTGCCCATGTCCCCAACATCCTCCTGCTGAGAGAAAAGCCTGCTGGCTTTGTGTGCTGCCAGCAGCTGTATCAGCCAGGGATGATTGCTTTTAGAAAGGTGCATCATCTCCAGCTCAGTGCTCTGGCACATGGCTCAAAGGGCCCACAGGCTCTGAGCAGTCAGTCCTGGGTGTGCAGACAAGGGGCTGGGAGCTCTGGGGCTCCAGCCACTCCTGAGTCAACTCTGCAGGTCCTGAGCCACTGCTGAGTCACTGCTCTGTGGGTCCCTGGGGCACAATCACTTGTGTCCCAGCCCGCTCCGATGGCTGCCCATGATTTAGTTTTATTTTGCTAGATGTGTGTGATGTGTGAAGAGGTGTATGAGGGCCAGGTGGAGTTAACAAGAGGCAGTGCTGCTGCTGCCCAGCTCTGGCTGAAACCACACTGCTTGAGTAGCTCAGGCTGTGTGGTTTGAGGGCTCCCCTGTCCCCTGTGTTGAACAGCTGTGTGTCTGAATTCTGTTTTCATAGATGCATCCACTGTGCCCTGTCACACTCAAGGATAACAAATCTCACAGCCATGAGGGCAGGAGCTCTGTGAACCTTTCCTCTCAGCATGAGATGCAGCTGGTACTTCCTACTTGGAAACTCACAAATGTTAAAGTTTTATTTCAGAATTTTGCCTGACACGTTTTGCTTGAGCAGGACATGCCTGCACTCAAGGGGGTGGCACTGCAGCCACCAAGCACCTTCTGAAGGCAGGTGGGTGGGAGCAGGAGCAGGAGCAGCCCAGGTGGCACGGTGTGACATCAGGTACCCCCATGGCCACCGGCCACGTGTTACCAGCTGGGCACAGCTGTGCAGGGCAGCCCAGAGCTCAGCGCAGCAGCAAAGCTGATGGGGAGGAAAAGGGGACTTGGCACAGCCCCAGCAGTGCTGCGAGGTCCAGGGTGCCCTGGTCCTGCTCAGGAGCTCCTGGAGACCCTCGGTGAGATTTGGTTCTGGTCTGGGTTCCGCACCACCCTCTTTGCCGGGGAAAGCAGACACCCCGGCTTCAGTTCTGCCTCTGTGAGCAATTCCCCAGGGCAGGGAGCCCTGTGCAGCCCTGGCCAGAGGGACAGGTTCTGACAGCTCCCGAGCTCTTCTCCAGGATCTGTGAGTCAGACGAGGAAGTCAAACCACTCTTCCCTCCCTACAAAAGAAAAAAAAAAAAAAACCCACGGCATTTTGCAAAGGATTAACATTTTGTGCAAATAAAACAAAAAAGTGGAGTCTGCTTTCCTGCAGCATTCCCAGCGGAGTGCTGCCGCTGCCGAGCTCTCCCGCTTGCTGTTCCAGGCTGCGGCCAGGAGATGGGATGCTCTGCACAGCGCCGGGATGCGCCTCCGGGAGCTCTCCAGCCAAGCCAAGGGCAGCATTTCCCGGGGCATTTCTGGAATTAGTCACTTGTGCTCCAACTGCTGAGAATTACCAGCTTGGACCCAAGTGCAGCCCCGCACCGTCACCAATCCCGGGGGCTGCAAAGAGCCATTTGTTCAGGCCGATTTGGTTATTGGGCAGAAAACAAGGATTTTGTCCAACAGCTCTAACCAACCCTGTTCAACAGCCCCAAACTTTCTCTTCAGGGATTTTAAGAAATCTCCTCTAAGCTCCCATCCCTTCCTGGTTTCTCCCTGGTTTAACAGCTCACTGGGGTCATTGTGGTTTTCATGGGAATATCTGGGGCCTCTTCCGCCAAGGAACAGGGAACAGGACAAGAGGAAAGGCTCCAGGTTGTTCCAGGGAAGGTTTATGTTGGATATTTGGGAAAATTTCTTCTTGGAAAGGGCTGTCCAGCTCTGGCACAGCTGCCCAGGGCAGTGGTGGAATCCTGATCCCTGAAAGGATTAAAAAGCCGTGTGGATGTGGCACCTGGGGACACGGGTTAGTGCCTGGCACTGCTGCAGGGACACACACTGTGACTTCCCCCCTGTCACTGCTCCCTGCATGGGATCCCTGCTCCTTCCCCCCAGCAGGGCTCCCCGGGCCTGGCCCTGCTCCCCACTGTCCCCTTGCACATCAGCTCAGCCAGGAAAACAAACCACATTCTCAGCAGCTGCACAACACAGCTGTGACACAGCCAGGACTGGAGTGCTACCCTTTGCATACATGTTTGATTTTTATAAGTGAAATGCAACCTTCAGAAGAGCCAGCACAGGTTCTGCTCCAAACAATTTGGAGAAAAAACATTACTTCATTTGAAATTTCATCCTGCAGCTACAATTTAATTCCTCAATCCCCACAGCAACAGTTTTCTTGTAAATTAAGAGCATGAAATATATTAGGAAATTAAAGTAGTTCTTTGGCACGCATGTTTTTGTGCCTTCTTATCTTCCTGGTCTATTTTTAGAATACAAGATGTTATTGATCAAAATCTCATAAAAACGATAATTACTGTATTAATGCACCAGACTGCAGCAAATGAATGCAGACTGTGTCTGCTGGGCTGAGTTCAGCACGGTGCACTCAAGCAGCAGCAACACCAAGCCCCAGAGCTGTGAGGGAGGTCCTGGGAAAATGTTCTCCTGCTGGGAGATGTCAGGGGTGACACGGTGGAGCTTTCACCATCCTGCCCCATCCCAGCCCAGGGGGGCTGCCCTCACTGGGGTGTGGATCACCATTCCACATCCCATCCCAGACAGGCTGGAAACCCTCCAGTGACCCAGCTGAAAGGAAAAACAGGATGTTTTCCTGCACCAGAAACCTCTGCCTGACCCAAATGAGCTCTGGGAAATGGTGACAGTGACAGAGCGGATGATAGGACTGAAGGAGTTTGTCCTGTATTCCATGATAAAGAGCCTTTTAATATATTTAGCATTTTACTGCACCAAACTGGAGAGGGAGCACAATTTGATCCAGGCTTTAGTCCCAAGAGCTGGGCTTCCTTCCCAGACAAAGAGCACCACGAATTTAGCAAGACAAGTTCTCCCTCTACAGATCATTTTGGTTGTGGTAAAAACCTGTAATAACCAGCTGTGTGCCTTTGCCACAGTCCCTTGCTTACAGGCATCTGCAGGAGCTGAATACCCCCAGAAAACACAAGGAAGAGGCAGGTTCCTCATAATGCCATAAAAACGGGGTTCCTTTCCTTGCACCCTTTACAGAATCCAGCAGGTAAAATACCAGCACTGAGCTACCAACAGCTGCTCTGAAATTTTGGGTTTTTTGTTCGTTTTCCTCCCTCCAATGTCTCCATCCTATCCTAAGAGCTGAAACACTGGGAGCCCCATTCAGGGTCAGAACATTGCCAGGGGCTTAAAACACAATCTCTGTTTCAGAGAGGGTCTCCTGAAGTCCAGGGAATATTTTATCCATCAGTGGTCACTGTCAGTGTTTTGCAGAGGAGCAGTCCCCGCCTCGTTGAAGGGAGAGAGGGCTCGGTGCTGAGGAGGTGGAGCTGAGCAGGGGACACTGGGTGCCACACACAGCCTCCTGCTGGGACACCGGCCAGGGCTCCTGAGCCAGCACTTTCCAGTCCATCACCACGTTCGGGTTATTCTCCGACAGGAAAGATGTGCAGACAGCAGCACTTCAGGCACAGCGCTGCTGCAACATGAGCTGTGTGCTGGGCAGGGAGTGCTGGGAGGCGGGGGATGTGGAGGGGCTGTCCCTGCTGTGGATGTATCCCGTCCCATCCCATCCCACCTCATCCCATCCCACACACACCTCCCCTGCTCGGGATGGCCTCAGGCTGCCCAAGGGCCGGGAGCTGCTCCAGGCTCTGCCCCGGGCTCAGTGCCGGGACACAGGGCCAGTGACATCGTGTCCCAGCCGTGCCGGGGGAGTGTCACCCCAGAGCCGCAGTCTGGGCTCAGGCTGGGTGGGATGAGGGGCACAGGCAGGGCTGTGTTCAGGACAGGGCTCAGCAGTGCCAGGGCGTGGCACAGTGCCCACATCCCTCTGTCCATCACTGACCTCTCTGCCTTTGGCAGATCAGCCCTTGGCCGTGTTTCCAGCTGCAGGTGCTGTGCTGCCTCCAGTGCAGCAGGGCTGCTCTGCAGCATTCCCTGGGCATTCACCCAGGCAGGGTGAGAAGAGCTCCAGCCCCCCCTTGGCAGTGCTGACTCTGAGCAGTGATACCAAGAACCACTGAGACAGCTCTGATGGAGCTTAAAAAAATAAAAATATTTATTAGGTAAATCCAGTCTTCCAGTGGAAAAGCAACATGGATAGAAACAAAGGAAAATGAAATTAAATGAACACTTGTGCAAAAGGTGCTCAGCACCTCTATCACAGCCTGCCCATGCACAGCCCAGCATTCTTTGTGTTTGCTCTCCTGTTCTTAGGAAATAGTTTAGATTTTATTTGGTGATTTTCAGAAATCAATACAGCTGTTCATATGAAGGTTCACTGTATTAATAAATAAACCAGACAAAGGAAACCCACTAATGAGCCTTCTCAGTTTCATAAATTCACCTGCTGCAGACCTCACTGGTTACAGTCCACCCCAATCGCAGGCATGCACTCTGTAACTGGACTCTGGGCCCTATTTACAGAGTGGCCTCAGCTCCTGGGACACCCCTGAGATGCCTCCCTGGAAGCCTTCATGATTTCTGAATAGAAACATGCTGCTCAAGGGCTTCCTTATAACCCTGAGCCCTTCCAAGAAGGTGCTGGACTCCATTGCAGCCTGAAAACAAAAGGAGATTTTTCTTGTAAGGTTCCAGAGAACTTCAACTCCTGAACTTGTATTTCTTGATTTGTTATTTTAATTATTATTTAGTTAATTTGATAGTAGATAAAGAAGAACCTACCAGCAGCTCTGCCTCCTGCAGCCCAGGTTTCCAAAAGCACAACCCCCTGGATTTACAGACCCACAGTGTGAGTGACACACATCTGAAAGCCAGGAGCCATTCTCCAGCAGAGGGGCTGCCTGCATGCACAGGCTGCAAGAACTGACACACCTCAGGGCAAACCAGCCTGGAAACATTTGGATCCCCAGCTGGGGACAGTGGGGTACAGATGACAAACTGAATTTCAGCAATGCTGCCCTCAGCTTACCTGGGTGAAATGAGAGGCACAACCAGCCTGAAGAAACTGGCCAGTGGCTGAGCTGGGTGATCCATCTCTCCCAGAGGTGTCAGACACAGCCAGAGCCCAGCACCCACCCCAGGCCTGGGCTGAAATGGGCTCCTGGCCATGTGTGGAGTGGGGCTGGGCGGGGCCATGAGGGCTCATCAGTGCTCACATCCCCGAGGTCAGGCAGCTTGCAGAAGTTGTTTTATTTGCTGTTTATTTCTGTAAAACCAGCCAGCAGTGTGTGCTGTGCCTGTGCTGTGCCTGGTGCTGTCTGGGCAGGGAAGGAGGGTGTCCTGCATGCTGTGAGGGCACGAGGTGTCACCTGCTCGGGGACCCAGGGCCACCCAGGTCTCTGCTAACGTGTGCTGGAGATGGTGGAGGTGCTGGGAGTGCTGGGAGGGCTGGAGGAGTTGGAGGCACTGCAGGATGGGCTGAAGGCAGGTGCTGTTGGCCTGCAGGATGTGCTAAGGGCCCCGTTCCTGTCTCAGTTTCCTTCTGCAGCTGCATTGACCTGGAAGGATTGCTGTCACTTTCTCTGTTGCAACTGATGACCAGCCTTCAGCAGCATGGCAACAATTCACTCAGCCCAAGGGGAATCTCCCGTGGGAAATGCTGTCATTTGACATCCAATTTTATCCAAAATGAGGGTGGGAAGTGGAGACACGGAGCAGTTTCACAAGACTTCAGCTCAGCTAAACGAGCTGTCCTGGCAGTCAGAAATCTCAGCATGAAACTCTGATTTAAAATCTTTCATTTCAAATTACTGTTTTAGAAGCACAATTTAGCAAAAGATTCACCCTCCCACGGAAACTATTCCAGGTAGAAATGTTCCACTGACTTTAATACTGAACATACAAGAGCTGAATATGTAACAACCAATGTGACTGTGCTGGTGTGTGCTGCTCTGCACTGGAAGAGCAGCTATTTCTTACCTCTTTTCCATGACGTCCCATGTAGAATAAAGTAAATTTCATGGAATATGGATGGATGTCATCAGAGAAACCCAGTGAGAAACTCAGATGGACACTGACTTTGTCCCTCTAATCAACTCCCATTCCAACCTAATTTGCATTGATCATGAATGTGGAGATGGGTTTCAGACCAACTGTGCTGCTCCTGTTCGCAAACAGCCCCTTTGCACTTACAAACTGCTGCATTTTCATGTCCTCAAGGGCAAAAAAAAAAAAAAAAAATAAAAATCTGGGAATAAAGTATTCTGATATATGGATGCTCCAGAATATTCTGGAATAGAATACTGGAGCAAATAGGCTCCCTGCATCCCTCTTGGCTTCCTTTCTTAGTCAGCACCAAACCTAGCATTTACTAGTGATTTAAATAACTATTCTTTTAAAGCTGATCCAGCATGGAAGCCAATAATTCCTCACATCATCTTCCCTACCATTTTCTAAAAACTCTGGTGACAAAACTATGCCTTAGGATCTTCCCCATGTCAGGCAGAGGGTGCCCAGCAGGGGACAGAAGCCCTGGAGAGAAGAGTGTTGGAAATGTCTGGGGCACGCCACGGAGAGCAGGGGGCAATGCAGGGGCTGAGGGGCAGAGGTCTGAGCCCACCCCAGGCCATGGGCACTGACCCCTGCCCCAGGACATGCTGTCCCCTGCCCCAAAACATGCTGTCCCCGGGTGCTGTGTCCCTGGCAGTGCCCTCGGGCAGGCTGGTGCATGGCTTTCTCACCCAACTGGTTTGCAAGCAGCAGGGTGAGGTGCTGGAAGTCTTCCTGCAAGTGAGCTCATCTGGCATCCCCTGGAAAAAAGCACTGCCAGTGTCTGATGTTTCCCTCTCAAACCCACGGTTATTTGCTTTCTTTGGGCTCAAACACAGAAGAAACAAGAGAATAGAAGCAAAAGGGTGCCCAGACAAACCAGTCCCCACAATCTGCACTGCATTAGCAGCTGTGCCCAGAGCTGTCCCCTCAGCTCTGTCTCTGCAGGGAGGAACAGACTTTGTCCCACTCGAGCATCAGTGAGATTGCTCAGTCACTCCCCTGAGCACAAGTGCTGTGTCCTGGAGCTTAGTGACTCCCCTGAGCACAAGTGCTGTGCTCTGGAGCTCAGTCACTCTCCTGGGCACAAGTGCTGTGTCCTGGAGCTCAGTCACTCTCCTGAGCACAAGTGCTGTGTCCTGGAGCTTAGTGACTCCCCTGAGCACAAGTGCTGTGTCCTGGAGCTCAGTCACTCTTCTGGGCACAAGTGCTGTGTCCTGGAGCACAAGTGCTGTGTTCTGGAGCTCAGTCACTCCCCTGAGCACAAGTGCTGTGTTCTGGAGCTCAGTCACTCTCCTGAGCACAAGTGCTGTGCTCTGGAGCTGTCTCTCTCCTGAGCACGTCTCTCTCTCTCTGTGTTCCATGTTCCAGAGGGAACAGAGCAGGCAGGCAGGAATCACAGCCGCAGGGATGTGGCACTGTCACACCAATCAGGAGATTTCCAGAGTGCATTGGAAATGCAGTCAGATGAGAGCACAATCTCTCTGGGCACACGGTGCTATGAGGATCCTGGGCTCTGGGTAAGAAGGCACAACCCACGAGACAAAGGCAGGGCCCAGGTGCCTGAACCCTCAGGTTTTATTGCCTAGTACCCTGGAAGGGCTGGTGGCAGCAGCACTGGCAGTTCAGTAGGACAGGGCTCTGACAGGGGTCTCTGCAGGGGAAACAGGGGCTGCCTGGGGGTGCCACGATGGGCAGGAACACAACTGGGTCCCTGAAATGGGCAGACACTGCTGATATGCCACCAAGTCCCTGTCCTTAAGGCACTTCTCTGGTAAGAGATGTTTCAATAATTCATTACCTTCCATAATTTAAAAACCTGACTCTGAATTTGAGGCTGTCTTCCTCTTGTTCAGCTTTTCCACCAAAAGAGGAAAAAAATCGCTATTCTTTTAATTTCAAACACAATCAATATCAGCCTATACAGTCCAAGGTTCATTGCTTTCAGGCAACCGCTCATAAATATTCATTAGAGAATTAAAGAGCTATTAACAAGGGTAACTGTTGAGGAGCATTTTTTAACTGTCTTCCACAAGAAATGAAATTTGCATTTCTCCGTGTGGAAACCCACAATGAGCAATGGCTCCTTGCATGACAATAAACCATCAGGTAAAAGCTGGTGGGAAGGCAGGAACCTCCCTGTCCTCACACAAAGGATGAAGCAGACATCTTCAGCTGTATGGAGCTGATGAAAGAACATTTCTGGTGACCCTGACTCACTTCACCCTGCCCAAGCCCAGCAGGCTGCACCTCTGCTCCCTGCACTGCAGCAGCACAAAACTCATCTCTCCGGTGACTCTGATTCATCCTGATTTGCATACCATGGTCACTGCCTCCACATTCCCTCTAATTAATTCCCCGGGAGGACACTTCACCCTGCTGGCTGCGTGGTGACAGTCGTTCCTATTTATCCCAGCACGGGCTGTGTCCGTGTGTGGCCATGAGGGGATCAGCATCTCTCACCCCCAGGGTGTGGCTTTGACTGGGGGCTCTGTGCTGCTCCCCCTTTGCACATGGCGACCTTTATGGCCCACTCACAGCTGAACTGGCAGGTCCTGAGCAATGCCCAGGGGTCTCTGGAGTCACCCCCAGGAGCGGGGTGGGGACTCCAGGGATTTCAGCTCAGAACCCAGGCAAGGCTTTCTCAGCTAAAACCAAAGGTCCTGGTGGGGAGCAGGAGGAACATGATCATTTTGGGGGCAGGGGAAGTGGATTAGCAGGTGGGCTGTGCCGGGGGCTGCCACCAGCCCTGCAGGTGCGAATTCCCCGTGCTGATCCCCGGGGCTCTGCGGCACCACCGAGGCTGTGGAGTGCTGGGTTTTCCTGCACCTGCTGCAAATGGAAATGCAGGAGTGAGTCCCAGGGGAGGATCCTCTGTTATGTGGAGCAGTTATTTCTCAACCTTAAAGACAAAGCAGGAATCACCTCCTCTTGTGTCTCTTATAAAGCACAGTTCCATAATTAATATCAGTTCCTTGGCATTTGTAAAGTCAGGATGTCTGGAAATGGGGAGCCCTGAGTTCCCCTCAGCTGGGGGCATCGTGATACACGAGATTTTCCCCAATGGATAAGCAGTTACTGGGTTTTGCCCTGGGTTGTCCAGACCCTGTGGGTCCAAGGTGCCCACAAAATGCAGGAGTGTTCTCAGCAGCCTGGAATTCCTTTGGCTCCAATGGAGAATTTTTAGGGCTCTGCATGAGGAAAAAAATCCTGACAACCAACAATAGAAGAGGTGTCTTTGCTTTAGGGGTTATTTGATGCTGCAGACTGTGGCCTGGGGGAGGAGAGAGACTGGGCTGATGCCCAGGTTCCCACCAGTGATTTCTCCTTCCCAGGTCTGAACCACCTCAGTGTGGATTGCAGGGAGGAACAGACCCACTGAGCCACTGACCTCCAGAATTCCTGCAGGAGACTGAAGTTCCATTCTGCTCCCATTGAATCAGGCATAAGTTATTTCCTCCATCTCCGAAGAGGTATATTTGAATTTGCAAAGTCACTGTGGCCAGGAGCTCTCACATTTTTCTGTAAAACCACAGTGAGCTATATATACATGTGGATATACATAGACATGCACACAAACACAGCTCTTTATATATATATATACACATAAAAATACATATATAAGTGAGCTAACCCAATGCCTGGCAGTGGGGTCATGCTGAGGTGTGGCACTGCCCAGTGAGTCCCACACCAGGGCCATGCCAGCCTCAGCAGCCCTGGGAATGAGGGGTGTGGATATTCCTCCCTCTCCTAGAGCAGTGACAGCAAGCAGCAGCACACTTGTACACTCTGGAGAAAACCGTGTCTCCCCTCAGTCAGTTTTTCTAAGCCAAGCTTTGTGCCTCCACACTCTTGGGGTGACTGTCCCCACAGATCCTGAGTCACAGCCCTGGAACAAAGGCCAGTGGCAAACAGGATGCTGAGGGTTGCTCTGAAGTCACACAAGTTAGGAAACGTTTTCTGACTTTCAGGAGTGATTCATGACTTTTACATTTTTGGGTTGGACATTTTCCTTAGTCACCAGCAGGGTTTTTTCAGTGACAGATGAGCCTCTCAGAACCTTCAGCTCTCATTTTCACACCCAGAGTTTGAAACTTCATCTCTGAATTAGATGTTGTGGAGCTCCTTTTCTTCCTCTCTCTGAAGATGTTGTTAATCTGTCTGCTTTTAGCTTGCAGAAGAACTTGAGCCTTGCCATGACTCTCTCCCCTGTCCCAGGACATGGCCAGTGGCCTTGCAGGGATGCTGTGTCAGGGCAGAGGTGTGGCTCCTGCTGCTGGGTGCTGCATGTTTCCTCCAGGCATTGTCCTCTCACAGCCTTTCTCCTGCAAGAAGGGTAACTACAAAACACAGAGCTCAAAGCTGGAATTAAATTAAACCCAAGGAAAGGTCACATTCACAGTTAGCTTGATGGGATATAAAGATTTAAAGAAATATGCATCCAAGAGGTTGAAAATAAAGACTAAATATTTGCAAACGTGGGTCACAACTCCCTCAGTCAGCACAGGGAGACTGGGAATTGGGGTGGAATTGGGATGGGATGGGGATGGAATTGGGGTGGAATTGGGATGGGGATGGGATGGGGATGGAATTGGGGTGGGATGGGGATGGGATGGGGATGGAATGGGCATGGAATTGGGGCAGCCCCCAGCAGCATTCGAGCAGGTGGCCCCAGTGCTCAGGAACATTGGCCACTGCTGAGCTTGGGGGGTAAATTTCAGACCATGACAAATCACTGAAAACAACCATGGCACAACAAGGTGGATTTGTCACTGTGCTGTGCGGAAATGTGACACTGCCATGAGGAGTCAGTGCTGGCACAGGGAGTCAGGGTGTCCAGGGTGAGCTCATCCCTTCTGTGGCTGCACAGGGAGCAGTGGCACAGATAACTCACACTCTCAAGGGACCTGAGAAACCTGGCTTGGTGGTGAACAAAAATTGGGCAAATCTGCAGGGATAAATTAAATTATTAAAGAAAAACTCAAGATGTCACCAGACAATGCAGACAACAGACAGCCTGAGAGAGCTGTGGCTATTCCTCCTGGAGAGGAGAAGGCTCCAGAGAGACCTTAGAGCTTCTTCTAGTGCTTAAAAGGGCTCCAAGAGACCAGGAGAGCAACTTAAAAATTTCCCCAGGAAACACTTCCTCAGTCCTCCTAAGACTCACCACATTAAATTTCCATTTCCCCACATGTCATACAGTGTCCCTCAACAAACTCCTGGATGTTGGTAAATGCCAAAGCCTTTATTTGTGACACATTTGTTCTGAGCTGTAGCCAAACTGATCACCCTCCTTCCTGGGAATAAGGGTGTGAACTGAAATCTTTCCAGGGTGACTCAAGGCAGGTGTGTTTGACCCTGCACCTTCAGTGACAGCTGGAGAACAGCTGGGCCCAAAGATGGGCCTGGGGTTTTCTCCTCCCGTGCTGCTGGGGTTGGCAAAAATGCCTCATGAGTCACAGAGGTGGGGAGGTGACAGGGGGGTGGCAGAGGCTGGCAGGGAGGTGGCAATGGGTGGCAG
>VWZU01008868.1:127588-145751 GCA_013397095.1 Sterrhoptilus dennistouni | reverse complement strand
ATTATTCCCAGCAGCAGCATGGCTGTGCAGTGTGGGGAGGTTGTGCTGGCACAGGCTGCTCCTGCCCCAGCACTGGGGCTCCAGAGCTGAGTTTGTGCCCAGGCAGGAGGGTCTGGCTCAGTGTGAGCACCAACTGCAGCACAGCCAGTGTCACATGTGGGTGAGCAGCCTCAGGGCTCACAAATACCAACCTCCCATTATTTGGGGTTACTCTATAACTTTATGCACACTTTATGTAGCTTGGCGTGGAGCAGGTCCCAAGCTGAGTGTGCAGAGCACACATGTGCTCAGCAGTGGGATGGTCACACTTGTGCAGAGTTTGGCCCAGGTGCCTGCTGTGTCTGTTTACACATCCTACCAGTATGGAAAATTAATCCTAAGGAAAGCAAACACTCCTGTCTCACATTCCTGGTATCGTGGAGAGGGATGGTTACTCTGGTTTTTATTGCTAGAAAAATCCTTCTTTTGATGTCCCTTGAAAGAGTGTCCTTTGAACCCCAGCATTTTGCTGTTGGCCCACACTCCCAAGAGCCAAGAGTTGTCAGGTCCAGTTTCAGGCTGCTCAGGAACTGCTATTGCAGATCACTCAGCTTTGAGTAAGAGACACATGGAAACTCACTGGTGAAATGCAGAGCTGCAGCTTTCCCCCAAAGCACAGTATTCCCAATACTCTGGTACATCTCCAGGATGTGTGATATTTAGAAATAGTGCTGGCCACTGCTGAAAGCAGAAGCCACAGTGTATTTGCCATCACATACGAGTGGCTAAATATAACACCTGATGGCAAATGGCAACAAGCAGGGTGGCTATGGCCTGGGATAAACCCAGGAGACAAATAAACCTCACCCATGGATAAATAAACAAGCACATAAAAGACAGTCCCTTTCCAAGTGCCCACAGCCTGTTTGGAAATGGACATGTCTGTGTGTGACTGATGAATTTGCAGAGAAAACAAATCAGACTTTAGGGCCCCTGTTCTCAGTGGAGGGGTGAGCATGTCCCAGCAGCCTGGCTGTGCTTCCCACCCTGCCCATCCCTGTGGGACAGAGAAAAGAGCAGTGTGGGGCAGCGGCATGGCCCCAACCCCAAACTCCACACCCCACACCCCAAACCCACTCTGTGCCCAGCACAAGGGGACCCCAGGGTCCCCAAGGGCACTCAGGGCTTCCTCCCTCAGCCATCCCTCCATGGGAAATGAAGCACAGTCTGCAGCAGACTGTGCACACGTGTGATAAACACCAAGCTTATCCCCACCAGGACAACAAGAGATGTCAAAGGCTACTCTTGGCCTCTGGATGCTGGAATAGGAGTATTGGGAATAGGAACTGGGAAAAAAAACTTGGCCTCCGCTTTTCACAAGCGTAGAAGGAATGAGCTCAGGTATCAGTGGGTGGTTTCTCCCTGGGCTGCACCTCTGGAGCTGCACTGAATGCAGCTGCTCCTGCATGGCTTTACAGCACTGCAGTACAGGCAGTGCTCACAAGCAGGGTTTAACCAACCCAGCCATAAACCTCCTCTGCTTTCAGTCCCTCAGCTTTCAGACACTGTCACAGCTATTTATAGTTTCCATACTGAGTTCCTGGACAGATGAAACCTCAACATCTCATGGAAAAAACCAAGCAGGGGCAAAATAAAAGGCCACAGAATATTTAAAAAATCCTTGAATTCTGAAGCTGCCTCGTCCAGATGCAGAACAAGCTCATTCCTATCACGCTGGCACTTGCCCTGCCTGGTCAGCAAACTGCTCAAGCTCAAGCAGAGCTCTCCTTTCCTCTCCTCATTCACAGATGGGTTACCACCTCCTGTTTGTCCTTTTAATTCCTTTGTTGCAGTGCAGCCGTGAGTCACCCAAAGCACACAGGACGCTGTGAGACAGCCCCAGATAAGAACACCACCGAGTCAATAATGGGCTCCCTATTCCAGCAGCCCACGGGGGCATGGCCGTGTGTGAGGGTCAGTCCTGGGGACCCCAGCACTGAGGACAGGGCTGCTGTGATGGTCCCCAGATCCCCGGGCAGCCCAGACACAGGGCTCTGCCCTCAGGGAGGCAGTGGGAGCCAGGGCATCCACTGCTGCTTGAGGAAGGAAAACTCCTCCCTTTCAAAGCAGATGACAGGCCACTGCTTGGATTCTTTCAAAGGAAAAATTTGCATTGTTGCATAGAAATGTCTTTTTTTTTTCTTCTCCAATTCCTTTTCTTAAGCCTAAGACGTGTGCTTCCCACAGAAGACAGGGAACATAACACAGCCAGCAATGCACTAGTAGCCAGGCACATATTGCCCATCAGATCCAGATCCAGCAGAGATCAGCTCTTAAATGTGGTCCTCAGCTCCATGAAACTTCTCCTCTACTGACCCAAAGAACTAAAGACAATAACACTTTCCCCCTTGGAAACTTCTGGCCAAGTTTCCTAGGCAAAGTCCCAAGCAGGAGCACAGACCTTGGTAGATTCTATGTTCTTGGCCAGAGCTTTAGGGAGCATTTAACTCAGGTGGCTCATCCCTGACCTTCCTGTCACACACAGCTGGTGCTTTTCTGTTCACCATGAATACCCTGTTTGTAGACACAGTTTCCAGATTAGCTGTGTCTCTGCTGAGCTGCTCTGTGGTGACAGTTTGGACACAAACTCCCAGGGCTCCTTCCTGTGCACCTCCCACAGCCCCCTGGCATCCCAAGGCCACCTGTCCCCAGACCCACAGCCTGCGCAGACCCCAGGTCAGCTCCCAGCCAGGCTGAGGCCAGTGTCCCATCCCTGCTCCCACGGGCCCTCTCAGGTTTACAGGGCCCCAAGCAGTGCCTGCAGCCAGCCAACCCTTCCTCTGCCCTTCTTTTTGCCAGTCAGGGCAACAAGACTTGTCTGTGCTTCTGCAGCACCTGAACAGGCTCAGACTGCTGGGAGAAGAGCTCTGTCCCCTCCGGGTGAGGTTTGATTGCCCTGGGCGGGGTGAGGTGCAGATCCCAGAGCTGCACCTGGTGTGACTCAGGGAGACTCTGTGGCTGTGCAGGCTGGGCATGAGCGCAGCCACTCCATCCCCCTGAGCAGCCCCACGTGTCACCAGCGGGATTAAAGCATGGACACGTGCTGGGGTGCTGCCAGCCATTGCTTCAGGGAGGCTCAGACTGACACAGGGCAGGGGGAGTGCCCTGGGAGCAGGTCCCAAGGTGTCATGTGGGCTCACGGTGGGTGGATGGATGGATGGATGGATGGATGGATGGATGGATGGATGGATGGATGGATGGATGGATGGATGGACGGACAGCCACAGCTGTCAGAACACCCCACTCCTGCCACTCTCTTCAGGCTGCAAACCAAGGCCAGGATCAGGAAACCCATCCCTGCTTGCAAAGCCAGGTTACACTGGAGCAGGTGGACTTCAAATCATGGCACTCGCAGAGGATGTCCTGCTAGCAGCTTATGTGCCTCTAATCAGCCTGTTGTCAGCACATCCCACCTCATCACTGCTGAGGTGGGCAGGACTGAGACAGGAGATTTTCTTTTCCCTCTCAAAAGACTCCTGTGCTCAGCCTGCAGCACCTATCCATCAGTGACTCCATCAGGGATGGTGTTCCCATGGGGATTTTGGGGCATTCCTGCTGGAGCTGCCCCAGCACAGCTGCACTGCAGCCCTGCACTGCTGCGTGTGGCACAAACTAACCAGAAAACATGACCTGGTCGCAAAACAGATCCTGAGCGTGCTTCAGCTGGAATCCTGGTGGATTCACAGCCCCCAAACCCCGGCCAGCTGCAATCAGCCTGTCCAGCCAGTGGCAAATGGCGAGAAGCACAAGACAGGCAGGGAATGATTTGCTCAGGGTAAGAGGGTTTTCTGGTTAGGACCTCAGTTTTGGACCAAGGTGGAGCTCCCAGCTGGCCGGGAGCACAGCCAGCTGGCAGGCTCACTGGTGAATTCCCAAGGGACACAGGCATGGGCTGTCGGTGCTCCCGGTGACGGGAGAACCCGAGCCCGCTGCTGGCCCTGCCCTGCCCGGCGGAGCCCCTGGACCATCCCCGGCAGCGCCGTGCACAGCCAGCGCCTCTCCCAGCTTCTTTCTGCTGGTGATTTATCCAAGGGGGTTGGGGTGGGGGGACTGTTCTCCTCGGCACCGTGGTTTATAGAACCCCCTTCCGTGCGCTGATCCCCGGGGTTCTCCCCTGGCTGCGCCCCGGGGGAGCCGGCACGGCCCGCACGCGGAGCCCTCACAGCGATCATTTACCGCCCTTCCCGAGCAACAGCGGCTAAATTTAGTTCTCCACCTAATTCCCTCTCCGGAGGAAGTGTCGGGTTTCCCCCGGGCCCAGGCTGGCGGCTCTCTCGGAGCCTGCCCACGGTGCCGACACCCCAAACCAGCAGCGCCCCGTGTCCGTGTCCCTCCCGCAGCCTCCCAGCAAAGGGGGCTCGCTGGCACATCCTTGAGACCTCACAAAAGGATCTGAGGATCGAGGGGAGCACCCCCAGGGACCCCCTGCCCTGCCGGCACTCGGAGGAGCTGCAGCAAACAACAGGCAAGGATTTCTGCAGCACAGCTCCTTTCTGGGCTGCCTGGGTCCCCTCAAATTGTGTCATGAGGGAAACAGCACTGCTGATGCTCAGAATTCCAGTATCTCACTGAATTGAATTCCAGTATCTCACTGAATTCTTCCCCTCAGTCCTGGCACTCACAACAAAACCACCCAGATAAAACCCGTGTCCCAGAGACATTCACTGCCCATCTTCGTGTCTGAGAAGGGAGAGAGACTTGAGTCCATCAAAGGGAAACTCAGAGGGTACATATAAACCCCATCATTTGGTCTCCTCTTTGGAGAAGCACACACTCTTTCTTTCCCCTAGTGCCCTCCAGCCTCTCCAGCTCCCTTTTTCTCTCCCTCCAGCTGTCAGGATCTCCTCTGGGGTGACATCCAACCCAGTGGCGCTGGGCTTGCCCAGGACAGGGGACTGTGCTGCCTCTGCAGGCGGGCCTGGCCAGAGCACTCTGATGAAGACAACTGCAAACATTGCAACAAATTATTGCCAGTACGTGGATTTAGTTAACAAGGCCTAACAACTGCAATTAATAGGCCAACCCAAAATGTCTGAAATGCCCAATTTCTAGTGCATAAACTAGATTTCTGGTTCATTTATTGCCTTTCAGTCAGAGACCCGATGCACTGGAATAACAGGCTCCCTGTGTTTGTCCGGCTTTCCAGTTCTGCAAACAAATGTTTATTGACCTAAGTGGCACTTCCTCTGCAAGACATCAGGAATGTGATGGCTGGCTGCTGTATTTTAAAGCAATTCAGTGAGATGAAGGTACGTTGCCACTGTAGACATTAATATTTGCAATACTGCAGAGTTGCTTTCAGTCTCTCAGGGACAAAGAAGGTTCTAAGAGATCCCATCTGATCCCTCTGGCAGTTTGTTTTTGCTGAAGATGTGATATGGCCCCTGTGTGATGTTACACAGCCCTGAATCTGCTGTGCGCTCTCTGGAAAATCTGGGGCCCTGAGCTGAGCTCTCCGTGCCTCCTGCGAGTTCTGTGCCAGCACCAGCACAGAGGGCACGGCTGGGACCTGTGCTGGTTATGGGGACAAGGCCCCAGCCAGGCTGGGACCTGTGCTGGTTATGGGGACAAGGCCCCAGCCAGGCTGGGACCTGTGCTGGTTATGGGGACAAGGCCCCAGCCAGGCTGGGACCTGTGCTGGTTATGGGGACAAGGCCCCAGCCAGGCTGGGACCTGTGCTGGTTATGGGGACAAGGCCCCAGCCAGGCTGGGACCTGTGCTGGTTATGGGGACAAGGCCCCAGCCAGGCTGGGACCTGTGCTGGTTATGGGGACAAGGCCCCAGCCAGGCTGGGACCTGTGCTGGTTATGGGGACAAGGCCCCAGCCAGGCTGGGACCTGTGCTGGTTATGGGGACAAGGCCCCAGCCAGGCTGGGACCTGTGCTGGTTATGGGGACAAGGCCCCAGCCAGGCTGGGACCTGTGCTGGTTATGGGGACAAGGCCCCAGCCAGGCTGGGACCTGTGCTGGTTATGGGGACAAGGCCCCAGCCAGGCTGGGACCTGTGCTGGTTATGGGGACAAGGCCCCAGCCAGGCTGGGACCTGTGCTGGCAGGGGGACAAGGCTCCTGCCAGCCCCAGCAGCGGATGGGAGCAGTAAGAACACATTTTCTAGACAGGAAAACAGCACAATTGGTCAGGGATGTGTCTCGGCATGACCTCACTTCTCTTTATGGTCGGGTTCTGCAGACCAGGCTGCACCTTCGGTTCCCGTCAGTCCCAGCCCTTCCCCTCCTGGCACTGTCACTGCTGCAGCTCCCTGTGTGTCCCTCCTGCCCGGGCTGGCTCCAGCCACTGTCCCTGAGGGCTCCCTGTGACACTGACACCGGGCTGGGGACGGCTGGGCTGTGCCTGTGTGTCCCCTGGGCTGGCACAGGGCTGTGCCTGTGTGTCCCCTGGGTTGGCACAAGGCTGTCCTTGTGTGTCCCCTGGGCTGGCACAGGGCTGTGCCTCTGTGTCCCCTGGGTTGGCACAAGGCTGTGCCTGTGTGTCCCCTGGGTTGGCACAAGGCTGTCCTTGTGTGTCCCCTGGGCTGGCACAGGGCTGTGCCTCTGTGTCCCCTGGGATGGACATGGGCTGTGCCTGTGTGTCCCCAGCCCAGAGAACTGCACATTCTGCATTCAGCTTCACCCAAAACCAGCAGGAAGAGCAGTCTGGGTAAGCCATTTTAGCGTGAAATGTGTCTGGGTTTTTCTTCTGCACCAGATACAAAGTATTCCAGAAGGAAGGATCCTGCACCCACCAATTCCCAAAGAAGGGAGGCCCTGTCTTCTGGCCACAGCCACTTGTACCCCCATGCAGAGGCCACAGGACCTGTTTTGCAAAGGCAGCACTGGTAAGCAGCAGTTCTGTTTGCTGACTTGGAGCAAAGGGAAAAGCCCAAAGCCCTGCACAAAAAATGCTTTTCTAAACAGAATGCTGCTCCACACTTCCCAGAGAGACATTGGTGGTTCCTGACAAAGGAAAGGCTGGTGGCACCACCCAAGAAGGAGCATCCATCACCACCGTGCAAGGAGCTGCTCTGAGCTGCTGGCCATAATTCAGCCCCAGTATCTGTAGTAGAGGGGGGTTGGGAACTCATTAATTACAGCTGATAATTAACAGCTGTCACAGAGAGAACAGTTTAACCTTGGAACAAGGAGAAATTAAATTGGGGTGCAAAGCTGCCCTGCTGAGAGCAGCAGGGCCCTGGCACTGCAGTGAGGCTGGGTTCAGACACAACAGAGAACTGAGTTATGGACCAGGTTTAATTCAGCCAGGCACCAGCTTCCCTCCAGGGCCTTCTGCAGCCTGCACGAAGGAGGAGACACCCCTTTGTGTCCAGGAGCTGCTGGGTTTCTCCCCACACAGGACTGCTGGGCAGGAGCAGCCCCTGAACACACATGGGGCCAGGGCACGGGGGTCTGTGTCTCACCCCCTCCCCAATGCACCATGCAGCCAAATTTGGCTCCTTTGGCTCCTCTGTGCTGGCTGTGCCTGGCTCTGATCACAGCCAGCCTGGTCTGCAGAGGAGAGATGGAGTTGGGCCCCTCCCATGCAACAAGGCCTTCCCTTGGGAATGTCATGGGTTTCAGGTCTCTGAACACAAAAAACCTGGTGCAGCTACAGCTCCATAAGACTCAGAAATTGGTTACCAGCCTGTGAGCAGAGGATGGCACACACAGGCTGGGGAATTCTCTCAGAATCCCAGAATCATGGAGGCTGGAAAGGAGCTCCGACACCATCAAGTCCAACCTGCGAGTGATCCCCTCCTTGGCACTCAGACCAGAGCTCTGAGTGCCATGTCCAGTTGTTCCTTGGACACCAGCAGGGATGGGGACTCCATCACCTCTGGGGGCAGCCCCTGCCAAGGCCTGACAACCCTTTTCCCCCCATTTGTACAGGAGAAGTTGCACTTGTGTAGCTCTCACAGCCATTTGTGAGTCATTCCAGGACTGGGTTATACCAAACGAGCTTTGTTCTTTCAATTGAAAAGATGCTTTCAGAAAGAGGTCACAGACAGAAAGGTGAAACAGATGTTCCCAAAGGCAATTCTTGCCCAGACCCCTACTCCTGTTTCTTGAAATTGCTGCAATTATCATACCAAGAGCTGTTTCATGTGTCAGGGACCATCCCCTGAGGCTGAGCTGGCAGCACAGATCAGCAGCTGACAGCGTCTGGCACCAGGGAGAAAAATTACCTGGATATTGTAATAAACTTGGTTAGTTCAAGCCATGGTGGGAAGAACCACTTGGGAAAATGCTGATTAAATTTTTGGTGCACACACACACAAGCCATAATAAAAAGGAAGATAAAAATCATTACAGCAGCAGGAATAATTCCCTGCTGCTCCCCCAGGAAATGCCTCCCGCCACCCCAAAAGGTCCTGCAAGGTCCTGCAGTTTGACAGCTGCCTGTGGGCATTGCCCTGTGGCTGCCAGAGCCTGGCAGGTGCTGCCCACAGAGACACTCAGGGATTCTGGGTTCATGATCCCATCATGTTTTCCAGGGGGAACATGGACATTTCACAGAGAACATGTGTGATCTTGCTTCCTCAGACACCTTTTTGCGGGGAGGTCAGAAGAAAACATCAACTCCCGAGAAAAGCTAAAAATTACAGAATTCATAGAATCTCCTGCATTGGATGGGAGCCACAAGAATCATCGAGACCATCTCCAGGCCCTGCATGGGACATCCCCAAGAATCCCACCCCAAACTCACTTTTGATCCCCCATTACCAACCATTTAATGTTCCCAAAATAAACCCTGTCCTCCCCAAACCCCCTCACTAGGGCAGTTACCCCAACTACCTGACCCATCTAATTCAGCACAGACTCACACTGAGTTCTTTCCAAATTTAAAACATCCTCACACACTGAAATTCACCCATGGATGTGACAGGAGAAAGCAGCAGCACAGGCTCTGGGATTTTTATGTGTTAGGACCCCCTCGGGAGACCAGCACGCACCCACATAATGGCTTTGAACCTCCGCACACTCACACCCTCTCCTGCCAGGGAAGAGACCCAAATTCCAAAATTATCCACTCCAAAGGAGCATTTCTCAGCCTACTGTGTATCAGCAGCCAGTGAGTATTTCACAGTGTCTCTAAGATTAGCCAGTGAAGCGCCGTGACTCATCAGCCAAGCCTCCGCGCCGCTGGGGAAATTCAGCTTTTCTTTAGCAACAGAGGTTCAACTGTGGAAATTATAAATAATTAGGGTTTGGAGAGGCTGCAGCACCATGAGGATTCTTATTTAAACCTCACAGGTATTGGTGCCTGTGCCAGCAGCACCCTGGGTCCCCTGGCCTGTGCCCGGTGCTGTGGCAAGGCCAGTGCCAGGCAGGAGCAGGAGGTGACAGAGCTCCGACCAGCAGAGCCTGATCCCCAGCCCTCATTAGCTCACACCCAGCAGCAAATTAAACCACGCTGAACCATCACAGCTCCTGCCAACGTGCAGCAGAATGATGGGGTGGGGGAAGAGTCATGAGCAGAGCCAGAGCAGGCAGGATCCCCACCCCCAGCCAGCCGGGAGCCGCAGAACCAGAGCGAGTTCCCACTCTGGAGTGAGATCCAGACCCTGGTCCCCTGTGCCTCTGGGGACACAGGGCTGGCACCCCTCACCCCAGGTCTCCTGAGACCAGCTCTGTGCCCAGCCCAAGCCTCTCCACCAGGAGAGCCACCTTCACACGTGGCCAGAGTGACCTGGTGTCACCATCCCTGTGCCAGGTTTGCCAGCACAGCCCCATTCCAGCCAGAGGTGTGCCAGTGTGTCCCTGCCTGGCATGGCAAGCCCCTGGGACAGCCCTCCACCCCACGGGGAGCAAAAGCACACAGGGGAGATGCTGTTATTTTGGGGGATTTGGCCCCCAAAGGTTTCCCTGCTCCAGGCTGGGAAATCTAACACAGAGGGATGGGCTCGGCTGGCTGAGCCCTGGGCAGTGGCTCCAGCTCTGGCACAGCCGGGCCCTGTTCCTCCCCACAAACCAGACCCCCGTGTCCCTCAGGACCAGTGCTGTGTCCCCTGTGCCACCTCCATCCACTCCACGGGCACCAAGGGCTTCCAGCAGGGAGAACCAGCCCCTTCCCTGCCCTGAGCCAGCAGCAGGGGCTGCTCCACAGGCAGCTCAGCTGCCCTCATTCTCTGCTTTGAGCCATGCTGGGCCTCGCTTATCAAGGCCAAATGCTCCAGGTTTTGGTGTCTAATGCAAACCAGCTTGCAGTTTATGTGCTTTCCCTCAGAAATCTGCTTTAAAAACAATTTGCCCAACTTCGTGTTTTATAAGATGCACTTAAGAATAAAAGAGTTTAGGAGCAAGGAAGTATTTTCCATACACCACAGACATTTGACTGGATTAAAGGAAGCTGCCCTTTAATGTGCCTGCCTGAGCCACCCTGGAGAGCTGGGCACCCAAGCCTGATTCCCTGAGATACTCAGCCCCATTCCCTGTGTCCTGGTCCCTCCTGTGTAGGCAGAGCTCAGGCTGGAGGCACAGAAAGGTGGATCAGCTCCAGGGAGAGCAGGGCTGTGCAGCAGCCTCAGCTGGACCCTGCTGGGATGCCGGCAGGGATGGACACCAGGATGTGGGGAGCAGGGCACTCAGTGATGATCCCTGGCCTCAGAGTCCCTGCTGAGGGATGAGGAAGGTGTGGGGCTAGCAGGGCCGTAAATCCTGAGACACAGAGGAGAACACACTGAGGCTGCTTGGAACCCTCTGCTATAGGCAGGAATAAAAAAAATGGACAGTATATAACTTGAAGATCTAGTAAAATAAGAAAATTCCCACATTATAGAAGAGCAGGTATCTCTTTTGCCAGGATAAAGCTATTTTCACATTTAAAGCTCCATTTTCTCACGGAGGAACACTTCAGCCTCAGGAAGGATTACTGCAGTGAGGCTACAGCCAGGAGAGGACGACAGATCAATGCAAAACTGCTTCCCAGGATCTCTGGGAAGTGCCCAAAGAGGGAACAGAGAACAGAAATCTGGAAGCTGGAAGAGAGACAAGAGAAGAAGCTTTAGGAAAACATCACAGGTTTAGACAGAAGCAGGTGCTGCAATGGTTTCCTCATCACCACTCCAAAATTTAATCTATAGATTTAGATTATTAGCAAACAGCCTTATTACAAAAATACTGATTGGTTTGGTATTGGTTTGAATAATGGTGAGGGACTTTGGGGGACAGGACAATGGGCATTGGCTTCATCCTGCCAGAGGGCAGGCTCACATGGAGTACTGGAAATTCTGCCCTGTGAGGGAGGCGAGGCCCTGGCAAAGGTTGCCCAGGGAAACTGTGGCTGCCCCTGGATCCCTGGAAGTGTTTCAGGACAAGCTGGATGAGACTTGCAGAAACCTGGTCTAGAGGAAGGTGTCCCTGCCCATGGCAGGGGGTGGAACGGGATGGGGAGCACAGAGAATGCTGCAGACCACTCACTATTCCTGAATGTTACATTCAGGTTTTTAACCCAATGCAGCTTTTACTTTTTTATTTTTCAGAATAAAAGACTGAATTAAGCCATTCCAATCTCATGTTATTAAAAGTGATATTTAGAATCTTCCACATTAGCTTTATAAAACCAGTTAAGAAATGAACCATCACTGTCCTCTTGGCTTATGCATTTGCACTTGCAGAGAAACTATTTTAATTTATCTGCCTAATGGCCAAGGCATAGAAGCAATTTGCTATGAGATTCATCCTTTCAGCCTTGCCAAAACCTGACTCATCTCTTCAGCAAGGAGCAGTGGGGCAGCTCTGGCAGCCCCCACAGAGCCCCACAGCTGGGCTGGGCTTTGGTAAGGCTGGGCTTTAAGCCACCTCTGGTACTGAGCTGCTGAGCCCGAGCAGGACCTGTGTTCCCTGCACTCACCTGCCTACCCAGCACCATTTTCTCTGTTACTGTGTTTGTACTGGAACTCTCTGTGGCAGATCTTAGTCAAGTGTCAAAAATCCAGTGACTCACCTGCAGCACTGAAATGTCACTCCTCTGTTTTGTTCTTCAAGCTGGTGTTAGGACAGACAGACAGACAGAGACCAAGGGGCATCACAAGGGACACAGGAAAAACAAGGAGATCTGGCACACCAACATTTCAGTGCTCTTTGGAGGAGGGTTCCTGCCCAGCCCTGGCACAAAGGGCAGCAAACTAGCTTTGGAAACCTGCTGGCACTGGAATTTCCCAGTGTTCAGCCCTCAGCAGCAGAGCCTGGGGCAGGAACAGCCCATTGTTTGCTCTCCACAGGGCACAGCAATGTCAGGAATGTCACACACCCAGGTGTAGGGACACAGGACCCCTTCCTGGACACAGCAGCCTGCAGGGGAGGACAGGGAATGTTTCTGGCACGGACACAGGTACTCCCTCCCCCATCAGCCCCAAGAAGCAGAGCAGGGCAATAGGGAGGGCAAGAGTGCCAATCTCTGCCCATCCATGGGGCACAGGGCAGGGCCAGCAGGTCTCACTGTGCTGTGACACAGGTGCCAGGGCTGATGTGCACCAGGGGCTTTACTGCAGAGACAGTGGGGGAAAGCTGGACATCCCCTTAAACAACTCCACCCTGGGGACCACTCCAGCATTGCAGGATGACACTGGGCCTGAGCAAACCCTCCCAAGCCATCTCATGAGCCAGGCCTAGAGAAAATCAGTGGCCCCACATGTGAGGTAGCACACAATTCCCTCACACCCAGCAGACTGGGCTGAAGAATGCTCCTACCTGCTCATGGGACCTCAGTGCCACGGGCTGCCTGCTCAGGAACACAGCCAGCACTCAGCCACTGTCCTTGCAGACATCTCCCTCAACCTTGGAGCAGCTTTTCCACACGTGTGGTGGAGCAGCCCTTCACTGGAGATGGGAGCATACAAGTGCTTTTCCTGGAGTAGTGAGGAGTAGGGTCCTGGTTAATTTAATTTGCCTTTTAAAATTCTTTTTTAAGTGAACAGAAGGCTGCTTGTAGCTCCCTGCAGCTCACTGTTGTAATGCTACAGCCAAATGCTTGGCAGCACTTTTGGGCAGGAGTTTTGTACAATGCACAACTGTGTGAGCAGAAAACACAAAAACCACCTCAGAGCCATCAGGTCAGCCCAGGCCTAGCTCGAGAAGATGCTAGAACAAACCTCACAAAGAGTCCCTGAGGCCAGACAGGCAGGAGCTAAGAAAGGCAGGGCTGTTCCTCCCAGAGCAGGAGCACTCCCAGCACAGGATCACTTCTGCCAGCCTGGGTAAACACCCACTGCACAAAGGCTTCACACAAGGTGCAGGAACACATCTCCTGCTGTGTACTGCTGTCCTTCTTGCACTTATTTTTGGAAAACAGGAAGCTTATTGATTTGTTTGCAGAGGTGACCAAAATGGGCCTCGGGAAACAGCTGTCCTGGTTCAACACCTCATGTTCTGCACCACAGCCTTCCTGCTCTTCTGAGGGATGCAGATTTCACTTAGGGAGTGCTGGGCTAAGACGGCAGAAGGGTTTTGGTGCTGAGCTCTCCTTGTGACACTTTGCTGCTGAAAGGGGAAGCTCTGACCTCTCTTGCTGACATTCAAGGACCACAGTGTGAAGCAGCACAAAGCAGGAAGACATGAGCCCGTGTGATTTCCGACCCTCTAGGCCAGCAGAGTTCATCCCTGTGTTTGCTGCAGTACATCCAGCTGGCAGGAAGCAGGATCAGTGCACAGATCCTGCAGCTCCAAGGCAACCTCCCACAGCCAGACAGCACTTCACTCACTGAGCAGGGACACGCTGAACTGTTTTCTCCAGCACCAGAAACAACACATCACCTCAAATTAATGTCTCTGGACTGAGGGAACCCAAGGAAAGGCTAGACTAATGCAAACCCGAAACATGAACTGATACAGTTCCGAAATCCTGTCCATAGGTCACTTCTGTTTGTGAACTGTTTGAATTTGGCAAAAAAGGTGTTGGTTTGCTGGTTTAGAATTGTGCATCATCTCTTGGTCATGGGCAAGGAGAGGATCCTCTGTGCAACATGTTCAAAGGGCCTTAAATCTCACTCATGAAGAGTGAGCATTCAAGTTCATGCTCATATTCGTGTTCAGTTCAGAACATGGATTCCCTCCCTGCCTGGAGCCAGCAGCTCAGCACAAACTCTCTGCACGCAGCAAGGGCAGGCCCAGGCTGTGCTGCCCTTCCAAGTGACTTGGAAAGCACAGGGACAGGACCCAAAGACATCCAGGCACTGCTTGTCCATGTACCTGGAACCGATTGTCTTGCTGTGCAGTAAACGACACAAGAAACTCGAACATGCAATGAGAGGCACACTGTTGTGTGTTGCACATCTTCCAAGGTTTAATAGACACAAGGTGAGTCCATTGGACTGAAGACACTACAATGATTTCATTCTATTGCATGTCCTGACCCAATTACATTTCTCAGAGTACAGTATTGAATGACAGTTTGGTAGCTTTAAAATTAACAAGTGTGTGAAATCTGTAAGTAAAATAAGCAGCAGCAATAATCTGGGGGGTTTTATCAAGAATAGCTAACTTTTAGGTAATAAATACATTCCGAGTTGTGGTTTTTGCTGTTCTCCTAGTTCACTGCCGTCCGACTGATCAGGTTCTCATGCCAGGGTCAGGTATCCTGCAGCCTTTCCTGCCTCCCACCAGTGCCTGTGGGCTGTGGGTGGCACAGGGAGCACTGTGCCCAGGAGCCCCAGCCCTGGAACCCGTGGTGGGTGGCACATGGGGCACTCCTGTGCCCAGCAGCCCCATCCCCATGCTGTGCCCCTTCTCCTGCAGCACGGTCGGGCGCTCCACACTCGGTGACCCTCCAGGAGAACAGCTGTGCTCGTCTTGTGTTACCTTGAAGAAAGCCAGAGAGGAGAGGTTACTGTGACAGAGCAGCAAGGCACATGCTGCTGCTTCCCTCTAAATATAGCCAGGAATTCTCCTGCTCCCAGCAGGCACAGCCAGCAGTGGCTGCAGCTCGGGAGGAAAGCTGCCAGGTTAACAAACCCCAAGTAAGAGAGGGAATTTTCCTCAAGACCAACATGATATGGATTTCAGTGATGATAATTAATCTGCAGTCTGGCTTACAGACTCTGGAGTCCCTGTTGGGGTGGGTTACTGTAGGTTAATCCACCACAAGTCCCCACAGAGCGTGCCACGTGAAGAACATCTGCCTCCACTTTCCGAGCACAAGCTACAAAATAGGATTACTCTCCCCCTGAGAGCAGCAGCTTTTCTGAGAACCTGCAGGGGCTGCAGTGCTGACTGTGGCTGCAGTGCCTGAGGCAGAGAAGTTGTGCCCTGGCACTGCTGGGCCCCTGCAGGCTCCCCTGCCCTGCCCCAGAGAGAGAGCAGCACTTGGGACAGCCAGTGTCCCTCCCCAGCCCCCTGCCACCCTGCTGTCACCAGCCCTCACAGCAGCCACCAGTCCCAGGGCTGATCACCTGAGCGAGGTGCAGCTCCTGGAGAACAACGTGCCAGGCAAGGACAAGGGGGAGGCCTCAGCTGTCCCCCTGCACACAGGAGGGACTCATACTGGCCCTGCAGGCCAGGTTACAGCGTGGGAGCCCTGCAGGAGTTCAAGGGGAGAATCCTCTTGCCTTCAAGTGAAGAAACCAGAAGACACACAGAACAACTCGGTGATCCAGAAGCAAGTGAGAGAATGGCACAGAGACCTCCGCTCACACTTCACAGCTGCAGAAGATCACTGCTCCCAGGGCAGTGCAGCTCCAGCAGCCCAAGAACATGACCAGCCCTAAGTCTGTGCCACACCAACCACACCAGCTCCAGCTGAGTTGGAAGTGCAGGAGACACCAGCTGCGATGTGTGTTCCTGACACACAGCATTAACACCAGAGAAGAGCAGATCAAAACCCTTCAAACCACCCCCAGCTGAGGTTTGTGATTTACAGAGCACAATGAACCAAGAACACCAAACACAGGAAGAGGATCACAGCTCCAAAGCTGCTGACATGGCAGCAGCGCTGCTTCTGCAGGCAGGGGACCCAAAGTGACACTGATTCACTCAGACTCAGCATCCAGAATGATCCTCGGCATTGCCCACACAATGCAGAATGCAAAGAGCTGATTCAATACCCAGAACATCTGTCCTAAAAGCTGTATTCCAGAGAAGGGCTGCAATCAGGTTTCATACACTCCTTTGGTATTTGGCAGGAACTGGGAGGTCTCACCCCAGGGCTCTATTACCTACAGCCAACAGAGGATAAATTCATACCTAATCTTGCAGGAGAATCTATTTGTCTTCTGATGCACAGAGAGACTTTCAAGAACACACAACAATCTCACTTGCAGGTTTATCACCTTACACCTAGGAAGCCTTTCTGAGGCCCAGGGACTTGGAACAAAATCCCCCAAGTGGTTTTCAAAGCACTGACCCTTTAGAGACAGATTACTGAGTGAGAAGATCTTGTCTAAACAGGAAAAAATGCATTTCCTGGCTGAGGAGGTAACGGCAAGCCCTAGGGTGCTCAAATTCCTTGGAATTTCTCACTGGGAGGAAGAAAGAATCACACCAGAAGTACAATGCCAAACAGGTCCCAGGGAAGGGTCCTGCCATTGCCAGGGCAAATGGGGCTCCTCCATGGGGACAGGGATTGGGACCAAACCTCAGCTGCTCTGGGAACTGCCTGAGGGCAAATATCAGGGATTTTGTCCTGTGGGAGCAGAAAGCTGAGGCTATCAGCTACAGAGCAAGCTGCTTTACAACAGCTGGATGCTCCTGGGCTTGGAGTGCTGGAACCTCAGCATGCACCTGGGACCCCGTGCCTGGGTGGGCTCCTGGAACCTCCTGGGTGGGCACCTGGAACCCCCTGGGTGGGCTCCTGTACCCTCAGCATGCAGCTGGGTCCCTCTGCCTGGGTGGGCTCCTGGACCTGCAGAGCTCTGCCCTGGACTCGAGGGGCACGACCACCACACAAGAGAGCCCTGGTGTCTGTGCAGACACAGGAGTTCTCATGTGTCCAGGAGGTGCTGCACACTGAAAACCCCTCATACACTCTCACTTCATCCCTGGAAAGCAGAAATTTATGTTTAAGGAACCACTTCCAGCATGGAGCAGCAGCTGATGCTGTTCCAGGCATTGCTGCTGCCTCAGTCCACGTGTGAGTAACTAACCCAACACGTGTGGGCTGACTCAGGACAGCCTGGGTGCTAAGCTGGGTGTCCAAAGGAGGGCCAAGGCAGCTCCCCTGAAGCATAGTGCTTGTTCATAACTTAAAAAATGAACTTCTGGATCAAATAAAGCCATTCATAAATCCAGACTGAGCAGCAGCAGCAGCAAAGTGCAGAAGACAATTTATCTTTGGAGGTTGCAGCACCTCAAGTGTGCCCAAGCAGCTTATTTTGAGGATTATTTTCTAATCATAAAGCAATAAACAGCAGGCTGTAATTGAGCATCAGCCCTCCTCTAGCCACCTCTCCTTGGGGGAAGTGCAGCCAGGCTGCTGCTAGCAGCTGACTGGTGAAGTCCCTCCTTCCCTTACCCTCCCCTCACAGGAGGAAGGAGAGGCTGGCAGCTGGGATCCCCATCCCTAGCCCACTGGATGAGATTCTGGAACTGTCTCCAGCTCTCAGGTCACCACAATCCAGCTGACTGAGCAGGCTGGCAGCTACATTCTCCAACACTGGAGTTCTCAAACTCCATTATCCAAGCATCCCTATGACAAATCCTGCACTGGGGGTTTCTTCCTTTGGAAAGGACTCTTTTCCACATGAAAAAATGGCTCAGGTTATTGGCTTGCATCAAAACAGAGCAAGTCATCACTCCCAAGGGAAGTCAAACTAGTAATTTGCTACAATTCATTCATCTGCAGAGAACACACAGGAAATATGCTTTATAGAGAAACCCAGGCTGGCTGATCCTGCACTAGCACGGCCTATTGCAGATGAAACAGGAACTGATACATCAGTGAAGGCATTTATCCTTTAGAAATTCATCAGCTTAATGAGAAGAGGCCTCATTAACACCTGCCCAGATCTTCCCTGCCACAGACACACAGGGAGTGAGCAGGGCAGGTAGTGAGCCGGATGGATGGGCAGTGAGCAGGACTGGCAGTGAGCAGGGCAGGCAGTAAGCAGGGCAGTGAGCAGGGCGGGCAGTGAGCAGGGCGGGCAGTAAGCAGGGCAGGCAGCGAGCAGGGCAGTGAGTGAGCAGGGCAGTGAGCAGGGC
>VWZU01008868.1:86918-109332 GCA_013397095.1 Sterrhoptilus dennistouni | reverse complement strand
ACAGCAGCGCTTTGTGCTGGAGCCGGAGAGGCTTCGGGAGCGCAGGGACCGCTCCGCTCCCCCATCGCCCCCAGCCCAGGGGCCGTGCTCACACCCGGCCCTGACCGCACAGCCCGCTGAAACACTGATCCCAGAGCTGCAGACACAAAACTCACCACGCACGGACAAAACTGTTACAAGTGAAAGTACAGAACAGGATTCACGAGATGCAGAATTACAGGCATTGCTCAATTCCCCCAGAAATGTTCATTAATACTGTGGGGGGAGAAAAAATCCATTATTATTAACCAAAAAATAAAATTAGGAACATCTCCAGTGAGTTTATTTCTCCTTCACACAACCAGGTACTTCCCTGTTTCAGAAAGGATTCACCAATGCATTCTCTCCAATAGGGTTTGTATTATATGCATATTGCAAAATGTGACACATAAAACATTCATTAACTGCTTTCTATGCCAATGTAAAGGAACATAACATCTTGTCTTGTATTTATATATAGTAATTTATCATATTGCATATACTAGAAATGAAAAAAATAAGTTACCCGTAGGATTTTACAGTCCACCGTTATTCAGTATTTTAAAATCTTGTTGGTTTTTAGTAGAAAGAATATGGATATTCAAGGGCACAACTACCAAAATAGGAATACAAAAAGTAGCAACTGAGAAAATAAAAAAATACTCATAGTGCTTTTAATCCCGGAGAAATTAATTCCAAGAATAGAAAATAGAAGAGTTGGTTTGTGTTCTATACCCTTATGCCAAAATACCATTTGTTCATCAAATACAGGCTTGACAATGATGCACATTAAACTGCTTTTATATTTTTCAGTAGAAAAGTGGAGTTTTCCAGTACTTGCATGATTACTGTTAGACACCACAGAGGCTTGGTCACCTGCACAGAGGAGCTGCCCTGGTGCAGAGCTGTTCTTCCCTGTTCCAGTAAAATCCTGGGCTGCACCTACATGTTCATCAGCAAGAAAATCTTCTTTTACATATTTTATTGTTTCTTCTTTCAGCTCCTGAGCTCTTGGCTTGTCCTCTTCCTTAGGTCATTGTTGCGCAGAGCCACACTGGACCATGGCAGTTCACTGGAGTTCCCCAACAGGAGGAATTTCTGTGGGGTGGAAGGGAGATTGCTGCAGTGCTGGGAACCAGCTGAGCTACCTGGGCTTTAAGCAAAACCCTGTGTGTAGTGTCACTCAGCCAGCCCAATGGAAATGGGGTTCACTGGCCTATTTTCTTGTAATAGATATTTGATTCTCAAGGATTCTTCACAAAGCAGTCTGTGTTCTGGAAGAAACCAGCAAACTATTGATGTCCATGAGTACAGCAGTGGCTTCCTTCTGACGGATAATTAATGGATCTCGTCATTAATGGATTCACACAGTTAATGGGTCTCATCATTTGGCAAATCCTTTACCTGGATTTTATCCATCCCACCATGTGGAAGCTAATCCAGCTTACAATCACTTTTGTTAAGTGCTCAGTATTTCTGACTTGTGCCAAGTTTGAGAGCCCCTGTCCTCACCTCCCTGCAGAAATGAACTGCTCAGGATTGCGTCCACAGTGCTGCTGAGGCTCCCTGGCCATGGACGCGTGGGGCTGAGCACCAGCCCACACTGCTGCCTGAGCCTGAGCTCTGTCAGGGTGTCCCAGCCCCGTGCAAAGTCCACCAGAGCCCCAGCAAGGTTTAAATGTGTCAAATCCACTGTACAAACAGCAGGGAATTCTGAAACAGAGCAGGGCATGCCAACGGAAAATCCCAGCTCTGTGCTGGGATCTCTGCTTTGAAGGAAAAATGGAGTGGAAGCCAAGGCTGACGTAATGAATGTGCATATAAGGACTGAGTTAGAGCCATATATAACCCCAGCTTCTCTCACTGCATTTGCCTGCAGCATTTATAGCCTGCCAGTACTGACTGGGGTATAAATAAGTATTACATGAGCTGTGTATGACTGGGTTGAAGACAGAGCTCTCTGCATGATGAATAGGAGTTAAAAATATGTTCCATGTATCAGAGGAAGCAAAAAGGCAAACAGCTACAATAATCATTAACATACTACGAGGGCCCAGATGCAATCTGTGAGTCAAAACAAGAGAAATCTTCTAACATAACCAATTTAAATTTCGAGGCCAGATTAGATGAGGCTTAGAGCTACCTGAGCTAGTGGAAGGTTTCCCTGCTCATGGCTTTAAGGTCCCTTCCAACCCAAAGCCTTCTGTCATCCTGTGATTCCAAATATGTGACATAATGCCATGTAATGATGATAAACAAGAAATGAAAGCTTTTGCACACCTTGCATTTCATCCCATCTGGCATCTCAGGTTAAACAAGCTTAGTGTTCTCTCAGATTACACCTTTGTAGGTACAGAACTGAACTCATTCAGTGATCTTTTGTATTTCCCTTCTGCTGATTAATTCTAGGATACATTTACACTGTTCTCCAAAGCCTGACTGACTCACTGGGGGCTGTGTCAGGAATTCTCTGGGTGCCCATGGAAGTGCCCAGCTCATCAGCAGTTGACCAGCCCAGAGCTCAACTCCCTTTCAGGCAGGTCTGTGCCCAGACCAGGGCTGCCACAGTCACTGGGATGGCCAGGGATGGCCAGGTTTGGCTCCCTCCAAACAAAAAGGTTTGGCTCTGTCCACGCTACAGACTCAGGGGGTTTCCTGGCTCCTGGAGCAGACACCTCCTGGGATTCCCCCTCCCTCCTCTGCTCACACCTGGGAACAGAAGCATCACTCCCAGGCACACTCCTTTATTCCCTGCACACAGTGTGTAGCTGCTACTCCTCAGCCAGCTCCCACCCAGCACACACAGATGGGCCACGTGGGAGGGAGCACAAAACTCTCCCCTGTTACAGAAGGTTCCCAAACCTCATGTCCATGCCCACAGATTCTAAATATTAAGACCATGGGAATATTTTTCTTTAAATACACACTATCTAAACTACCATTAAACATGATCACAGAGCTAAGTTAGAACACTCCTCTAGACCATAATTTACACTTAGTTTGTGATTCCAATCTATTTGAGTTAAACAGAACAGAACACAACTCCATGTACTTGTGCACACAAAAATCAGCAGGAAAAACACTTGATTTGCTGTTTTGAAGAACAGTAATCAAATCCTGAAAACTTTCAAGCCTGTGTCTCACTGAAGGGGAGTGAAAACCCAAAATCACTAGCTAGAGTGATTCAGGTTTGCTGTTTGTTTGGAAAGGAAGGCTGTAACAAATGGGGAGGGAGCTTGGGAAAACAACAGCAATAGTTCACTTTACCACACAAGCAACACACACTTGTCAGGTCTACTCTGCTCATTTCCAAACCAAACTCACCAAAATAGCAGTATATACCAAAACCCCTGAAACACTTAATGAAACTCAGCCTCTACAGCTGCCTCATCAGGAGAGGAACGTCTGAATTATTTCCATGATTAGCAGTGGTCTGTTCTGATTCACAAAACCATGGAATGGTTTGGGTGGGAATCCCACCCAGTGCCACCCTTGCCATGGGCAGGGACACCTCCTACTGTCCCAGGCTGCTCCAAGCCCCAATGTCCAACCTGGCCTTGGGCACTGCCAGGGATCCAGGGGCAGCCACAGCTGCTCTGGGAATTCCATCCCAGCCCCTGCCCTCTGGCAGTGGGAATCCATTCTCTGTGTCCTGTCCCTCCATCCCTTGTTCCCAGTCCCTCTCCAGCTCTCCTGGAGTCCCTTTAGGTACTGACACATGGACAGTTCTGTGAAATAGGGAACGTTGGAGTTCTGGCTCTATCATTAATACTAGATTTAAAATCATACTAGGACTGGACTTCTAAAACCACAAAATATCTTTAAAAGCACGAAAGTATGCTTTTAGAGGTCTAATTAATACATCACTGGTCCCCTTCCCAGGAAATTCTGCAAAGGTTTCCAGATGATGGATTTACACTAATTTACACTAATTCTGCTGTGGCTGGGGGTGGGAATCAGAAACCCTTCCTGCAGCCAGGTCTCCTCTCCCAGCCCACTTCAGCCTGACCTGCTGCAGTCCCCCTCTCTCCTGAGCCTTGCTGAGGGAGGTGGTGTGCCCATGTGGAGCTCACAGGGTCTGTGCTCTGAAACAGCCTCCACTGAGCTCTTCTGAGAGAAGTTTAACTTGCAAACTGCTGAACAGCTGAATTCTCTAATCCTGTGCATCAATCTCTCTGCAGGTCATGCGCAGTGTTGTTCTCGTGCAGATAGCAAAGCCCAGCTTTGTCTGCAGCTCCACTCAAGATCCTGATAACTTTAAATACTAAGTAAGCAGGTTTTTACACACTGTGCATGCTAAAATAAATGCTCACTAACATGGAAAAATGATACCAACATTAAGCACAGGATAGAATGTGTCTCCTTTGAAAAATGCACTGCTTGCTGTCAGGTCGTGCTAAAATGTGGTAAAATTGGAAGGTAAATAGTGCTAATTGAGCAACACTACCACTTAATTAAAAAACAAGAATTAAAACCAAGGTCTTAAAACTCAAAGACAATAATCATGTGAAATTCTAGGAATGCAGGTGGTTGCCTTTAATGATACCACACATGGATCTGAGACTTATTAAAAAAAAAGAGTAATCTGTGCATCAGTATTTTGACTTTGTTTCCAGTCTCATGATATTTTGAGCTGACATTTTTGTATTTTAATATTTCACCACATGGTTTAGCACTTCAAGTAGCTCATTTATACCCCAAGTTTGCTGCATTTCCTTGCATGATGTCACATTTTAGCACCCCTAATTCCAGTCTGATACTAATGGGGCCCAGAGTAATTAGCCTTCATTACAGGAAAGCTTAAGTAAGAGAAGAGGCATTCTGTGGGAATATGCCCAGTATTTCTATTATTAATGGCTTCTGGAATCCGTCAGACCATAAATAATGCATCTTTCCCTCTCTGCTGACAACTTCTTAATTCTACCCTCCTAATGTAAATTTATAACTGCAATACTGGAGAAAAAAAAAGAGAAAGTGTGAGAACAGACAAACACAATTTGCTCTAAGAACATGAGCTCAAACACCTCATGTAAACACAGACAACACTCAGGCTTCTGGTGTGTGGATGAACAATATTGAGCAGCTTCTAAAAATTATTTATGGGGTATTTACCGTGAACTAAATTATTTTTTAAGTAGGCTTGAGCATCAGTTATACACAAATGTGATGATTATGTCCCCTGACACACGAGCACACAGAAGGCTTTTCCTCCATATGTATCAGCCAGTAGTGCCTTTCCATTTTCCCCAGAGTCTTCTGCTAATTAACTGTGCTCTTTTGTTCCCTAATGTCCTAACCTCCCCTATATCCCCAGTAAAATGTCAGCTACCTGTACATATTCCTCTGTGCCGTTGGGCTGAAGTGCTGCCATGCAAACAACCATTCCTCATCCCCAAAAACTGCCCAGCCCCTGTTCCTGTTTCTTCTCTGCTGACTCCAAAGAACAGCCTCTGCCAAAAACTCCACCTTGTGTTTCTCTAACCACATTCCATGGGGTGAATGCTTCTGCCTCTGACACAAACACAGCCTCCTCTCCTCCCCTCGGGGCTCTGAGATTCACAGGTTGATATTTTGTCACATCCCTGAGGCGTTTCTCTTTCTTTAATTCCCCCGACATCTCCTGGGCTGCAGAGCTGGGTGATGCTCCTCACCCAAAAGGCCGCAGGAAAAGTGTCTCTCGCCTCACACTTTCCTTCAAACAGATTTCAGCGAAGGCACACAAATACATCTCCAACACACCTGAAGGCTCCATAGGCAGTAGCTCTCCATTCCCAGAGCACCCCAAGGAAGGATTTTAGTCCCTTTTGTACAACCCAAGGTGGAGATGCAAGGGGACAGTGGCCCAGGCTGCAGGCTGTCAGTGCAGTGGAGTTTCCTGTGGTACATGGAGCAAACCCTGCTCCTGAGCCAGCCCAGGCTGTCAGTGCAGTGAATTTTCTGGGGTACACTGAGCAAACCCTGCTCCTGGCCAGGCTCCAGGCTGCCAATGCAGTGGGATTTGCTGTGGAACATTTCCAGGCACATGGAGCAAACCCTGCTCTTGGCCCAGGCTGAAGGCTGGGAAAGGTGGGTGAGTGTTGGAATTCTGGAGGCTGAACATTTCAGACTTTCTGTGCTGAGGGGCACTGACCCTCAGGCAGGCACTGCATTTGACCTGAGGCTGTGGAACAGGCTTCAAAATTGTGTGATAGCACTGGGGTTGTGGGTGTGTAGTTTGAATGGTGTTGTGTGATCTCACAGGGTGAAAAACTTGGATTTGGGATTTTAGTATATAGTAATATATAAGGGGCAAGATGGAGGATTTTGGGCGATGTCTAAGTTCTTCTTCTTCACCTTCTCCTTCCTTCTTCTTCATGGGTTTGGGTGGTTTTCTGTAATTGGTGAGTAAAATCTGCATTGTGGACTTCAAGTGGTCATTATGGGATCAAAAAAAAAATAATATATGTGTCACCTCGTTATTGGGTGATTAGCACTTAAATAACCTTGGAAAGAGTTAGAACCATCTCCATTTTACCTCCATTTTCTACCTTGTTAGTTAGAGCTCACAGCTGGTAGGACTGTAAAAAGATAAGAAATAATAAACATCCAAGTCCAAACACAGAACTGTGACTCCTGTGTATTCATCCAGTTCTAACACAAAGAAGAAAAGAAGATAAAAATCTCACAGGTGAGTGCTCAGGGCACTGAGCACCAGAGCAGCTGAGCCAAAGGCAGGGGCTGGGGTTTGCTGGGTGTCTGATTTCTGTGGTAATCACCAGTAGTACATAGGCACACACTATAAACCACCTTAAATTATTTACTTGGCCAAGTCTAGTCATTCTTAACTAGTCCAAAACAGACTGTCATGCTTGTAGTGATTGTCTGCCTGCTTTCTTTCTTTTTCCATTTTTTGGCCTTAAATTCTCTTGTTGCTTAATAGCTTTACAAAATTTTTGTGGGTTTTTTTAAAAATTGGTTTTTTAAATTTTCGACTGTTCCTCCACACAAATTGTTTGCCCTGTTCAGGCTTAGTCAGACAAAATGAACTTTGTCAGCTAACCCAGTGCTGCCACCCACTCCTAAATGAATGGAATATTCTGCTAAATAATTTTTATGCTTATTATTTTTCTTCATATGAAAGAAAAGGAACTGAAGTTTTGAACTGAAGTTTTCCATGTTTTCTTTCTAGTCCATGGTGACTTTCTGCTGCTGCTGAAATTGTTGGGTCTCTGTTGCTTCTCAGTCCCAGCATCACCCAGAACTGTTCTTGCCCAAGGAAACCATGAGCAGCCACTGTTTCCTGAGCAGAAATAGTGCAGCACAGGTAGAGAGAGGGTGGCAGTCACCTCTCAGGCCTTTCTCTCTGCCTGCTGAGATGGGAACACTGTGCCAAAGATGCACAATCCATTTTAGAAATAAGGTTTCTGCTGATTACTTAAAAACATTTATAAATTATGTTTCATAGCAGTGAAACAAAAGGAGCAATCTTCCCGTTCCAATTAGATTTTGCAGAAATAAATAACACTCTCCATTATTTTTGATTCAGACAAAAGCACAACTGAAGTCTGGTAAATCTTTAAGAAAATAAATGTGCCAAGCCTCTTAGAGAAAGATAATATCATACTTTGTCCTGGCATTTTTCTTAGATGGACATATGGTTCGTAAAGATGTATTTTGGAAGCACAGCACCAAAAGCCCCACAGACAATCTCAAGCAGGATATATTTTTCATGTTGTACTGCTGGAGTCACTGTAAATCTCCATTCCCAGCTAAACTGTACAGTCCAGCCTGCCTCACCTTTGACAGGTTGGCTGCTTAAAATTCTGCCTATGTCTGTCTACCTCCCTCATTCCAGTATGAAATAATGCATTTGCCCTTTCTGAATGTTTCCCTAAAACCTCACTTGCAGAAATGACAAATACATTGCTAATGGCACAGCTCTTTGGTTCTAAATTACCAGTAATTAAAGCTGAAAGGAATGTTCCAAAACAAATCTTGCAGTGTGATTAGCAGCTCTATTTGACAGCACTTCCCTGGAAATGTCAACTCCTGCAATATTGACAAGGTACACTTGAAAAGAAAAACAAAACCCAGCGTGAGAGAGGCTGCAGGCCAGGAGCAGCAGACACTGGGGGCTCTGGAGTGTGAAGGAGTTTTACAAGCACCAGGATGGGGACAACAGATGGATCCTTCTGGGCTCATTCTGCTGGGAGAGACACCTGAGGTCCAGGTGCAGGTGGATTCTTCACACCAAGGAGAGGGTCCATGCACCCTGCAGAGCTCCAGTCCGGCTGCACCAGGGATGTTCCTGGTGCTGCCATGGAATGTGGATTTGTCCCAGTTACACTGGGAGTTAGAGCAAAGTTTAAGTGCACTGCATGTGTGCCACACCCTGGCTGCAGAACAGGAATTTTATTTTACTGCAATTAAAGTTTATGGGGGAACAAGATGGAATTGGCTTCCAGTGTCTCATGAAATCATAGAATGGCCTGGGTTGGAGGGGACCTTAAATCCCACCCAGTGCCACCCCTGCCATGGCAGGGACACCTCCCACTGTCCCAGGCTGCTCCAAGCCCCAATGTCCAACCTAGCCTTGGGCACTGCCAGGGATCCAGGGGCAGCCACAGCTGCTCTGGGCACCCTGTGCCAGGGCCTGCCCACCCTCCCTGGGAATAATTTCTTCCCAATATCTAATCTTAACTCACTCTCTTTCAGTTTGAAGCCATTCCCCTTGTCCTGTCACATGCTCTTGTAAAAAGTCCAGGAGTTGTGAGAGGTCAGGAAAGAGGAATTACCTGGGACCACAGAGCAGTGGAAATATTCCAGACAGACAAAATGGCCAAGAAAAGCCACATAAGGGAAGAATTTGCCTACAAAGCAAAAATCCAGCCCAGAAGCCCAGAAGTGCCATACACGTGATCACGGTACAGAGTAACAAAAGTGGATAAAATTGAAAATACATGTTCATTGATTGCACAGACTAAATATGCTGCTGTGTAATCCCTGCTGCCAGTTTTATGAATGAAAATGTCTAGAGAGCTTCTAGGCTGTGTCAGGACTGTGTCACTCAAAGCAGCAAACATCCCCCGTGCCCTAAGCCATCCCCCTGCCTGCTGTCAGCACACCTTGGTGACAGCAGTGCTCGGATTTGGGGGCTTAGCAAACTGAATGTATTCTCACCAGCTAAACCCAAAAGTTTGCTAAGCAAGGTACAATTACCAGAACACCTTTTCATAATGCCATGAGTCACAAATTAGAAAATTACTTCAAATAATCATGAATTACAAACGCAGAAATGGAAGAGTTGCATTAATAACAAGCAGAAATGGCTTTGAAAATGCACCTTGTAAAGGACTATTTGGGAATACAATTAGATTTAAAATAGTTTATTACAAAGAAACTGAATCTATTTTTAAACAGAAATGATCAAAATGAGTCACAGATGACTTCACTATCAGAAAAATGCAATCTCTTTTTATCTTGCTGAGAGCCAGGGAGGTTTGAACACTCTGATCTGAATGCAGGGGGAGTTGTCCAGGCCAGCAGCTGCAGCACTGGCTGCACTGGCGCACCCGGGGGGCAAACTGGGGCTGCACCTTTCAGCTGGGAGAGACACCTGAGGTCCAGGTGCAGGTGGATTCTTCACACCAAGGAGAGGGTCCATGCACCCTGCAGAGCTCCAGCCCAGCTGCACCAGGGATGTTCCTGGTGCTGCCATGGAACATGGATTTATCCCAGTTACGCTGGGAGTTAAAGCAAAGTTTAACTGCACTGCATGTGTGCCACACCCTGGCTGCAGAACAAGAATTTTATTTATTTATTATTTATTTTTTATTTTATTTATTACAATAATTTGTAATCCCTTACAAATTACTCAATCCCTTCAGTTTCAAACCACAGCCCCTCCTGAGAAGCTGCACTCCAGAATTGTTCCTAAATCACTCACACTTTTAAAAAACTCCTGGGTAGAAGCAGCAGCGCAATTCTGCAGTGCCTGGGCTTTGTTTAGTGGGCTGAAGAACTGATAACTCTATTCTCACCCCCTATACAGCAGAGGAGACTGAAGCCTGGGCAGTGAACTGTTAATCTTTGCTATTTAATGACAGTTCTACATGAACCAGGTGAAACAGATCTGGAACAGCCACAGGTAAATAACAAAAGTGCTTTGTCACTTTTCAGAATTCTGCCCCCCTTCCAAAGGTGTCACATTCATTGAACAGGTGACTTGTGATGACACCAGAAAGTGCAAGTTCAGTCAGCCAAGGTGAACACTGAGAATTCATTCCAGGTCTACAGGAAAACATGCCTAAGCCTAACAGCTGAGGCAGAATTATCATGGATCAGCCTCCAAACTGACCTCAGATGACCTTACAGATTTTTGATGGCACCAGTGTGATAACACTGGTGTTCTGCTCACTAGGAGAGAAGCCAGCAGTGCAGGGCAGTGCCTCTGAGACAGAGCTGTCACTGCACCTTTATCTCCTGTTCTGTCCCTGCCTCCAGGTGGTTCTGATGGCAGCTGTGCAGCCTGGGGACAATGTGGAGCGGAGGAGGAGGAGGAGGAGAGTGGGCTGGAAATTAGCTCATGAAACACCTTTGTCAGAAAAAGCTGTCTTGTGAAAACACAAGTGGTTTGTAAAAACACACTGGATTTTGCCAACGCCTCCCTGTGTCCCAGGCTCAAATCCAGGTGTTCTCCCAAGTCCCAGCTGGACTGCCTGGCAATGCCCAGGTCCCTGTGGCTGCAGGATGTGGGCTGCCTTAGGAGCCCCGACAGGCACAGCTGCACTGCAAGGAAATAAATGCCTTTAGTGATGTGGATTATGGCAAATCCTCGTACTCCATCTCCTTTAGACAAGGTTCAGACCACTGTGCTGCTCCAGGGCTCACCTTGTCCCCTGTGGCAGGAGCTGAGCTGGGTACAGCTCTGGGGCAGGGGGACAGGGCTGTAAATACAGCCCGTGGGTGTGACAGGGTGGTAGCTGTGCCCTGTCACTGCCCTGGCAATGTCACACACCCTGGGGCTCGGCACAGGCCACAGAGCAGCCAGAGCAGGGCCCTTGGGGGGACAGCAGCAGCCTGACACCCATCCTGCCTGACCCAGGTCCCTGTGACTGCCAAAATCCCCACAGGATGTGGGAGGATGGAGGCAGAGCCTGCTGGCAGTGCTGGCACTGAGGGCTGGATGGGATGGGGTAGGATCGGATGGGGTGGGATGGGATGGGATGGGCACCTCTGCCCGCCAGGCACGGCCATGCCTGCAGCACACCCCCAGCTTGGGAACCTCGGTGCCTCTGCCATCTGTCCCTGCAGTGCTGCTGCACAAAACCTGCCCTGAGGCCCTGCAGGGCTCTGTAACCATCACTGTGGCCTGAACAAAGCCTCGGGCACAGCAGGAACACCGACAGCCGTTTTTAGAGCTGTCACCCACAGAGGCAGCGGAAAGGGACAAATGCCACAGATGGCAGGAAACCCCTCAGCTCAGAAACAACCTGGGAAACGTGCAGTGATCAAAGAATTACACTGAAGAAATCCAGATTTAGGATCTGGCCAGAAAAGAGCATTGCATGAAACCAGTTTCACTGCAGGAAGGCAGCAGAGCTGGGGCTCGTTCTGCTCTGAGGGATACAAAGATACTTCAATAGTCAAATAATATTTTTGATTTGTCACTGCTAAGCTTGGGAAAAACAGAACAGAGTTATTCCAGGAACAGGCTGCACATGTGGAGCAGGAATGGAGTGTCTGATGTCCTGTCCTTCCCCTGCCTGGGCTCCTGCTCATTCCACTCTGGCAGCTGGAGGGGAACAGTGGGGCTGAGGAGGCCACCAAGGCCAGCCCAGCTCGGGGCCACCCCCTGATCCTTGGTGTGCTTTGATTCCCTGAGCAAAGCTCTCCTTCAAATAATCCTGCTGGGACACAGACCCACAGCCCTGCTCCAGGAGGCTGCAGGAGCAGCTGGCACAGGGGGCTGGGGGGCAGGGAGCTGTGTTCGAGCAGCACTGACCCTCTGGTGTCACACACTGACCACAGGTATTACACACTGACCCACAGGTATCACAAACAGACCACAGATGTCACACACTGACCCCAGGTACCCACAGGTATCACAAACTGACCCCCAGGTGTCACACACTGACCACAGGTACCCACAGGTATCACACACTGACCCCCAGGTGTCACACACTGACCCCAGGTACCCACAGGTACCACACACTGACCCCCAGGTGTCACACACTGACCACAGGTACCCACAGGTATCACAAACTGACCCACAGGTGTCACACAGTGACTCCCAGGTGTGTGGTCTTTGACAAAAAGTCTTTGACATCTTCAAACCAGAAGTGAACACTCACCAAGGTCTGTGGGACCTCATTTATAGGATTCCATTCCAAAAGCAGAGTTTTCAATTGCCTTTTCAATAAAACTGAAAGGAGCAAGCAAAGTTCACTGAATTAAATAGAAACACAAGAATATTTTATCTCCTTAATTATTTTTCCTGCCTCTGTTTCCTTTGGCAGAGAGGAGTAGGAAAGGCACACGAGACAAATCCAGATTTCTCCATCATTAACATCAGTGCTGGAAAACAACACACCCCAAAGGTTTCCAGCATGACAATCTGAAGTTTGCATTTATGCCCATTCATTATACACTGCTCCAATATTTAGTATTTGATCTTTGCAAATCCTGCTTATCACTTTAAAGTCTGATACTGGCTGTCCCTGTTATAAACACATCATTTGCTGTTGTTTATAATTTTGCTGAGATCTAGCTCTTTGGGTTGCTGAGTGCCTTCCTCCGGCTAAATCTGAGCTAAAGCTGCTCAGCCATTTTTCATAATAAGATTAGAAAGAAATATGCCCTGTTTTCATTTAATTTCATCAACTTTGTTTTTTGAAAAACTCTGGTGTTCTGTGGAGCAGCCTGGAAGCTTTGCATAGGGCACGAAAGACATTCATGTCACATATAAGATAATATTTTCTGATATATCTGGAAACCTGTTAACATTTAGCCAAACTTCTGAAAAATGCCAGCATGCCCAGGCTCAGAAAACAGTGGTTGCTGTTGAGCTGTAAAATGCTCAGGGTTGCTATGTGTGCTGTTTGGAGCATCTCCCCCATGTGTGGGGTACAGGCACCCTCCATCCCAGCACAGCCACAGGGAGGAGACTGTCCTGCACCCACAGCCTCCAAAGAGAGCAGACACAAACCAGCTTTAACCATTCCTGATTCTTCACTGCCTCCATGTTACCATTTCAATACCATTCCTTTAAACAGCTTTAAACCCAGCAGCAGGTCAGCTCCAATGAAACTCCCTAGACAAAGGGCTGGTTTCATTTCCTAGCATTGCAAATTGACTTGTTTACTGTTAAAACTCCACAAAACAAACACTGAGGAAGCTTGGTAGTTTCAGTCATAATATTTCATTACCTCTAGGAAGGGGAAACAAACATTTTGGCAGCTGTTCAACGCCACATTAAGATTTGTGGCAATATTTTAAGACATTTCAATTCAGTCAAAGCCTGAAAGCACTGTGTTCACATTCACATTTTGAAGTGGGGAATTCAATGGCTTTTAAAGCAGAAAAAGGAGGGAAAGGATACCCACAGAATTTCCAAATAGCTTAGAGTACAGCTTGTGGACCAACATGAAATAAGGACAAAATGGAAGTAAGGAATATTCAGTAGATATTTCTGATGGGCACTTCCTAAAAGCTGAGTTGCTGGTTGCAGTCAGTGGAAAAACACAAACAAGACAAAGTACCACACATGAAGGGACACATAACTGACATTGGATTTGAGGAACCCCTCATACAATGACGAACATGCAACTTACAAACCACATCAAAATAATATCAGTCCTGTCCAATTTACAAATTGGACGTGAGAGCTGCATTTCAAAACCTTGTTATTTTCCAGCTATTTCTGGAGACATAACCTTCATTTGCTGCATTTGTCTAATCACGAGTAGAGTACGCAATGATTCACGAACAAGAGATCCTAAAATACCTTTGAGCACCTTGTTTCAGTCACAAGATAGAATCATGAAACAGAAAGGTTTGGGCTGGGAGAGACCTTAGAGGTCCCCCAGTGCCACCCTTGCCATGGCAGGGACACCTCCCACTGTCCCAGGTGCTCCAAACCCCAATGTCCAACCTGGCCTTGGGCACTGCTAGGGATCCAGGGGCAGCCACAGCTGCTTTGGGCACCCTGTGCCAGGGCCTGCCCACCCTCACAGGGAGGAATGAATGCCTATGAACAATTTCCCCAGAGGCACCATCATATTTCCTTTACTTTAAGATAAAGCTTTAGCAACTACTGACCAAGGGCTGCCTCCTTTTCCTCCTCAACATTCTCACAGAAATGTTTATTTTGGTACCACTACTGCAAACAAGCTGGTCTGTTCTGGTCTTTTCTTCCAGTAGAACAATAATTTCTTTGTTCCAGTTAATTACCACATACTGTGACTCTTTGTCTTCCAATTCTGGAGCGAGCAGCAAGGAGCTGTCCAAGGACATCCACAAACCTGGTGAGAAGTGAGTTTTGGTGGTCACGGCAAGGTGAGAGCCCCTGTCACTTCTCCGAGTGACAGAGTCATTGTGAGGAACCTTCCTCCTTGCACACTTCCTCTGAATAGGGCCAGACAATCCATCCTCCCAAGAGGTGATAAATACCTTGTCAGACAACCAGCAGCAGCAGATTAATGGGTAACTCTCTCTGACAGGGCTGTCCTTCACTGCCGCCGAGGAGACACCCACATCTCCACTTCCCCTACAACACCGTCAAAATAGTCACCGCATGAAGATGGTACAAATCTCACATGAAAAAAGCAACAGTTCTAACATTTCTGAAGTTAAAATGCTTTAGAGATTCACCCTGTAATATTGGTTGGACCTTTCAGTTCCTCTAGAGCTTCAGAAACAACATTAAATTTATCTACCATTCCCCTGCACCAAAGTCAGGACCAAAAAATGCGTCTCAAAGTCTGAGATGTTGCAATGAAATTACAGTCAGGCAAGTGGAAAATAAATACAACTGTTATTAGATTGCCTGTGTGACCAGTGATCTTACATGTGGCAACCAATTGCATGGGGGAGCTTTAATCCTTTTAGAGTGGAGAACAGCCAAAGCAGATCTGGCAGCTCCTGAAACAAATTGTCAGGAACTGTTGATAGGACATTTTCTTCCAGATGCCAGTTCTGAGAGAGAAAAACACAAACATGTTTTTAACCCAGAGTGTGGGGCTGGTATTCCTTGGTGTGCAAAATGTCACATGTGAACACTGCAAGTGTCCTTTCTGTGGCAAGAACACCTAAAGGGCATTAAAAAATGCACAACTACATCAGCTGCACATGGAAGTGTTTATTCAAGGATTAAAAAAACCCCAAAAAACAACACAACAACAACAAAAAAAACCCAACCAACCAACCAACCAAAACCAAAAAAAACCAAAAAAAACCCCCCAGGAATTAAAGACCATAGGTAAGAACCTGTAGGTTGTCCAGAGAAGCTGTGGCTACCTCATCCCAGATCCCAGGAAGTGTCCAAGGATGGGGGCTTGGAGCAGCCTGGGATAGTGGAAGGTAACGCTGCCTAGGGCAGGGGGTGGGATTGGATGAGCTTTGATGTCCAGCCAACCCATCCTGTGACTCTGAAACACCAAATACAAGGGTGAAAATCAGTCTGGCACTGTAAAGCAGGGTCACACCTGCTTGTCTGCTGCCTGAGATCTGTCCCTGTGCACAGAACAGGTAACACCCTCACACAGGGCACACCTGGAGGTGTAAGAACCATCCCACAGCAGAATAGACATCCTAGGAAATACATTTTTGGGCAAACAGTAAACACTGTTAACATTGTTAGAGCCTGTGCTGGTACAGCTGGAAACTGAACCCCTCTCACAGGGATGCTGCCCCTGCTGCTCCACCCTGGCTCATGGCATCTCTCCCCTGCTTTAGGAACTACTGACCTGCAAGGGCTGCCCAGACAGGAGCCTGCTGTGTATTGGAGCATGTTGGACCTTGAAAGGTTCCATTTTACAGGAAACCTCAGAATTCCTAAAAAACCCTCCATGTTGTCCTGCAGTGCCAACTCATGTTGCTGTTTCACAGGAGCATCTGGCTTCAATGCACAACTAAATTGGCCTAAATCTTCATGGGTTTTTAATGTTTTTTGGGGGGTTTTGGGTTTTTTTTTGATTTTTGGGTTTTTTGGGGGGGCACAAGTTCTTGAGAAATGCCCTTACCTGGACTGAAAGAGGCAAAGCCCTTGTTCCTCAGCACGGATGCATCTCTGCTTTGAACAGACAGATGCTACTAAATGGGCTATTACCTGATTTTAGGAAAAAGCAGTATGACTAGTCATTGTATCATGCTTTTCCTGGAATAGATTTTCTTTGAGGCTACTTAGGTAATTAAATCCTAATTACAAGAGGTATTTGTAAACCAGAGGGCAACATTCATGGCAAATACAAATGGATCCATGGCAAGGAAGTGCTGGAAGAGGTATTGCTTTGTATTTGTTTACACAAAACAAAAAAATATTTGAGGGTAATTTTACTTAAGGTTACATAAGAAAATACATTAGGATTGAAAGCAATGACATCATTATATTAATTAAAGCAGGAATTATTTCAGCTAGTTTTGATCTCAGCATTGTGTTTAGAATTTTATAGCAAAATAGTAATGGAGAAAGAAGTTCACTGACATTTCAGGGAGAGAAAGTGGATTGGGAAAGATCCATAACTTAGGTAAATCATCTTAAAGCAGGATTTTCAGCGTTCTTTTCTCAAATCTGGTTGTCCAGTTCAAGTTCCTCACTGAGGCCTGAGTTCTCTGCAGCATCAGCACAGTAACACAATACCATTCCTTTAACATAGCACTGTCTAAGAAGATTTTATCCTAACGAGGCAGAAAGAAAAAAATAGTAGAGCAAAAGTCAATAAATACGTCCCTCCATAGCTTCATTTGACTTTCAGCAAGCCAGAGTCACGAGCTCCAGTCCCAAAGCAGCAGCCAGAACTAAATGACTGAATTCTCAGAATGCATCTTATTAAACTGTAGCAGCGTATGTCCTTAATTTCTTAGTAAAACATTTGGTTAATCTAAATAAATGAATGACACGAGGAGAAAAACAGACAAGTAAATGAAAAGAAAAACAACGAGAACTTCAAGGAGGCAGAAGTCACCAAAAAATAAAAGGGCTGAATTGCTCAAATAGTGCCAGAAATAAAATCACTTTTTCACAGGATTAGGCAAGAGAAAGCATTCCAGCAAAGAGATAATTAAGCAGGACACATATTTGGTACTGCAAAAGGCTAAACCAAAACAAGCAACTGAAGTATCTGCAGGCAGCTCACCAGCGTGGGAGGTGGGAGTTTGGCAGGAGGGAGGCAGCACTTTGATCACACTTTGGTTCCAGCACCTGCTGTAAATGCCCCTGGAGCTGCTGCTGGCACCTGCAGGGGTGGCAGGAGCCCTGAACTGCTCTGAAAGGTGCCAGAATGAAAAGCCTGCCCCTGCCACAGTATTCAAGCCTTGACTTTGAGCTGCACGAGCTCTGCTCTGCTTCTTCTGGGCCACTGCAGGTGATCACAGAGCCACGGAATGGTCTGGATGGGAAGGGACCCCAAAGCCCACCCAGTGCCACCCCTGCCATGGGCAGGGACACCTCCCACTGTCCCAGGCTGCTCCAAGCCCCAATGTCCAACCTGGCCTTGGACACTGCCAGGGATCCAGGGGCAGCCACAGCTGCTCTGGGCACCCTGTGCCAGGGCCTGCCCACCCTCCCAGGGAACAATTCCTGCCCAAGATCCCATCCAGCCCTGCCCTCTGGCAGTGGGAAGCCATTCTCTGTGTCCTGTCCCTCCATCCCTTGTCCCCAGTCCCTCTCCAGCTCTCCTGGAGTCCCTTTAGGCCCTGGCAGGGGCTCTGAGCTCTCCCTGGAGCGTCTCCTCTCCACGTGAGCACCCCCAGGTGTCCCAGCCTGGCTCCAGAGGGGCTCCCACCCTGGGAGCATCTCCATGGCCTGGAGTCTCTCCAGCAGCTCCACATCCTCCTGATGCTGGGCCAGGGCTGGGGCAGCTCTGCAGGTGTGGTCTCACCTGAGCACAGGGGCAGAATCCCCCATCCCTTCTGCCCACCCTGGGACCAGCCCAGGCAGAGCTGTGTCCTGTGTCCGGGCCATGTCCAGTCCTTCCTCTAGGACTGCTGACCATCAGCAGTGTTTGGGCACTGCCCTGGCCCAGGTGCAGCCCTTTGTGTTTGGCCTGGTTGAACTCCATGAGGTTCACACAGCCCCAGCTCTCCAGCCTGCCCGGGTCCCTGTGGAGGCCTCATCCCTTCCCTCAGGAATGTGTCCCCATCCCTTCCCTCGGGAACGTGTCCCCACACAGGGCTCAGTGCTATTGTCAGTCCCACTGCCCATCCCATGTCCCTGAGACATCAAACAGTGCCTGTCCCAATCCCAGCCCTGAGGGGGGGCACCACTCCTCACTGGGTTCACACACAGCTCTTTGTGTGACCATCCAGCCAATTCTATATCCACTGAGTGGTGTATCCAGCAAATACCTGTCTTCTAACACGATTTATTAGTTATCCGTGGTGGTGTTGAACAGCTGGCTCAGAGTCATTACTATCAGCATCTTTAAAAATAGAATTGGCAGTATTTACAGAAACACTAATGATAGGAAAATATGTGAAATTTCCCTCTTATGTAATGTTTATTGAAAGAATTATGTGTTCTGTTAGAGGGGCTTTTAAAAATAAACACAGGCTTTTCTCTGTAGGCTTTCTTCTTGATGAAGAAGGAATGTGAATTTTGGGAATCACAGTAATATTCCTTTCATCATCTTGCAATTACAGCCATTATATTCAGGATAGGGCTTTTTAAGGAATTTAATATCATGGCATCTTGCCCCCCTTGTTTCTGTGCCCACATTGGGAGTTTCTCACAGTATTTGCCTCCTTTGCAGTTTTGTGACAATTGATGGTATTTTTGTTTAGAAACCGCTTCATCAGCTTCCTGAGACCAGATAACCATGAAGAACATAATGCTGCTTCAGGCAGTTCCAGTTCTATTTACACTGGTTTTATTCAGGATAACTTCACTGATACCAAGGAACCGGATCCTGATTTACAGCAACCAAGGAGAAAATTGTAATAATTTTGTGCCACCAGAAACATGACAGAATGGGAGCTGTAATAGCTCCCAGTAGGGTTTAGCATAACAAGGTAAACTCCAGGATTCGTGCTGCTTAATTGAAATGTGAGATTAACAGTAGAAGTTTAAATATTATCTCCAGTTTCCCTCATACTAATTTTGACACGATATAAAATACGCAGCTCATGATGCTTGGGAATGAGAGCGATCAGTCATCCCTCACAGAAGACTCATTCACTTGCAGAGCTGAGGCATTTGAGAAAAGTGGAGTGAAATAATACCTGATATAAGTACTTTGATTAAAATAATAATCCAGGAGTTTAATAACTAATTTATTTGGTTTTATCATGTCTCCCAATTAAATGAATGCACGTTGCCTTTGCCCATTGAATGTCAGTGGATTTTGATGATGGTTCTGACTGGACAGAGAGTGAGTTTGGCTCAGCATGTGCAATTCTGTAAAGCTGGAGATGATTTCATGGCTGGTGAAGGGAAAGACAACTCTCATCTCTTCCAGTCTGTGGGAGAAGAGTGAACACACAAAAGTAAATGTGGATGGGAGAAGACAAAGTCTCCCCAAGGTCTGAGTGGTGGATGTGCCCTTTGCCAGGCTCTGCTCTCAGCCAGCTGGGCTGGGGTACTCACAGTGCCCACCACAGCACCTCTGGTGTCCCTGAGGTTTTCTCCTGCTTTCCCTAGGAGGAACAGAACCTTCTGGCAGCTTATTTGTGTTTTGTGATCTAAGCAAACCATCCAATCTGCTGTGTGCTCACAGCTGGCAGGACTGACAGACACCCATAGAGCATCCCCAGGACTTCCACTGGTAAAATGCCTGATTGTCTCTCCATAAAATATAAACCACTAAAACAAGGCTGGAAAACAAAGAGGACAAACTGAAAAAAGGAGTAATGAACTCTCAGTGTTTTCAAGGACAGCCTGTTCCCAGTGACCCCTTTGGCCACCCAGATTGCACGTTTGCCCCTCAGAGGTGCAGTCAGAGCTACAGCCAAAGATGTTTGAGGAATAAATTACTGTGAAAGTCAGCTTTTATTTAAACTCCCTCATTTCAAACACAAAGTGGTTCTCTGTTTCCCTGGAGACCGGGATATGTAAGAAGGCAGAATTTTCTCTCCATTTCCCTTTCCTACACTGGACCACTGTAGAGCAGGTTTTGGATTTTCCTTTTTCCCTCCTGCAGGACTGGCATTAACTATGACTGGTCATTTTCCTCAGGTGACTGGAGTTGTGCCACTGAGTGACCTGTGCTGAGACTCCCAACATGCAGATATTGCTGACATCTTTCACTGCACCTTCCTCATGGCTTTAAAATTGGTGTCAGACACGAGTGTCCAATGAACAGAAACAGAGCCACTTTTCAAGTTCTTGAAGTAGAAAATGACTACAATTAAAATGAATATAATTCTGCTATAATAATGGAGCACTAAAAAAAAAACCCACAAAAAACTTACAAGATCTTTTATTTGTCTCTTATTTGACTCCTGTTTAGGAAGGTAAAACCACTTACTACACTGCTCAATGAAGAATAAATGGAACAAACCCTGTGTTGCACTGTCTGCCTCTGCTCAGGGAAAGGAATTAGGAGATGAGTGGAATGAAGCCCCCCTCTGGCTTGAGGACAAACACATCCTTATGTCCCAATCCTTTTCCTGTACTACATCTTGAAAATTTATTGGGAAGAGATTCTGACTCTGTGCTCTGGATTTCATTATCCAAATATTAGTGGAGAATGAGATAGAAATGACAACTGACTGAAGGTGTTTGATGACATCTTTCATACTTTTCCTACAGAATGTAAAGGCAGGAGGAAGGAAGGAGGAAAGCTGATAGCTCAGAGATTCTCAGTGTATTTAAACACAAACCTATACCTAAACAGAGCTAAAATTACTGTATTGTATAAAAGTGTTGTATCTTTTTTATTTGAGAGCAAATTCTTTCTGATTTTTCAAAGAAATATTCTTTGAGAACTATTCTTTGCCTTTGGAACTATTCTTAAATGATACCCTTCCATTGTAATCCTTTTACAACTTCCAGGCTCTTTGAAATAATGATTGCCTCCTCGCACACATTCTGTGAGGAGCACAATAACTGACGTATCCATTTCAAAACATGCTGGGAAAGAAAACAGTATCAATTTAAAATGAAAACCTGGGAAACAGCATCTCGGGAGCCACGCAAGTACTGCTGGTGGAACAGCTGTGGTCTCCTGGCTCAAGGGCTGTCCCTTGCCATGAGGTTTCTGCCGAGGTCTGCTGGCACTGAGAGTTATTTCTGAGAGGTGCTTTTCATCAGCACTTTTCATCATCATTCCATGAGACATTCCAGTTCAGCCGGCCAGGAAAACCCAAGTCATGAGCTCGTTCCAGCTCAGCATCCTCAAGAGTTTAGCAAGACCAAGCGCTGGTGCTGTGCCGGGATTGGGGTGTGAGGGCGGGCTGGGGCTGAGCAGGGGGAGCAGCCCTGGGGGAAGGAGCTGGGGGGCTGCGGGTGAGAGCTGGCCTTGCCCAAAGCCCCTGTGCTGGGCTGATCGCCCAGCCTGGGCACCAGGGGAGGGGATTCCGCCTGCTCAGGTGAGAGCCCACCTGCAGAGCTGCCCCATCGGCCTTTGAAGCGGCTCCAGAGGAGGCCGTGGAGGTGGTTTGAGGGACGGAGCGCCGGTCCCTTGAGGAAAGGCTGAGAGAGCTGGGATCGGCCAGCACGGAAAATAAAGAGCTTTGTGGCGACCTCATCGCGGCGTTCCCGTGCCCGGAGGGGGCCTACAGGAAGGATGGAGAGAGACTGTTCACAAGTGCCCGGAANGAGCCCACCTGCAGAGCTGCCCCATCGGCCTTTGAAGCGGCTCCAGAGGAGGCCGTGGAGGTGGTTTGAGGGACGGAGCGCCGGTCCCTTGAGGAAAGGCTGAGAGAGCTGGGATCGGCCAGCACGGAAAATAAAGAGCTTTGTGGCGACCTCATCGCGGCGTTCCCGTGCCCGGAGGGGGCCTACAGGAAGGATGGAGAGAGACTGTTCACAAGTGCCCGGAACGACAGGACAAGGGGGAATGGCTTCGAGTGCCTTCCCATATCGGTGTGAGCCCTAGGGAGCGGCGCAGGATGAGCAGTGAGCGCTGGCACCGAGCGCCGGGGAAGGGCCGGGCTGCCGGTGCGGTCTTTGCCACCGAGATGAAAACAACGGGGCCGGGGACAGCGGGCCGGGCGGGGCCGAGCACGGAGAGCGGCAGGGCCGGCCCGGAGCGCCGCCCTC
>VWZU01008868.1:48744-81534 GCA_013397095.1 Sterrhoptilus dennistouni | reverse complement strand
CATCCCCCCCGGCGTCCTGCATTCCCTCCGGGCATCCCGGGGATCCCCCCGGCGTCCCGCATCCCCCCGGAGTCCTGCAGCCGCCTCCTCCCAGCCTGCCCCTGCAGGGGTTGCTGGCTGCAGCTCCGGGCAGCTCCCGGACCCGCTGTCCTTGTCACCTGCATCCGGCGGAGCTCAAGGGTTCAGTCCTCGCAGCTCTTTGTGCTCCTGCTTTTACTTTGTCCTGCTCCCATGGGAGGGAGGTGCCCAGCGTTCTCCACGCTCTCAGCAGTAGTTTTTCAGCTTGGGATTCTTCCCCAGAAGTTTTTGTTGCAGGGGTTGGGACCTTCAGGGAAACGAGGGCATGCTGCCAGACAGTCAGGCCTTGGGGGCAACGGGGATGTGGCAGGATGGGGAACAAAGCCTCACCTCCCTTGCTCTGTGTCCTTCACCTCTGGGGGAACCCAAACCCTTCTGGCCAGGTTTGTGACAGGTCTGGGGACATCCTGCTGTGCTGCTGGGAGATGACTGTGGAGATGGATCCAAGGATAGGGGAAAGTTTCTCTCTCTCTCTCCTGAGATAGTCAGTGCTGGTCTTGGGGCAGCCAGCATGGCCTGGCTGTGTCCCCTGGCCCCTGTGGGCCAGGGCTGCCCTAAGCATTGTCCCTGCTGGTGCTGGCCATGTTCCTCACCTGAGTGTCACCTCAGCTGGGCAGGGCTTGCAAGCCCTGGGCAGGAGACATTGCCCTCTCATTGGAAATCGGTAGTCTAGTGCTGAGTTAGGCAGTTGTAAAATCCCAAATACTACTTGTTGGGGGTCAGATACAGATGTGTTAATCTTCCATGCTCTGCAAACCACTGACTCAAGTGTTCCCTGCTCAGACTGCAAGGAGAACTTTTCCCATAGCCTGGCTTTCATGGCTGTGGGTTGGGAGCACAGATGTCTTCCCTGATATTTAAACACAAGGGAAAAAAGCCTTTCTGCACAATCAAAGTGGTAGCTAAGTAAGTGAGTGGGGGGAGGAGGGAATGGGAACTGCAAGGAGGTGTCAGCAAAGCTGTGTTTAGCATCATCGGGGGGGCTTTGTTCTGGCTGCCCCTGGATCTGGGATGTTTTGCGTGTGCTTTGCCCAGGGATTCACTCTCTCTGTGGGCTCTCTGTCCCCAGCCTCCTGGCTGAGCCCTGCCCCTCATTCCCACCAAGGACAGAGAACTTTTCTAGGCATGAAGCTTTGCAGTGTCATGTAAGGCAGAAATAGGTTAAATCCTGGTAATTCAACAATTTCAGGTCATGGAGGTGTGTGGTACCATGTGCAGTGTTGGGGTTACTGGCTCTGGGCTGGTTAATTAATGACTGTGCTGTCCCTCTGCACCCTGCTGGCTGAAGTCTGAAGAAAAGCCATTCTCGAGGGGCTCATGTGTCTGTGGGAGATCTGAGGAGAGCAGATTGGGGTGAAATGAGCCCTCAGGGCAGCTGAGACTGTTCCCATGGAGCCAGAGTAACAAAAAATAAACAGCACAACAACAACTTGAGGGGCGTTTGACGGATAGGGAGGGACAAGGGCGATCAAGGAAAAGTCACTGGAAGTACCATTCAAGTGAAATATTAAATCAGATTAATTCTTGGTGTATTCTGTGGGGCCCACAGTCCTCATGACTGCCTTGGAATGAGTTTCCTGTGATTTGGGAATAACATGAAGGAGCACGTGGCTGGGATCTGCCCACCTTGTCCCCATGTCCCCAGTGCTGTGTGGTGACCTTCCTGGCAGGGCTGGCACTGCCCAGTGCCTGCAGCTGTCCTTCCTGGGCCACACATCCCGGGACATGGGGCTGGTGGAGCTGTGGAGAGCAGCAGGGGCAGCAGCAGAGCTGTGCTGTCAGTGCTGCCTGGGAGGCAGCACAAGGTCACCTCCTCCTGTGCCTGGTGCCAGGGCAGTGAGTGGCACTCGACAAGAAAAACCTTCCCAGAAATGAAAAACGCTGCTCTTTTTGCAGCTTGGTGCTTTCACCATCTGAAACTGGGGTGCTGAAGCAACTGGCTGGGTTCTTGGCGTGTCACACTGGGGGAGGAGGGGTGTGGAGCTGTTGTATGCCCATTGCCCACACAGGGCTGGGAGAGCCTGGGTTTCCTTATGAACATTGCTCTAGTTCCTGTGGGAACGCCTGAGGTGGAGCATTGCTCACCCACAGGGCTGCTGTGCCCTGGGTCAGGGCTTGGCTTTCCACCTGCTGAGGACACAGGTGAGGTTCTGTGGGGGTGGCCCAGCTGGGCTCAGACAGGGGACATTGCTGAGCTGATTTTCAGGGCAGCCTGGGGTGCACTAGCAGGTCTGACTGTCCCCACTGTGTCCAGTGGAGCTGCTCTCCAGTTGCGAAGGCACAGTCCCTCAGCAGCTCTGGAGCCTCTCCTGCCTGGGGGGTTGTTAAGGTGCAGTTTCCACACCTGGCTGTACGTCCTGTCCTGAGCCACCCCATTATCATCACCAACAGCTGCCTGTGCTGGGATGTGGCCAGAGGCCACAGAGGCAGCACAGGGAGTGTGGCAGGCTCTGAGATCTGCCAGGTGGGGTATCCTGCCCAGGTGTGTGTGTGCCAGCCCAGGTGTGTGCCAGGGAGGGATCCTCACTGGCTGGGCCCTGCCCAGGTGTTTGTCTCCTGAAGCAGTGTCAGGACAGCCTGAGAGCAGCTCAGCTCCTCTGCACAAGAGGAGATAAATGTCAGTGTCCTCTTTCTCTCTCCCACTGCTCTTCAGGAATTCAATTGCTGTCGGTGACAGTTATGGAAAATTAAAAGTGCTCCGGATGTGTGGGAACAGCGTCTCTGAGCACTGCCAGCAATCAGTTGCGACAGTGTGACAGTGTGACAGTGTTGATGTGTTCATTTACATGTCAGGTGCTGCTCAGGGCTCTCCCAGTACCTGGCAGTGCTGAGGAGATGCAGGCACTGAATGATGTTCAGGATTTTGTGGCCTGCTTGTTTGCCTGTGCCCATAAATCCTTACAGGCTGAGGGCTAGCCCTGCTGTGTGATTTAATTAAAATAAATTAAACTGCAATGTAATGTCTTTATAGCTTTGCTGATGTTTCTGGAAGCTGATAAATTTCGTTTATTATTCTAGAAAATGCCCTTACTTGGTTCTAGTGGCTCCAGCAAACCAAGGGCTCCTAAGGCTGATGATTCCTGAGTGACTTTCAGGGTAACCTGCAAAGGCCTGTCCCAACACAGTTACCTCATTGTCCAAGGTTTGCATTTGGTTACAGCTGAGCTGTCCAAAGATAAAGTGACATTTTTTATTTAGGTGGATGATCTGTGCATTGGAGCACTGGGGAGAGTGCCCAGCGTAGCTCTGAAGCAGAGTGGGGAGGGCAGGAGGGAGGCTATGGGAGCACTGCAGGTACTGGAGTGTGACTCTGGGTCTCCCATTCCTGCCTGAGCTGTCTTTACTCAGGAAAAAAAATGTTTTTCCTCTTTTTTTTTATTTCTCCTGACCATAACCCCCTCCTACCTTCTGACAAGGAAAATGCACAACTCAACAGAAGTTGCCATCACTGCTTAAAATACTGAGTGTGATTTGTGTCCTGGGATTTTAGAGGGATCACACAGTGGCAAAAGGCCATCACAGGAGTTTCAGATATCCAGGCTGGGGAAAAAAGCACAGAAGAACCGGGAAACTTGGTAGAAACTGGGAACAAAATTAGATTGAGAATAACCTGTTGGAGTGTTTAGGAACCCAAGACCCTTCCCAGCATCAGCAGTGAGGAGCATGGGTGTGTAGGTGGGACAGCAGAAAGCACACGCTGGTTCCTTGCAGAATTCCTGTGTTTTTAATTGTGTTAATTAATTATAATTTATAGTAATTTTAATTTTCTGACAAGGTGAAGGGTCAGAAAGGTGAGCAGGGCTTGGGCTAAAGCTCAGCTCCCTCCTCTGAGCAGGCAGTTCCTGTGAGGTTTAGGAGAAACATTTGTGGGTGAGGGTGAATGTCCTGTGGGCCCTGGTGCTGGCTGGACACCCCTTTCCCCACATGGCTCAGTGTGTTTCACTGTCAGAAGGATAAAGATCATGTCCTGAGTGAGAGATGTGGCACATTTGGGAAACAAATGCCACAGAACCCATGGGAAAGCAACACACTGCATGTTGGCTTAGTGTGTGCTGGTTCCAGTCTAAATGGGAACTGGCAGGCAGGACTAGCCAGCAGGGAACACAGAAGATGATACACATTATGTTTGGATTGTTTGCACTGTTGGAAAACGTGCTTTGTGCTTCACAGGAAATAGGGCCAAAGCTTGATCCCAAATAATTTCCACTCTAGAGGGTCAATGGTGCATATGGTAAGCACATGAATAATTCATACACACAGAAACAGCCCCCATGATTTCATATTCAAGCCTGATTCTAGATTTGCTCAGAACTTTGAATTGGCATGGATTAGTGGCTCTTCCAGCACAGAAGAGGCTTGGCAGGGCCTTCAGCACAGGATGAAACAATCCTCTCTCCTGACAGTGCTGGTTGTATCTCCTAAGGGCTGGGAGCTTCCCTGCCATCCCTGCTGGGGTGGGCTGGCCAGTGACAGTGCCCAGAGCTCGGTGTCTCAAGTGCCTGCTGCCTTGGCCTTGGCATGCTCTGTTTCCTTTCATACCCTGCTTCTCCTGTGACCAGGACCAAGGATTTTGGGGTTGCTGTGAGCTCAGCACAAAGCTCTGAGCTCCCCAAAGTGCAGTTTCTGTCCAAGGGGTGAGCTCACGCTGTGGGAGGAGGTGTGGGCACAGCAGCAGTGGGCAGTGGTTTGGGGTGTGCCCTGGGGTGTGAGTGTGCCCAGCAGGCACTGCCCACCTGCTCATCCCGGGGTTTCTGGGGTAACTGGGGAGTGCTGAGGTTTGGGTCCAGCTGTACCCAGCACAGCAGCAGTTAGGGTTGCAGCTGGCTGCACAGACACAGCACAGGAGCAGCTCTGGCTGCAGCTGAGGGACACAGACACAGCACAGGAGCAGCTCTGGCTGCAGCTGGAGGGCACAGAGGTGGTCCTGTCAGGTGCTGGCAGTGGCACTGTGGTGCTGCTGCTCAGACATCCTGGCTGGCCCTGGCTCTCCATCCTCTGCCCACAGCTCCCACAGGAGCCAGAGCCATGTGGCAGCTGCCTGGGGCTGTCAGTTCCTGCTCCAGCACCAACACGGGCTTTGCCCTGGTCTCTCGGGAGCGCCCTTACAGGCAGTGACAGCCCTGGAGCTCTGTGGCCACTCAAGTGCAGTGTGGGGCATGGGCAGGGGCTGCTGCTCTGCTCCACTGGGTTTTATTCCGTGTTAAATGCCACAGCAGGAGCGTCAAGCAGGTGTCAAAACAAGCACAGCTGCAGCGAGGCAAACTTAGGGATTGATTAATGAATAGTTTCAGCCTGTTGTGTGTTTCTCTACATGGCTTTCTGATGTAAAGATCAATCTGTGAATTTATTTAAAAAATACCAGGTTTCTTTTAACTAGAACAAATTGCTTCTATTTATCAAAAGGCTGTGTAACATCAACAAACAGTTCAGTCTCTGTTGCCCCTCAGCACTACTTGGGGAATCATTTTAGTTAGTGCTTCTTCTGGCCTTGGTTTGGATTTTTCCATGCTCTTAGCTTGGCATCCCCAAAGGAGTCACCCCTGCCTCCCCCGCTGCTCTCTCCAGAGGCCACTCTCCTCCTCCTGCTCTGTGCTGCAATGGGTTTTTTCCACTGGCAGCTCTTCCCTTGCCAAGGCTGCCCAGTTAATTCCCTGGGGTTTGCTCTGCAGGCTGTCCCAGGGAGGATGGGTGGCCCTGGTGCCCAGAGGTCAGTGTTGGTGCTGGGAACACTGAGCTGACACAGCCCCAGGGATGTGCTCAGCCCCAGGAGCTGCCTGTGCTGGGGCAGCAGCACCCAGGGGTGCTGTGCAGGCTGAGGAGGGGGCTCCCCAAGGGCCAGCACAGCCCCCCATGGAGGGGAGGGCAGTGCCCCTGCTCCACGTGCTGTTGCAGGACCAGCTCCCCTCCTCCCTGTGCCTGATCCTCTGTCAGATGTTCTTTCTTCCCAGAGTGAGCGGCACATCACTGCGCTCCAGAGAATTTCTGATCACAGAAGTAGGATGTCTGCTTTCCCCAGAGAATTGGAACTTGGTGAATAATTCTGTTTGACATCTGCTGTGAATTTGGGTCTGCTCTCTTCTTGTGGAGCTGGAATGAGTCCTGAGCGGTTGTGGGGACCCGTCCTGCAGGTGCTAGGTGGCTCAGCCCAGTCCCTGTGACACTCGGGTGCATCAGTGAGGTCTGACCATGGAGCCAATCTGTTCTCACACCTCCAAAAGAAAGAACAGGCTTGTTGTTAGCTACAGGGAGCACCAAAGGGGATCACTGCTCCTTCCGGGGGTCAAGCAAAATATCTTCAGGTTTTCATCACTCTCTTGTTGTTTTTTCCTTCCCAGATTTACTGTGATTGGCAGCATGTGTGAGTGATACCCTCTCATTCACACTGTCTTGCTCCTAATTTTTCCTTCTTTGCCAAAAAGAGCCTCTTCTATTGGCAGAGCTGTGGGAAATGCCTGCCCAGCCCAGTGTGTGGCAGAACACAGACCTGCATGTGGGGACACTGGCGGTCCCAGAGACACCAAACCCCTCCTGGTGCTGCCTCAGTGTCGGTGCTCTCCAGCCTTGGACCCAGTGGCTCCTGGAGCTGGTGCTCAGCTTGCTCAGGGCAGCTGGGCTCCCTCCTGAGCCCCTGCTGAGCCCCTGTTCCTGTGTCTGCCCTCCTCAGCTGAGTTTGAGGCCAGTGGAGAAGCAGCATTTCCACAGCCCTTAAACTGCAGCAGCAGCAGCTCTGCCGAGCAGCACATCCACTGAGCCCAGCCAAAGGTATTTTGGGAGTGTGTCTGCTGCTCACGAGCCTCTGGGACAAAGATAGGACTGTGTGCCTGAAATAGCACCCTGGAGCCTGCACACCCCACCAGTGGCTGCTCTCGAGAGGGAAATCCAGAGTTTGTTTTCAAGTCATCATCACTGTGTTGACAAGGCTGTCGTGAGGAGAGCGGTCTCAGCTGGGAATGTCTGAATTAACTCCAAGTGCAGTGTACACACACACACATAGATAGTGCACACTGCTCACCGCCCAGTGTGGGCACAGAGAGGACTCCTGCCTTTTGGAACAGGTATTTCACACAGGATCACACAATCCCTGAGGCTGGAAAAGCCCTCCAGGATCACTGAAGTCCAGCTGTGCCCCATCCCCACCCTGTCCCCAGCCCAGAGCCCCGAGTGCCACCTCCAGGAATTCCTGGGACACCTCCAGGGATGGGCACTCCAAACCTCCCTGGGCACTTCCAAGGCCTGAGCACCCTTTCCAAGCCATGGAGGAGGTTGTGGTGGAGGATGTGGGTTCACCACATGTCTTAAAAACCACAACCCCAAACCAGACATCACCATATTTTCATGGTGCTGATCCATCCAGTTGCCAAGAAATGAGCAGAGCTGTCAGTTCAGCTCTTTTTCAGGAGATTTTTTTCTATTCTTTTTGATTTGTTTTTTGGTGCTCCAGTGGTGTGAAACGCTGCAGCAGAGACCATCCTTCAGTGCTGTGATTGCAGCAGTGCTGGGGTGCTAGAAAACAGGGAAATGGCATTTTCCAATAAAATGTCTCTTCTGTTGCATCTCTTGCACCTCAAATGCAACATGGCTAGTGCACAGTTTGACTCTTTGGTGTATTTTCCCAGTCACCTGCCCCAGTGACAGAGCAGGAGGAACAAGACTGTCTTTCATGACCCACAATGAATTTGCTGGTGTGGCAAGTAGTAAAAGCCTCTTTTGATGAAAAACTAGAAGCAGCTGATTGCAGAAAATATTCTTGGCCTCTCTGTGTTACAAAGAGTTGTTGTTTCAGGGCTGCTACATATTGTAGGAAACTCCAATGCTTCTGGATTGGTTTGGGAAAAGCAATGATGATCAGGAGACATAAAATAGATGGTAGAATATGTGATATCAAATAGAATGAGGGAGGTTGTTCCCCAAAAGACCTGTGTTTGTCTCAGACCTCTTAAACCCTCTCATGTAATTTTAAAGAAAGGGAATGCTGAGTTCTGTTTTGTTATCAACGGTTTTAAAGTTCTCACTTAAAAATGCTTGTGTGTAATCTATCAGACTCTGGCTGCTGCTGTGAGCCCAGCAGTTTTGTCACAATCCCTCGCTGTTTGTTGCCGCACAGAACACAAAGTTAACCCAGGTGTGGGCGGCTCCTTCTCCTCTCTGCCCTGAGCAGCTTTTGTGGCTCTCCTTGGGTGCACAGAAAAAACCCGGCAGGTCTGAGGGCTTCAGTTACGTGTGGTGACTGGATTTAATGTGGAAACACTTGGAAAAGTGTTCCTAATTATTAAAATTGCTGTTTTCTCCATTAATCAATGTTTTAAATCTTCCAAATACAGTGTCAGGGCCTTCCCAGTTGCTGTGGTACTGAAGTTAGCCACGGTCTGTCTACTTTGAGTGTCCTTGTGAGCCATTTCCTGATCTTTTAATACAAAGCCTTGTTGTTTTCCCTTCTCCCAGATGGCTCCTTCTCTGCAGGACGCAGTTGTGTGGTTGCAGGAGGCTGGGATACTGTTACAGCGTCAAAAGGTGCATTGGATTAGCAGCTGGTACATCTCGAGGATGGCCCGTGCTGCTCGTTATTATCTATGTTCCCATAGCTCCGGGCAGGGCTGCTCAGGGCCCCGGGGCTGTGGGGGTGAGGGCAGGGTTCCCTCTGCCACCACAGCCCCAGCACCAGGGGACAGGGCCGGGCTGTCCCCTGGAGAGCTCCAGCACAGCTCTGCCCATCTGTGCACAGCTGCTGACTCAATTGGATCTCATTTTCCCTGAGCAGAGTGCACCCCTCCTTAACCTCCTGTGCCACACCCACTGCAGGTGAGATCCCTGAGCCATCCAGCCCCATCTCCAGGTGTGGAGCACCTGCCAAAGGGAGCCAGCAGGGCAGGAACATCTGCTCGCCTTGGTGTGACAGTGCGAGTGTCCCCGTTGCTCCCTGAGCCCGTCAGCCCGGGAGTGCTAACACAGCCTGACAACTCCTAAAAACACCCAGCTGGGGAATCTGCTCTGCAGTCTCGGGGTGCTCTTTGCCACAGGTTGGCAGCTGCTATATATAGAAACAGTCTGGTGTGTCTAAATTTACCTTCTTAATGTCACAGAGCATAAAGAACAATGGCAACCCTAAACGGGCAGGGAGTGGTGCAGGATGAGCAGTGGTGCCTGTGCCCAGCTGGGTGCTCTGGCGACCCTCTCTCTGCTTCAGTCCCCGAGGCTGTTGGGTCACCCCTGTGTGCCTGTCTGCACCCCTGACACCCTGCCCTGGGTGCCCAGCAGCCCACTTGGGCCTGGGGCAAACCACCACATTGTCAGGGTTTTTAAAGGAATGAGAAGGTGACTGAGGTGCTGTTGAGGTTGCAGTGGGCCATGGGATGTGGCCCTTGCACAGGCAGCAGGAGCAGAGCTATGTGCCAAGGGGGAGCTGAAAGCCAGGTTTCAGGGAAGCCACCCTCAGGCTTCATTAGCACAGAGATTGATGCCAGTCTCCTTGTCTGTGGCAAAATTTGGATGTGGGCATTATTCTGCCTGGAGCCATGGGTGTGTCTGACCAAGAGCCTCTCCTCTGTCACCAGGCACAGCCTTCTCACTGGCTAGGGAAAGGTCAGATCCGTAACTGCAGTCAGGAATAATCATTAAACACAGGGAATTACCTATGGTGCCACCATTGCAGACATATTTGCAAAAGAGGTAATTCTGTTCTTCAGGACAGGGATGTACCAGGGATGTGCCTTTCTAGCCCTCAGGTGCCCCAGCTTGTCTCAACTGATGTTCCTCATGAGGATCTGCTGTGAGGAGTGTGGCTGGGGCTGTTCTGGCAGACCCAAGACCAGGGTTCCCATGTGTGACCTAGGTGGGAGTTCCATTCCCCAGAGTTGTTTTGAAACCTTTCAGTGAAGCCCCACTGCTTGCAAGTTCTTTGTGTCTCAACACGATGCAAATGCAGCCCAAGGTTTCTGCAAAGTAGGTCCCTGCACACAGCAGAGTTTGTTTCTTGGTGTTGGGCTTGAGTAGAGCTGTGCAGTGTTGTCAGGCCCATGCCCTACATACCTGAATTCCTTCCTGCAGGTGCTTGCAGGGGGATGTTTGGTCCATCAGCTCTGCCTGCAGGTGAACTCTGAATTGTTTTGTTGGCTCTGAGCACACAGAGGTGTTTGCCCAGGGGTCCCAGCACAGCCCAGCAGTGATGCTCAGGCCATGTTGGTTTGTCCTTGGCCATGAGTGTCCTTTTGGGTCACAAAGTCCTCTCTTTAGGCAGGTGAGATGCCAGTTTGACTGGTGAGGTGGAAGTGAGTGACCCATTTGTCTGTGTAGAGACCCCCAGCTGCTCTGGGCTGGGAGCCCCCAGGCTGTGCTATGCCCCCATGTTGGACTTGTGCCTCCCACATCTGGCACCAGGAGCATGTGGGGTGTCCTGGAGGACACCCCTGCAGCTGGTGTGCTGGGACATGGACTGTGAGAGAGACAGAGGGAATGGGGAAATGGAACCTGATTCTTCTGCTGGAGCTTCTGCCTCTGTGTGCCCATTGCATCCCAAACCTGTGTGTGTGTGTGCCCACTGCATCCTAAACCTGTGTGTGCCCAGCCTGGCTGCTTGGGGTGCCTTGGGTGGTGTGAAGGGCTCAGTGTGCCCCAGACACCCACAAATCCTGCCCTGGTTCCCCTGTGGTAGCCTAGTGGCTGCCCTGAGCAGTGTGACCAGCAGCTCAGCCCCAGGGAGGTGGGCATGGTGCCACACAGACCCAGCAGCCTGGCTGAGATCACTCCTAATTAGAGTGCTCTGTGTTTGGAAGACAGCGAGGTGCCATGGAGAGGCACTCTGCTGAGGCTGCTTGGGTGATGCTAATTACTGCCAGTTAATTAAAACCAGTTGAGAGGAGAGCTCTTTGGGGGACACTAGTGAGGGCACAGGGTGCTTGGTGGGTTGATCTCACTGCCATTTCTGTGTGTCCCCTCTGGCTCTGCCCCATGGCTCTCCCATGCCCCGTGGAGCTCAGGCTGTGCCAGAGGCAGCTGCTCCCAGTGCTGGCCATCGTCCCTGCTTGCCCAGCCTGCCACCCTCTGCCTCCTCCTGTCTGCCACATCCACCCCCCAGCACTTGCAGTTTTCCATTTCAGCTGCAAATCTATACGGCAAATGAGCAAAATAAACGCTGCTTGTTTGTTTTGACAATTACAGTGGAGATTTAATTACTCTCCTTCCTCGTATACTGCTGAATGTCGTGTGGTGTGTTAGGCGTAAACAAAGATGTTCTGCTAACGTGAGATATGGTTATTAAAGACACCCTGTCAGCCTGCAGCGCTGTCCCTGGAACTGGTGTCAGCTGGTGTTTCAGCATCTGTGTTCTCGGGTCCCTGTGCTGTGTGAGAGGAAGAGGCAGAGGCTGAGCAGAGATGTCACCGAGAGTGACTGAGTGAGCTGTGGGCAAGTGAGCAAGGAAACAGAAATATATGAGAAGAGAGAAAACCACGTGTGTGTTTTCAATGATCTTGGAGGCAGCAGCTTCAGGTATCATAGCAGGAATACAATATTTCAGTCTCTGAGTAAGTTCTCTGTTCAAAACAGTGGGGATCTTCAATTGCCATTGTGAAAAGGGCCCGATTTTCCTGTTCATCACTTATTGCCTTTGAAGAGTCTGTCTTAAAGCCTGAGCCTATTGTGTCGTGTGAAAGCAGCTGTAGCATTGTCTGGCAATGGTAAATTGGCAATGACTTTGCATTTCATAATTAGTTAACAAGGAATCATTTACAATGAGCATGTCTCTCAAAGCCCATTGAAATGTGTGGCACACGTTTGACGTTATTAATTAAAAATAGGAATTTCAAACACTCTCTGGCAACAGTTCCTATTTCCCCTCACTCCATGGGGCCATTGACAGGGACAAGGCTGCATTAAGGCAAGGGTTTGAAATTCTTTCTGAATAAAGGACTTTGGGACTCCAGGGTTATTCAGGAGGGCATAAGAGACCATTGACTGTGTTTCAGATCTCTCCAACCCTCGTCTTTAGGCTCCTGAACAGGGCTCTGTGAGCTCCTCCCATTCCCAGTGAAGGTCAGTCTCTCAATTACATCTTGTCAGAAAACCTCTCAAAGAGGCAATGGGAGGGAGAAATTATTTCTAGAGATTCTTGTCAAATTATAGAGAGCCTTTAATTAAATGAGTGTCCATTACTTAATGGCAATTATGGAGAGAAAATCCTTACTTCTGAAAGAGGCAACACTCCAGTTTCCTAAGGAAAATTTATTTTTTACAATAATATGATAAGGATGGGTTATTCTGCTCCAGAACTGAAGCCTGAAAGAAATGAATGTGCATCCTTGGTGGGCTTTAATTGGGAGAGGGAAGAGCCCTGGTGTATTTCTGTGTGCTGTGGGAGCAGCCCTGCAGCAGAGCTCTCACAGCTTCTCCCTGCCCCGGCATTGAGCTGAGGGGCCCATCAGTGCTTTTGGGGTGCCAGCACCCCACACCTGGCTCTGGGTTTGTGCTTCTTCCCCTGCCATTCAGAGCATTTCCCAACGTTTTCCAGTCAGCTGTGGAAGGAGCTGTGTCCCCAGAGGGGTGTGAGGAGCGAGTGCTGGGAGTGTGCAGGGCCCAGCTGGGGAAGCTTTGGGAGTTTGAGCCCTGCTGGCCCCCCCATGGCCCATCCCAGCCTTGTCCCTGTCTCACTGCAGAGTCTGGTGTGACAATGAGTAAGAAAACACAGCCCAGCCCTGCTGGTTTAGAACCAGAGGAGTGTTTTTGAGATTTGCCTTACGTCTTTTGGGTATTTTTATCATCTGCCTCATTCCAACGGTCTCAACTGAGTCATCCCATCCCTAGTTTAGATTTCTGCTCCCTCTACGCCTCCTCCAGCAGGACCCAAATCCTCCTGGCACAGCCTGCTGCTGGCCTCGCTGGAGTCATGCAAGTCTGGCATTAAATTATGTGGGCACTAGGTCAGGGAGTTATGAATGTTGCTACGTTTTATTTAGCAGCCTCCTGGATTTAATGAGTGTCCATAATATAGCAATTCATAATTTATCATAAATGAAGACAATAAATTAGGTTGCAGTTCAATTATTACTTATTTTTGTAGCTGTTGTGGGGTTTGTGTAGCAAAATACAGAGAGGATAAGGAACCTTCCCTAAATTCCAGCCCTTCCTTTGTGCAGGATTAGGGGAGTGGCTGTACCCCTTCCAGTGGCACTGCTCATGGGATGAAATGACAGGACTCCTGGCTGAGCAGGAACCTGGTCTGCTTTGGAAACTCCCATACTCATTATTCCAATGCCTTGTAATAGAGAATCAGGGATTCACTGACACATTTTTTGTGCTTGCATTGCCTGGCAGTCTGTGACAAAGTGAGAGGAGATGGCCTCAGGCTGGGCCAGGGGAGGCTCAGGGTGGACAGCAGCAGGAATTTCCCCAAGGAAAGGGTGCTCAGGCCTTGGAAGTGCCCAGGGAGGTGTGGAGTGCCCATCCCTGGAGGTGTCCCATGAATTCCTGGAAGTGGCACTCGGGGCTCTGGGCTGGGGACAAGCTGGGGATGGGGCACAGCTGGGACTGGATGGGCTGGGAGGGATTTTCCAACCTCAGTGACTCTGGGATTCTGTGATTTTCCTTCCACAGACACCTGGCTTCTGCTTATTTAATGAACAAAACCCCTCCAAGTGGGACAATGGACAGCTGCTCCTCTCATTTAATTCCAAATGGTGAATCTTGTATTTATGAGAGAGAGATCCAAATATGGTCCATCTGCTGCAAGTTACTCAGCTGTTCACTTCACAGAGAAGAGAACGTTTTCATGTCTCTCCCAGGATGTTCACATGAAGAGCTGAGTCTTTTAAAGCTGTTTAATGTTTTTCTTTGCCGAGGGGTTGTGTACATGTGAGAAATCCCACCAAATCTGGCACTTTGTGTTCCCAGAGCAGCAGGGCTGCCCAGGTGGGTCAGGTTCAGAGTGCAGCCCAGGCTCTCACAGCTCTGTGTGGCTCAGGAGACCTTTCTGTCCCACCTGCCCGTGCCCAGCCTCTCTGGTGGGAGCACCCTCTCCTCTTTTCCAGTCACCTGCTGCAATGTGAAGGTGCTGGATGTGTTGAAATTGGGCAAAATCAGGCAGAGCCATCGTGCTGTGAGTGCAGCTGCGCTCAGGGCTGCTGTGGGAGAGGGGTGCAGGTTCTGCCCCTGCCTGGGGAGGTGAGGGTGCTGGGGGAACCACCCCATTCCCCCAGTGTCTCCTGGGCTGCTCCTCTGGGGTCAGCTGAATTTGTAGTGCTGGATGCCATGGTTAGAGATGGAAGATACAAAAAGCTTTAGGAAGTGCAGGAGGAGCTTTTTGCCAGAGATTTTAATTTTGCACTGAGCATAAGGGGAGCGGATAGAGTCAGACATGATCAGGAGAGAGTGGGGAACTGTCCAGAAATAATGTCCTGTCTTTCCCTCTGAAAGCCTTGAGAGTTCCTGATTGATTTCAGGGGAAGCAACACTGGAGACTGAGCTGAAGGAAAGCTGAAGAAGATGTAGTAGGTCAGAGATGAGATGGTTTCAAGGATTGGTGATCTGAGAGTTGCTAAGAATAGAGCATGGCAGAGACAGAGTGTCAGGCAGTCTGAGGGGACGGAGGATCCTGCAGCTGCAGCATCTCTGGTCATGGCAGCACAACACAGATGAGGGATTTGGAGGAAATTGGTTAGAGAGCAGCTCTGCAAGGATAGGAGTTGTGCCTGGAACTGGGGTGTGTGATCCATGATAAAGCCTTGATGTGGCAGCAGCCAGGGAGGCTCTGGGGGTGGACTCTGTCCACTGACCTCAGCCTGAAGGTTGGCCTTTGGTCTGGGACCAGGCAATAGTGCCAGAGGGAGGGAGGGAGGCACCTTTTGCTCCATCTCCATCAGCAGCAGAACAAGCAGTAGCTGGTTTAATAAACAGGAAAGAAGCAGTGGTTGGAGGCTGTGGAAGGTTTCCTGGTGGCAGGGACAGCCAGCTCTGGGGACAGGCTCCCAAGGCCAGCACCACATGTGGAGCTGTTGGACCTCAGGGTCTCCTCGTGGTGGATGTGCCCAGCTGGGTAAACAAAACTCTCTGCAGGTGTATCTGCAACTTAATGCCTGTCCATAAAATATTCATTATTCCATTTCAGAGACCAGTTTTTGCTGAAAATTATTTCTTAAGAATTCTTGATCACCTCAATTAGAAAGAAGAGCAATTCCGGCAGACTCAGAAATGCACTGGGATAAATGGGAATAAAAGCCTTTGGTTTCCTGTGCTGCCTGGCAGTCGGGATGTGCTGCGAGCAACTGCTGCAATTGCCATTCCCATAACACACACACACACACACACTCACACACATTAAATTTTGATTCACATCTCTGACATCTAGAAAATTGCTCCTTAACAAAGGAACATTATAGGCATGCTACAAAATACAGGCTTGGTCTGGCCACATTTTGGATAACTCTACCCTATTCTTTAGAAAATTGGTTTTATTGCTGATAATTGGGCTAAAAGGAAGACTATTTAATCCTGGCCAACCCAACTTTCTGGGACATTAAGTTCTAATAGGCAGATATAAACTGGTCTTAATAGATGAATCTGACATCATCTGGCTGCTTATTAACTATTAAACCTTGTTTCAGTAATTCTCTTGGCAGCTCTTTGTGTGTTGCCATAGTTTCTTTGTTAACAGAGCAAGACATTAATGCATTTTGAGTACTTCTTGCCCAAAAGACATGAAAAAACACCTTATGTTTAATGTTGCAAGCTGGCACCTGTACCGTGTGGTGGCTCTGCAGCTGTGGCACCTGGGGCATGACTGTGCACCATGGAATGGCACCAGGAACTTGTCTGCTGTCACCTGGGCTTTGTCACCTCCCACAGGCATCTCTTGATGTAGGGAGCCTTGTAGTGGCTGGGCCACCAGGGTGGAGATTGCCAGAGCTGAGGTGTGTCTGGCTGGGGACCCCTGGGGACACTTGGGGACAGCAGGACACTGGACAGGATGGGGCTCAGCAAGTTCCTGGCTCAGGGGCCATTCCCAGTTCCCAGCTGGAAGATGAGCTGTTTCCTTCTCATTCCCTGTCCCTGCTGGCACCTGGCATCCTTGTGAGAGCCCAGAGGGGACTGTGGGCAGTGTCACCTCCTCGGCCACACCAGGGCTGGAGCTGTTTAAGAACCTTCAGTAAACATGGATAACATTCAATTGGTTTCTGCTCCTCATCTGTGGGATAGATCAAACTGCAGGATAAATAAGCTGAAATCAACTCCTGTCTTTCAGCTGATAGTCATCAGCTTCAGCCTGAATTTACTGAGGGAAAATCTGTGGGAGATCTGTACAGCAGTGAAAGGCTTTTCTAAGTAATTACAGGCTTAAGGGAAGTTGTAGCATTGGATAGTGACAAGTGGTATTTATTCCATATTTTGTTCAATATTGTAAATGACATATTTATTAAAAAAAACACAACAGGCATCAGCTGGACCAGCATCTCCTCCCGCACTGGGGATGCAGCAGCAGCTGCCTCTGGACTCCACAACTCCTGCCAGAGCCAGTGGAGTCAGCCAGCAATTAACACAGCAGTTTTTAAAGGAAAAACAAATGCCTACGTATATGCAAAGTCAACCTTGATTTGCCTAAAGCGGCTGGGAAGGGCCTTGTGTGGAGAGGTTCCTGTCTGGGGATGATTCAGTGTCAGCTCTTCGTTCTGTTTCCCTGGGAGATGCTCTGTAGGAATTCCAAACAGGTAGCAGAGACAGCCCTGTTGTTTACAGGAACAGGCTGAGATGCTGCTTTTCTGGCTGGGGTTTGGGTGTCTCAGCTGTGGATGAGCAGGCTTAGCTGGGCAGGAGTGTGGCCGCACATATCTGACCACATCTTCACCTTCCTTCATGGCAGTGTGGCAGGAATGTGGCCACACACATCTGACTGACCACATCTTCACCTTCCTTCATGGCAGTGTGGCAGGAGTGTGGCCGCACACATCTGACTGACCACATCTTCACCTTCCTTCATGGCAGTGTGGCAGGAGTGTGGCCACATCCCGGGAGGGTGGGAAGCTCTCGGGGCAGGGAGGTTCTCCCCTGCCCAGCGGGGCTGTGACCGAGCTCTGGTGTCACAGACTGTCCTGTTCCTGCTGGAATCGTGTCTCTATGAGGTGCAGCTGGGTGGGGAATGGCTCGGCCGGGGCGGTGGGAGGGGAGCACGATTCCCTCAGCACTCAGAGCGTTGTTGTGATCCAGGCGCTGACAGCCTTCATTCTGCGCTGGGATAAACAGCTCCAGGGCTAAAATTTAAATACTCCTGGAAAACCAGCACACAAAGAGGAGGAAAAGGCAAGAAAAGGAGGAAAAGGCAAGAAAAGGAGGAATTTTTGGAAAGGCAGAACTTTTTTGGTTTTTCCCCATGTTTTTTCCCGTATGGCCCCACGAGTATAATTTGTGCTGGGATGAGGCTGTGGTAGGACGCTGGTTTTAAAGCAGGAAGGGACAAAGCAGGATGTGCTCTCTCAGCTTTTCCAAGAAGGGTGTATCTGTCAGCCTGACAGACACTGCATCTCCATCCTCACCATGAGTGCAACACTTGTCCCCTCCTCTGGCAGAAAATGTACATATTCTCCATTGTATGAAGATGTATCTATCCATTATAATGGCTTTTTGATATTTCTGGGTACTATTAGGCTAATTTAAGAAACATTCAGTCTTTTTCTCTCTTGTTCTTGATCAAAAGGAAGGAAGCAGATTTTGAACAATTTTTTTCCCCAAGAGGTAGAAAAGTAGTATTTGCCTTTAGGGAATAAAAAAGAGAACACTTTCTGTTCATTAAATCTAACTGGAAAGTGCTCGAGATGTCAAGTGTGAAAACAGAGGCTGAGAGAAGGGAAAGGTTTTGATTCCATTCAATTGATTCTACAGTTTATCAGGAATTGGTTGGATTTGGTATTTCTCACTGCTGTTCACAGTGAGATGCATGACAAAAGATGTGACCCAGCTGTAGGAAAAACAGATGGAGTCTGAGGAGATGGGGGAGGGATCTGGGGCGGTGTCACAGGCAGGTGAGGAGATGGGATAGCCCCCAGTGTTGTCCCCACCTGCTTGTTGAGACTGTCTCCTCCCCTGCTTTGTTTTTTCCTGGGGGGGGGAATTGCACCAGTCTGAGCAAAGGCAGGGCTTCATTGGCTTCATGGGCTTCATTTTGGGTATTTCAAACTTACATTTATGGCGTTTCATGGGAGTTTATTCCTTTGTCTATTTACTTGGGTGCCTTTGGCATCAGTTAAGTGCCGGGTTTGAGGTTTGTCCTATTTTGGGGGTGAGTCATGGTGTGGCTTCACTGTGCACTCTCCTGGCAGGCAGGCAGAGCTCCTGCCTCAGTGACCAGGCTGGAGAGGTGCTGGGTGATAAGGAGACCCTGTGAGCTGCCAGGGGTGCTGTGTTTAATCACTCTAGTTTGCTGATAACGAGGATGGAACAGTGAGTGCGGGACTCCAACCCCTGGCACAGCCCCCGGCTGAAAGGGCTGCCCTGGTTTCATGGAAATCTGAAAATTGCACTGTGCAGGTTGTGGCTGTGCAGCTGCTGCACAGGGACATGGGCATGGCGGGAGCTGCTGTAAATCCAGCGCAGCAGCAGCCGCATAATCTGGAGATAAATGGCGGTGACGTGTAGCCGGGAGCCCAGTGACACCGTCTGCACGCCTGTCACTGTCACCCTGACTCTGCCTTTCCTGCTGCATCCTCATCCCAGCTTCCCTGGCCTGGGAGGAGGGAACCGGGGCTTTCTGACGGGTTCCCTCTGTGCCGGGACCAGGAACCGGGAACAGGGAACCAGGAATCAGGAACCAGGAACTAGGAAGAGGAGCCGAGAACAGGGAACTGGGAATGAGGAACAGGGAACAGAGACCAGGGAACCGGGAGCTGGGAACAGGGAACCAGGAGTTGGGAACAGGGAACCAAGAACAGAGAACCAGGACCATGGAACAGGGAACTAGGAACAGGGAACAGGGAGCTGAGACCAGGGATCAGGGAATCGAGAACAGGGAACCAGGACCAGGGAACTGGGAACAGCCATGGTCCAGCTGGGCATGGACATGGTGATCCCGGGCATCTCCTCCCTCACACAGCCAGGCTACACCTGCACATGGCCATGGTGATCCGTGGGCTGGCTGAGGAGCAGCACAGGAGTCTGCTGCTGCTTTCTGCCCGTGTGCAGGAGCTGCGGCTGTGGCTGGGATCCAGATGGGTGCACAGCTGCAGGAGCGGTCCCCTGAGTTTGGAGTTGTTCTGTAATCAGCAGGATCTTGATACCAATTTAATGGTTTGAAGTATTTCTTTCTGCAGGTGCGTAAGGCAGCTCAGCATTTTCTCTGAGCAGGATTCCCTGATGCTGTTCCAAATGAGCACTGTTGGTTCTGTAATCACAGAGCCCAGTGTTTAACAGATAGCTCCACTACCCCTTGGGTACACACAGACCCTGCCTTGCTTTTCTCAGTGGCTGCAGCCTTGCAGAGGTTTGTTCTTGTGGTCCGTGCTCAGAGGTGCTTGCAGGAGCACAGTGTGCTCTGCACTCCTGCTTGCCAGGGCATGGCCACTCTGTGCTCAGTCTGCTCCTTGTGTCCGTGTCCCTGGGTGGGACATGCCATCAGGGCATGGGCACAGGGTGCCCAGAGCCCATCCCAGCCCTTCCAAACCTGCCTGCTCCGGAGTGCTGCTGTGCCTGTACTCCTGCCCCTGCTACCTGGGGCAGAAAGGTCACACAAGGTCTGGGAGTGCCCATGGAAATACTGTGGGGGGTGTCAGCATCAGTATGAAGACTTTATATTGGGTATCAGGGAAAATTTCTCCATGGAAAGTGATGTCCAGCCCTGCCACAGGCTGCTCAGGGCAGTGCTAGAGTCCCCATCCCTAGAGGGATTTAAAAACCGTGTGGGTGTGGCAGTTGGGGACATGGGATAGTGATGACCTTGGAGGTGTGATTGGACTGGATGGTCTCAGGGGGCTTTTCCAGCCTTATCAATTCTGGTTGATTGGTGGTTCTGTGGGCAGCACTTTTCTGAGATTTTTTTCCTGTCTCCCAGCAAACACTGTTGGGTTTTGCAGACTCACAGGAGCACGTTGTCTCGCAGAGCCTGGGTGCGCAGCATGGCTTCTGGAACATTTTGTTTTCAGTTTAGACAACACTGGGAAAGTTGCACTTGGCCCCCCAGGAGTCCTAATTAGCTCCATCAGAGAATGTACAGAGGAATCATTAAATGTGTGTGGCTGGGCTTAGCTAAAGAGGAAGGAACATCGAAAGCCACCTGACTGCACATAATTAAGTTTAAAGCATGAAGAGTTAATCCTGCTGTGAATTAGAATTTGTGCCCTTTGAGTGTGAACTTCTCAATGCATGGGTGTTAAAAGTTGGTGGGAATTAGTGTAAGCTGTTATTGAGCCAAACGATTGGCACAGGCTGAATCTGGAATACAATTGGGAGCAATACTATTATTAGCACTCGTGTTCCTGAGTTGGTAATGATCTCTGCGACCTGCCATGGGAACAAATGATACAGTAATTAATCCGCTGCATATGGCAGGGCAGCTGCATTCTGTGCTCAGCATCCCTCTCTCTCGGCATGAATCACAAACAAACAGCATCCCAGAGCACAGAGTGGGGCTGAGGGACTGGGCTGTGCCAGGGACTGGGCACTGCAGGGCTGGAACCCGCAGGAGGCTGCTGGGCCCTGTCACTGGGGCTGGCTTTAGGCACATCCCTGGTGCTTAACAAACTGAGCACCCAGCTGCTGCAGTGGGATGGCACTTCCCAGAGCCTTACTGGAAGAATCTGAGTCTCATTAAGTCAGTCAGAAAAGTCTCCTGTGGACTCCATGGGGCCAAAACCTCCCCAAACGCTGCCTCTGCCTTTGTGCATAGAGGACCTCTCCTCATTGTTTTTGCTTTCTCTTTCCCTGGGAGCTGTGGGTGCTGCCCCACAAGGAGCAGCCTCTCCAGCCTGGGGATAATTCTGCTCCAACATCTTCACACAGCTCCTCAGCGGGCAACAAGAGGCCCTGTGTAGCTCCCATGGGTGGCACAGCTCAGGACACTTGGCACTGCAGAGTAGGCTGTTCAACGAGCAGCACAGGGGGACAGGCAGTGCCATTCACCCTGGGGCAGAGATGGCACCACAACAGAGCACAGGGCTGGTGGCTGTCCATGTCCTTGGTGACATCACTGAGCTGCTGTGGTCCCCTCCATCCTCCCTTGCACCTGCCACACTCAGTTTTCTTCCCTCCTCTGTCTCCACCATGGTCCTAATCTTGATTTTCCCTCTGTTTCATCAGTTCTAGTGATGGTGTTGAACATTCCCAATCCTGGAAATGCCCAAGGCCAGGTTGGACAGGGCTTGGAGCAACCTTGTCTAATGGAAGGTGTCCCTGCCCATGGCAGGGAGTTGGAACTGGATGAGCTTTAGTGTCCCTTCCAAGAGAAACCAGTGTGTGGTTCTTTGATTCTATTGAAGATCTCTTGGTTTGTACTTTGGTTTCATGTGCCACTTGTTTCCCCTGGGCTGAATCCCATCCCAGAGGCTGCAGGCACCAGTGTGGTCTCCAAGTAATCAGGGCTGGCACTGCCTGTGCAAAGTGCAACAGGAGCACAAAGCTTGAACAGGGCCCTTGTTCTGGGGTCCCAGTGAGGAAAAATTCCTGTGGACCCAACAGAAGCAGCAGCCTGGGCATATTCTGGCTGACAGCCTGCTGGGAATAGGCCTCAGCTGATTGTGTTTTCTTTGAGGATGTGTAAAACCAGAAAATTAAATGTGCTGGCAAGGAGTTTGGGTTTTTGTTTTTGGCTTTTTTTTTTTTTTTTAATGTCACATTAAAATCTGTTTATTTTGGAGATACTTAGGTAGACAAAATGAAAAGAGGGAAAACTACAACCTGGTCCCCTTCTCAAGGCAGGTGCAAACCCCACTTGGCCAAGGGCAGTGGTGGCTGGGCTCCAGGCAGGATGGAGTTTTCCCAAGGCAGGATAGTGGCATTGGAAAACTGGGGTTATTTCCTTTGCAGTTATCTGCTCGGGTCTACAGGAACACCAGACAGAAGTTGGTCTGTTAGTATTTTTGCTGGGTACAGTTTATTAAAAATGGAAAGTCAGGGTACATGGTGGAGACAGTGGGAGCAGCATGAAAAATGCAGACAGTTTAAATTTGGCCAATTCTCACGTGGAGCAGAGCTTAAAAATGGAAACTGGGGAGGGGAGCACATGAAGTGTATGGTAATTCTTCTATGGGATGAGCATGACCTATTTCTGTAAGTCATTCTTGGCTGCCAGCTCTAAGAAATGAAAATGTATTTTCTGAGCAGTGAATAATTTAGCAACTTTGAAGTGATTAACATAGAGGAGAGGCTGGAGCATGGAAGGTGGAGTGATTTTGGAGTGAGACACGCTCCTGGGCAGGATGGCAGCACAAACCCTTTGCATGTTTTCACTTCTGTGAATTCACTCCAGGAAGGTTTCTGCTGAGAGAAGGGCTGAGATTTGGCCTCATCTCATCCCCAGGGCACAGGTGAACTGAAGACCTGAGAGTGGGGAGCAGTTTGTGTGCCAGACCCTCAGAGGGGGCTTTGTCACAGAACAACTTTTCTGTAAATTGTGGATTGAAACGGTTTAAAGAATTAACTTCTCATTTCATAGTTCCCAGTCAGGACCACAGGGTGAGCCAAGCTCATGGAAATAAGCAGATTTATTTCTGATATAAACCCTGTATTTATTACACTGCAAGTTGGGGACACTCAGTGGAACTATTACTGTGCCATAAATGTTAAAAAAAATCTGTCCTTGTTGTATTAGACAGAACAGAACTGTGGTAAATGCTTTAAAATGGTGCCAGAACCGCACAGCTCAACCTGCCCCTCACCCAGACAGTGTGTGTTTATTGGCACAGACAGGATTAAACCTTACAGCAAACATTGAAGCAGAGGATGGAGGGATGGATGGATGGATGGATGGATGGATGGATGGATGGATGGAGGGATGGATGGATGGAGAGATGGGGCAGGGTGGCTCAGGTAGCTGGAGGCTCCTGCCCCACTGTCTCCCAATGCTATGCCTTTGGGAAATTTCAGACAGGGCAATGGAGTTGGGTGGAATTGCTCCCCACACAGCAGTAAAACCTGCCATTAATGGTTTTCCTGCTTGTGTTTAGAAGAGAACCTGGCAGAGCTCCTGTCCTGTGTGCCCAGGGTGAGGTGAACACAGTGGCTGGCAGGTCCCTGCCATAGCTCTGGTCCCTGCACCACAGGCTGTGGGTGCTGATCCTTCCCTTCCCTTCCCTCTTGGGAAATCCATCCCATGTCACACTGGAGGGGCTGCCAAAGGCCAGTGGCTGTTGGACAGGCTGCCCTCAGAGCAGCTGCTCCTCCTGGCTGTGGGTCCTTTCTCCTGTGCTGGCAGGAGAATGGTGCTGGTGGTGCCCTCAGCATGGGAACCCAGAGGCACCAGCTCTCCAGAAGCTCCTCAGACTCATCCTCCTTCCACCTAAATCCGGGTTTGCATGAGCTCAGCTGCCAGCCCTGCTGGTGTCCCGCCTCCAGAACTCATCCAGCATCTCTGGATGGGCTTAAATATTTTACAGTTCAGCTGCAGCTTGAGGGTGCAGGGCAGGTTTCCTGCTCCAGTATGGAGGCTGAGGAGTGCTGCACTATCCATATTTTATGAGTGACAGGTCTGATGAGGACGGTTATGATGAAGGGATGACTCAAGGGTCCAATCCAGCCTCTGCAGAGCCCAGTCCAGGAGTGCTGAGGACTTGGACATCTTCCATTTCCACCCCTTGCATGTTCCAGGGGCTGTGGCTGTGGTAAAATACGAGGGTGCACTTGTACTGAAGAGAGGATTCCTCTGAGCGGGCTGCAGTAACAGAAACCCTCTCTTGCTAAAAAGGACTTGTTGGAGTTAAGTTTAAGGATATGAGCTGTTGAACTGTGGTCCCATGTTCTACATACATGTCCCATGAAGGGGGGGGAAATCATGCCTCAAAGAGATTTCTAATTAAATCACTTTCTTTGATTTTAAAAGAGGTTCAGTTTAGTTTAGATATATGGGAGGATTTCTTCCCCGTGAGGGTGGGCAGGCCCTGGCACAGGGTGCCCAGAGCAGCTGTGGCTGCCCCTGGATCCCTGGCAGTGCCCAAGGCCAGGTTGGACATTGGGGCTTGGAGCAGCCTGGGACACTGGGAGGTGTCTCTGCCATGGCAGGGGTGGCACTGGGGGGGCTTTGGGGTCCCTTCTCACCCAGTCCAGTCTGGGATGCTCTGACTCTATGATCCACCTGTCTTTTAATTTAATATTGGCGATGCTCCTTGAACTTCCATGTCCTGAATTTTGTTACAGATTTCAACAATGTTTTCTTAATTTATTCCACCTCAAGCTTTCTGCTTCATCACAAGGGTCCTCTGTGGACTTCTGCTTCATCAGATGTTAGTAGCCATCAGCTCATAGAACTGGGAGGACTGGAGCTGGCTTAGAATAGTAGTGATGAGTTTCTTCCTGGAAACAGTGTATGTCTGCTGCTTGGATTTGATTTCTGATTACTAAAGGCTTCTACATCCCTATGAGAGTTCCTTAATTGTATTTAAGCTGGGCTTGCTCAGCAAACCTCAACACTGAAGAGCCAGAACATGCACAAAACTATGGATGTTTTCCCAGGGATGGGGGTGAACCCAGAGTGATGAACCCCAGAAATCCTGTTGTGCTGAGCAGAGCTGATTGTCAGCTTTCAGTTTTGAATGGAAATGGCAAACACACCCCAAACTTTGTTCTCAGCCTTATTTTTGGCATTGAGGGATTGGAGTGCAGAGAAGGGAATGGAGCTGGGAAGGGTCTGGAGCCCCAGGAGAGGCTGAGGGAGCTGGGAAAGGGGCTGAGCCTGGAGAAAAGGAGGCTCAGGGGGGACCTTGTGGCTCTGCACAAGTCCCTGACAGGAGGGGACAGGCGGGGGGGTCGGGCTCTGCTCCCAGAGAACAGGGACAGGAGGGGAGGGAATGGCCTCAGGCTGGGCCAGGGGAGGCTCAGAGTGGATTTTGGGGAAAATTTTCTATCCAAAAGGGCTGCCCAGCCCTGGCAAAGCTGCCTGGGGCAGTGGTGGTGACCCCATCCCTGGAAGTGCTCAGAAACCGAGTGGTTGGTTGAGGTTTGTTGGTGACTGTGCTGGTTGATGGTTGGACTGGGTGAACTCAAAGGTCTTTTCCAACCTTCATGATTGTGTGATCCTATGATTGTTTAAGGCTGGTTTATTTGTGTTTTCCCTTGAATCAGAGTGTTTCCTGTGACCTCCGGGGTTTGCTGGCCAGGGCAGTCCCTGCCTGCATGTTCAGGATGTGGAGCTCGGTGAGGAGCTGAGAGTGGGGCTGGAGCTTCATCAGCATTCCACAGAAGTGGTGAAAAATACCCAGCTTGGGCATTTCACCTGAAATTCAGGGTTTTTCAGAGGAGAAATGAAAACTTAATTTGAGCTCAATCATTTAATTTTGTGTAATTCTTTATTCCTTTTATACCTTTTAAAATAAAACTGCTAAAGAGTCTTTATTGTGCTAAAAAGTGCTGGCATGGCCAGTATTGAAAACACTCCATGAGAGACAATTTTACACATTGTAAACAAATGAATGGAGGCAATTAATTCAGGGTCCTGGTCCAGCCAGCTTTACAATCCTTGTTGGAATTAATGTGTCTAAAATGACGTGGCTTTACAAAGGTGCTTTTGTTCACTTTGGGGATTTCAGCAGTCCCAGCCGAGCCCTGAACATGGCACAGCCTCAATCTTTCAGGAGGCACCAAAACTCAGCCATTTATCATCCCTAACATATGCTGCACAAACGTTAAGTAACATCCAGCAGCTGTTTATTGCTAATGTTATGCTGCTATAAGCATGTGCTATAAAGGCTTTTTTTTCTTTCTTTTTTTCTGCAAATCAATTACAGTTCCTTGAAATAAAATTTTGTTATCGGTAGAAGTAAGGAGAAAAGCAACGATCCAAGGAATGCAGTCCAGCACTGGGACTGCTGCTGTGAGGTAGGAGCTGATTGTATTGCTCATCAGCCCACCTGTGGGTGCTGCTGTGGCACTGCTGTGACCCTGTGCTGTGGCACTGCTGTGACACTGTGGTGTGACACTGCTCTGGCACTGTGCTGTGGCACTGTCGTGTGACACTGCTGTGGCACTGTGCTGTGGCACTGTGCTGTGACACTGTGCTGTGGCACTGCTGTGACACTGTCCTGTGACACTGCTGTGACACTGTGCTGTGACACTTCCTGCAGGGACATCCTGAGGACACCCTGGGCTCTGTGACAGCAGCACATCCCAGGAGCAGGGATGTTGGAAGTCTGGATGCTGAACATTTCAGGCTTTCTGTGCTGAGGGGCATTGCCCCAGGCAGGCACTGCATTTGACCTGAGGCCGTGGAACGGGCTCCCAAGATTGTGTGATAGCACAGGGGTTGTGGGTGTGTAGTTTGAACAGTATTGTGTGATCTCACAGGGTGAAAAACTTGAATTTGGGATTTTAGTATATAGTGATGTATGGGGTAAGATGGAGGATTCAGGGTGTTGTCTAAGTCCTTCTTCTTCACCTTCTTTCTCCTTCTTCTTCATGGGTGGTTTTCTGTAACTGGGTGAAAAAGGTCCACTTTGCAGGCCTTGAATGGTCATTATTGGATCAGAAGTATAAATAATACAGGTGTTATTGGGTAATTAGCACTTAAATAACCTTGGAAAGAGAAGCTGGCAGTGGCTGCTCCTGGGCACAGGTGAACAGACGTGTGTCCAGGTGTGTTGTGGCTGCTGGTGCTGTGAGCAGTGGCTCCTGCAGAGCCCCTGGGGCAGAGGCTTGGATGTGGTGCTGTCCCTGTCACCTGCCCCCTGCCCTCTGCTGTGGGAGGGGACGTGGTGGCCCTGGCCCTGCAGGCCACTGGGGTGTTTCCATGGGTGGGGTGAATGCCTGGGTGACCTTTGCTTTTCCAACACCTCCTGTCTGTAATTTTCCAGGAAGCTGTTTAAGCAGAGGGGCCACTGTAAAATGGATCATTGACCAGGCAGCTTTGCCAAGGGGCAGTGCCCTTGTGGAAATGCACTTGCTGCCATGGTCTAGGTGAGGTGTTAGGGCTGGGTTGGACTCAGTGATCTTGCAAATATCTTCCAGCCTTGTCATTCTGTGATCCTGTGGTTCTAATTCTGTGATTCTGTGAAACACCAGCTAGACCCATGGCAGCACAGCATAACAGAACCATGCTTGGTGCTGGCCTTGGGGCACTGGTCACTCACTTTGGGTGGTTAGGGGCTCTGGGGAACGTCCCTGGAGCTGCCCTGCAGCCACCCCAAAACACATTGACCTGAGCCCCGGTTGTGTGAGGGCTGTGTGTGTGAAGCTCATCCTCATCTCCCCTGCTTTTGGGACCACTGCAAACTCATTTAGTGCTTGTTAATCTGCACCAGGCGGGGCTCAGCTGGTTAATAAGTGACCTGTTGGGCTCCCTGGATCGTTGTTGCACAGTAACATGTGTATTTCTAGCAGAAATAGCACTGGTCAAGCACACAGAGCACAAGGGATGAGGTGCTAGATTTCCTTCCCCTCTCCAGTGCCTCCTGAGCTCGCTGGTGGAGATCAGATGAATAAATGTGCTCATGCTCCTTGGAAAAGCTCCTGGCCAACACGAGGGGTATTTTTTGCTAATTAGGAATGATTTCTGGCCAATGCAAACATCTTTGTATTGCACATCAATTACCCAGTCTTCCAAAACTGGCTTAGCAGATGCTTTGCATGGTACGTTAGATTCCTTATGGAGTTGCAAGGACTCATTTTTAATTATACAATAACCCTCTGTTTTCACACGGCTTTAAAGTTGCTTCCTAATGATAGGTTTGAGTCTGTGGTTTCTAAAGGGGCTCCTTTACAGCACTGGGCTGGCATTGTACCTTTAATTTCTTCCATTATCTACTAGCATTCCCTGAATTCCTGGGTAGTGAATGCTCACTTGAGGTTCCTGACAGTCTCATTACACTGGACTTCCATTTCCTCACTGGGGTAATCCTCTCTGTGGGTATGAACAGGCAAAAGAGATTGGCCTGAGATGTCAGAGACCAAACATGCAGCTTGTGCTTTCTCCAGGGACAACAGGGAAAGCAAGTGGCTCTTGCACTGCATGATCAAAGCCAATGGGATTCCTTGTGTTCCCAGGGCTCCTGCCTTGTGTTCCCAGGGCTCCTGCCTTGTGTTCCCAGGGCTCCTGCCTTGTGTTCCCAGGGCTCCTGCCTTGTGTTCCCAGGGCTCCTGCCTTGTGTTCCAAGGGTTCAGGCTCAGGAGGGGCTCCTGACACCACTCCCCATCACCCTTTGCTGCCTTTATCCATCCAGTACCTCTGCATCTGGATGGAAATCTCACTTTTGATCTTCCCAGTTCACCCAGGCTGATCCTGTGGTTTGAAAGCTTTTCACACCAAGTCCTCCCCTCCCTGACCTGTCCTGCCCCTCTGTCCTTGCTGTTCCTGGCAGGCTCATCCTGTCTCTGGGGATGCTCAGAGCTCTCTGTGGGCTCTGCCTCCTTCCCTCCTGTGCCCCATCACCCTGCACAGCCCCTGCTGTGGCTCCAGAGCTGTTCCCAAATCCCCACATCTGTTCATCCTGCCACGTTCCTTTCCATGCCTGTCCCCGTGTCCTGAAGTCCCCTCTGTCCCTGCCCAGGGTGGCCTCACCTCTCCTGTCAGCCCATGAGTGTGATGGAACTCTCCTTCCTGCCAGATGAAACTCGTGGCATTTCATGGCAGAAAACTTGTGGTTTCTGTGGCCACAGTTTATTGTTTCTGCAGCAGTTACTGGGGTGCTTCTTCCAAGCTACATTGCGGAAGGGCAGTGGGTAGAGAAATGCTAATAATTATGTCAATGTGTGGAAATACATCAATAGAAAGTGGATCATGTCATACAACCCTGACACATTTGCTGTTACAAATTTTAAAAAATAATTTCTTAGGCCTTTAGTGTTGAAGAGAATCCTTCTTGGAGTTAAATGTCCCTGTTGATATTCATGAAGCTGGAAAACATGCAGCTAAAGAATAAAAGATTGATTTGAACTTTAAAATGTGATTTATTTTGCTGGCTTCCCCAGAGTTGAGGGTGCTGTAGACCAACAGTTAGTAAACTGCATCCTACTGTATTGTTCTCCTGCTGCTGGGGATTAATACCAGGTCCTGATGTTGGACACTCACTGGGAGTCCACTGTGTATCTGAAGTGTTACTTTTAGGTATCTGCAGAATAAACAGCAAAAAAAATAATGAAAACATCCATAATTTTAAAACAGTGAAGACAAAACCCCTTTTTTTTTTTTTTTTTTGCATCCCTCATCCTTCTATACAATGAATTTTTGCAGGGCAATGTACTCTTCATTCTCTCTATTTCACTGGCAAGTGGAAGCTGTGTATCCAGCCTGCTTTATCCCACAGCACATCTTGTGATTACAGTGAGATCTTAATTACAGGGATGTCAGAGCAGCACCTGGCACTCTGTTGTGCAGTGGGCAGGGCTGGGCTGCGTGAGGTTTGGGGAGGTCCTGTGGGCACGTGGAGCTCTGCTATCCCTGCAATCCTGCTGTCCCTGCTATCCCCATCCCTGCCATCCCTGTTATTCCTACCGTCCCTGTTAGCCCTGCCATGCCCATCCCTGCCACCCCTGCCATCCCCATCCCTCCCATCCCTGCCATCCCTGTTATCCCTGCCATCCCTGCAATGCCCATCCCTGCCATCCCTGCCATCCCCATCCCTGCCATCCCTCTTGTCACACATTCCTGGAGCTGGAGAACAAAACCACAGCACACAGAGCAGAGCCAGGCCATGGTATTTGTCTTCATTTGTGATTCATGGTTCATCACTCGGTGCCAGGGAGAGCCACGAAGCAGCACATGGCAAATGCCAACGTCTGATGTCCCGTGGTCCCCTCCCCTGCCAAGGTACCCTGTTGATAAGGAGCTGCTGATAAGGAGGAGTCAGTGGGACAGTCATGTCCTGTTCTTGTGAGGAGCTGAGGAAACACCCCTGGGGGCCATGGCAGCACAGCAGAGAGCTCTGCCTGGGGTGATGGGCACGACAGCTGCTCCTGTTTGCACACTGCAGATGGGGTGGGGTGGGATGGGATGGGATGGAATCAAATGGAATGGAACAGAAGAATGGAATATTTTCAGTTGTAAGGCACCTACTAGTCCCACTGACCTAGACTCATCTAGTGCCTCAGTTTGGTGCTTCAGGACTGCCCAAAGCCAAAGCTCTTAGGGCATTGTCCAAATGCCTCCTGAGCCCTGACAGGCTTGGATCATGACTGTGGCTGCAGCAGGCTGTTCCAGGGCTTGAGCAGCCTCTGGGTTCAAAGATGCTCCCTAAAACACCCGGGTTTCCAGGTCCCTGTCCTCTCTGGTGAGTGGCTCCTCAGGCCAGGGCCATTTCTGCCTCTCCAGGTCGTGGCTGGAGGCAGAGCAGTGGGTGAGCAGGGCTGGGAAAGGCAGCAGCTGTCACCTCCTGCTCGCTGCCACCAGAGCCTCTGCTGGCATCTGTGAGTCAGGCTGGGAGCAGTCAGCCTCAGATGATCAGCTCTGCTGGCTGTGGTGAATGACAGCCTTCCCCTGTCAGGCACAGAGCGGAGCCTCGGGAGCACAAGCAATTGTTCCAGGCAGGTTCAGGCTTTCTATTTTAGGGATAATCACATATTCTGTAGTGATAAGTGAACATTCTTAGTAATCCAGTGTGTTGTGCACAAAAAGCAGCACACTGCTACTATGATTTTCTTCTTCAAATGCTGAGATTGCTTTTGCTTTATTGGGATCAGGTAATCATAGAATCGTTTATTTACACAGAATTATCAGATTGCCAACTGAATCCTGCAGGAAATACTGGAACTGGGAAACCAGTCAGGGCAAATTCCCATCAGCAGAACTCTGTATTAATTTATTAAAAGTGACATCTCTGCCGATAGGTTCAAGGGCCTGGTGAATATTCATATCTAGGTTTGTTTCCTGCCTGCTGACTCGAGCAGGCTTCCCAGATCAGTTGTAGTCATGGATACATGGAAATGACACTTTGGGGTTTGTTTTCTCAGTGGCAATGCCTTTTTACACAGCATTCCAAACATTATAACAAAGAATTGTCAGAAGCTCTGGTCCTCTGATGGCAGATCACGAGCACTTGCACAGGGTTTAATTGTCAGGAAAATGCTGCCCTGCCAAGGGACTCAAGGTACCTGGGCACCTCTTGGTGAGGGCAGGTCAACCAGTGGAGCTGATTGCATGTGGAAAACATTTGATCTGTTGCTCCAAATGCTTTGGCCGGAAGATTTCAGACAGGATATTTATGAAGCTGAAGCTGCAGTTTTTCGTTGCTCCCTGCAGCCCCTCTGGTATGGGTGGTAGGAAAATCCTCAATAAAATCACTGCTTAAAGAAAAGGCCCACAGAGAAGGGAGGTGATGAGGAGGGGATGAGGAGGTGACACACCACCCGTGGAGCTGAGCCCTGCCCCTGGAGGCTTGGGAGGCTGTCAGAGGGTTGTGGGGACACTGGTGTCCCCATGAGGTCTGTGGTGGGGTCTCCTGGAGGAATCTTGGGCAGATCACAGAGTCATTAGGGTTGGAAGATGCCTCTAAGGTCACTGAGAGCAGCCTTTGATCACCACAAAGTCAACTGAACCAAGTAAAGGGGGAGCAGTGCCCACTCCCAGCAGCACTGAAGGAAGGAACTGCCAGTGCAGGGAGACACAGGGCACGAACTGGCCCAGATCCTGTTTGCAGCTTCATTTGGCCAAGTTTTCTGAGCTCTCCTGCAGAAAACATCTCACAAAAGTGACAATAACAATATTTTGGATATAAGCCTAGCACAAAAGGGTAATAGGAACTCCATGGGCATGCGTGGGCTCTTGATTCATCCTCAGAGATGACAGATGTGCATTTATTTAAGAGCTGGGAGTGGGATTCGCAATATTTATAGTGAATTCTTTGTTCCCACTCTTCCTGAGTGATTTTGGTCTCTGTGGCCAGTCAATAGGCTCAGTGCTCACTGTTGACCATCTCATGCTGCAAACCGCCAAGGCCAGGCCAATTATTTCTTTCCATTCAGACATCTGGCAAGGAATGCTGAGGGTCCCTGCATGGTCAGGGTCTCATGGTAAACTGGCAAGGACTGGCAGCTGTATCTGAGCAGGTGGGCTCAGCCCATCAGCAAGCTCCTCCTCACCTTCTCTGTTTTATTTAAAACGGATACTAAATTAAATCACAGCAGTGCTTTGGTATAAAAATAATTTTGTTTGCAGCAGCAGCTGATGGAGGCAGTGGCACGATCATCTCTTGTCACTGCTCCTCACGCTGGCTCTGGAAAAAAACAATGGGTCTCTTCCAGACGAGTTTGCAGGTGAAGAGAGTGCAGGGCTGTCCCTGCCCCCTGAGTGCTGTCCCTGTCCTCTGAGTGCTGTCCCTTGGCAGCACCAACACCAGCACAGCCAGAGCTGGCTGAGCAGAGGCAGAGAGGGAGCAGGGGCAGTGTTTGTGGGGCAGGGACAGTGTTTGTGGGGCAGGGGAAGTGTTTGTAGGGCAGTGTTTGTGGGGCAGTGGACAGTGGGCAGTGTTTTGGGGCTGGGGCAGTGTTTGTGGGGCATGGGCTGTGTTTTGGGGCAAGGGCTGTGGGGCAGGGATCAGGGGCCAGGGCAGAGTGTGGGGCAGGATCTCACCACACTCCCAACTTTGCCACACAGTTTGCCTCTGAGCTCTG
>VWZU01008868.1:1379-48339 GCA_013397095.1 Sterrhoptilus dennistouni | reverse complement strand
TCTGAGCTCTGTGAAGCTCCCCCTGGATCCACACAGGTCGAAGCTGAATTTTAACTTGTGCTAAACCACGAATTTAGTGACCTCATGCAACCCTCTGCCAGCTCCCTCAAGCAGGAGAAAAGACATTTGAAAGGAAAGCAGCTGCTGTCCTGCAGCTTCCCCAGAGGAAAACTTTTAATAAAAGCTTGGCCAACGCTCTGTGGTTGTCTCCCTGTCTTCTTTTAAATGCAAGCTTATTTGTAGTAAAGCATTTACAAATCCTTTTTTCTTTACCTTGCAGTGAACTTTGACCACTTCCAGATTCTCCGGGCCATTGGGAAGGGAAGCTTTGGCAAGGTAGGCTTCAGCTCTCAGCCTTGCATGGTTCATCAGGGTTCTGCTGTTGTGTACTTGTGGTTTATTGGAACAGTAATGGGGCTGAAATTGGCTATTTTTGTCTTATTTTTTATGATGGCTGCTCAGTTGACACAGGAAGAATGTTCAGGAAAACACCTTGTTGCCATTTGGCATTGCTTTAATTCTTGGCATCTTGGTGCAACAGACGTGGTGTAAATCACCAGCACAATTGTGACCATTCTACAGCAAACATTCTTTATGTTTTCACTTTCTGTGGGGATGTCTGGGCTGTGGGGGCCAGTGAGGCAGGAAGGTGCTGGAAGTTGTCCTCGGTGTTGACTGAGCTGGCACACTGGTCAGGAGGGTCCTGTGAAGTCCTGGGCTGTTTTCCCAATCAGAAATCAGTTATGCTGAAGAGGTTTTGTTGTTTATTTTTAACTGTTTTTTTCTTGCCAAGCATGTGGGAGGATGTGGGAGGTGATGATCAGAAAGCTGTGGATCTCTGGGAGTTTCTGCTTGGTTTCCTGGTGTCAGTCCTTTCCCATTCCCTGTTTCTCTGGCTCCCCCTCCGTCCCTGTTTGGTGACTCTGGGCATTTGCCCCCTGAGCTTGCAGTGCCAGCACGGTGTCCATGGGATGTGAGTGTCCTCACAGGAGCACAGGGCTGCCCTGGGGGCTCTGCAGTCCTTTTGTCACCTGTGCTGTGCTGTGAGCCAGCAGCAGGGGTGCTCCTCTGTGCACCGAGTCACCTGGATGAGAGCTGTGGGAGTGACAGTGCCAGGGATGATCCTGGGATCTGCCGAGCCGGCTGTGTCACCTCCTGATTTGGCTGTGTCACCTGCTGAGCTGGCTGTGTCACCTGCTCAGGTGACTCGTGTGGGTGGGGTGGGGCTGTGTGCCAGCCCTGGGGCTTTGGGTGAGGACATGGCCTTGGGCATAGTGTGACACGGGCAGTGTCCAAGCTGTGGCAGGGCCCAGCCAAGCTCAGCAGGTGGCACAAGTGTCCCCACACACTGGTGACACAAACAGGACACCTGAGCGCCTGGGTGAGCTGCACCTGCTCACATTTCCCTCTGGCCAGGTCATCTTGGCCAGTTTCTCCCATCATACTTTGATCAAAAGCTGATGCCATGGGGGTGAGAAAATCCAGGTCTGGCTTGGAGATGACCCACACTGTCCTTTGCCTTCCCCCTCTGTGGTGCAGCCTGACCAGGTCTTGTCCCTCAGGAGCAGCCTGACCTGCTGGACTTGGCAGGGCTGGAAGATGGAAACTTTGCAAAAGCAGAAATTTCCGAGGAGTTCTGAGGCCTGTTTGGTCAGGAGAACCCAAATTGTTACCAATCCCTGAAAATCTCTTTTTGGATACTTTCTCTGTGTGATGCATTTTGGGTTCTGGGTAATGGTGGCAGCCCAAATTCAGGCAGGGTCTGTTTGGGGAGGGTACAGCGGGTCTGGGAGGCAGCAGAGGGGACACTATCAGTGCCAGTGCTGCCATCAGGACCCCTTTCCAGAGAAGATGTTTGAGTACAGCCTCAGTTTCCTGAGGAGCAGCAGGGGATCCATTACCCTGCTCTGGCACAACCCACCCCCATTAATTCCTGCTGGGTTTCCATGAAAGTGTGCCTGGGACTTCCAGGGCTGATGGGAATGGTCTGCCAGCAGTGTGCAGATCACTGTGACGGTGTGAGGGGGTGGTTTGAAACACTCACTCCTCTTTGCAGCCACATCCCCTGAGCAAGGAGAGGCAAAAGCTTGCAGCAGAGCTCTGTCAGGTTTCTGGGCTCCTGTTGAATGATGGTGAATGATTAAATACCAACTCAGTCCTTGTGCTGTGAGGAAAAGGCAAACAGCAGGAGGAAGTCTCCCCAGACACTCCTGGAGAGAACAGGAACACTGATGGCTTTGTGTCCTCAGCTCACAATCAAAGACCAAACACTAACTCAAAACCTTAGTGAAAAAGAGCAGCTCACATTTTTGTTTGGAGCTGATAGGAGGAGATTCATACTTCAAATATAAACTTTCCAGAGAAGGTGGTTTTATTCTTTTAAGGAGCAGCACCTGGAAAATTAATTCAGCTCAGAACACGAAACAGAGAAAAACCAATTCTTGTCCCAGGGCAGGACTTTCTTAGCTTTGAGGATTGCTGCTCCCTGTGGCTGCTCACTCTGTGCTTTGTGTGTCAGAAAGGTTAAGTCTAGCACAGAGCAGTCTATCAGGCATCAGAACTGTACACATGCTTTCAACAAAATGCTGAAATGATTCATCTTTCTGGATACTTATGTCAATATGCTGAGTTTCCTCTGACACTCAGGAATGCTTTTTGTGTTGACCAAGTCTTTTACAACTCACATTTAATTACAGAAAACATAAAACTACCTACCTGGCAAGTGTTATAAAAAAATTAGAAGTGACTTAGTTGCCTTGCATGATTCAAGCACTCTCTGCCCACGTTCAGGATGATATTTAGGAGCCAGTATCCAAGGAGAGCCTCAGGGTGTGAGTGACCTGTGGGAGCTGTGACACTGTGTGACAGGACCCAGGGGTGTCACAGTGAAAGGACCCAGGGGTCTCATGGGCACAGGACCCAGTGATCTCATGGGGAGGATTAGAGTTAGAGTTAGATCTCATGGTGACAGGACCCTGGAGAAGTGCCTGTGGTGGCCTTGGGCACAGCATTTCCTTCCACAGTCGCTTTGTGCACCTCTCAGGGCAGACTGGTGCACAGACAAGGGATGTCCTTGTTGTGGGAACTATAGGAAAGGAAGGGAAAAGGAACTCTGAAATCCCTTCTGAAGAGGCTGAGAGCCCCAGAGATGTGGCTCTGGTCTGTCTGCAATAAACAGCCAGTTTCTGTTTTCTAGAGATGGGTTTAATCAGCTTTAAGGTACAATTAATCAAATGAAGGTCAGGTTCAATCCCATGTTTACTCCAATTTGCAAGTGTGAAATATTTTCCACAAATAGTAGAGGTGATATTATTTGATTTTCAGTGATTGAATGTCAGCATAGTGTTCCTCCTGCAGCACAAACTCCTTTCCAAGCAGCAGCAGCAGTTGCTCAGGTTGTGGCTGCTCTGATGCCATTTCCCAAGGAGCAGCACCCAGGAGAGGGTTTCTAGAATGGGGTGCAGTTTGTGGCCCTGTTTTAGTGGGAAATAAGCTCTGAGGTTCATTGTGCTTCACAAGAGGCAGGATGAGACCCAGAAATCTCTGAAGGCAGCAGTGGCATTGCAGGACTGGAACCCCTGCCTGGTAAATTTGGCGTTTTCTGGCTTCAGTGCCTGTGGGGCAGCTGGGGGTGTTTGCTCCTGAACTCGTCCTCCCACCTGGGCTGCCCTCGTGGTCCTGCAGCCCCAGCCCCTTGTCCAAGGCATGAGGAGTTGGGTGGGGTTGTGGGAATTCGTTATTTACACTTCACTGCCGTGAAGAAACAAGGACACATCTGAAGTTCTTCAGCATGGATCTGTGTCCTCGTGTGCCATTGGAAATGGGGATTAAACCAGAGCTGGTGCTGGAATGAGCAGCAGCAGGAATGGAATCTTCCAGAGGGAGCAGGATACCTGTGGTGGTGGTGGAGGCCCGTGGTGGGGGCTGGCTCTCAGTTTGCTCCAGGGGGGCTGGGGGTGCTGGTCCCTGTGCCCAGTTCCCCACTGACCCTCCCAGGCAGGGCTGGCTGTGTGTGGGCTGCTTTGCACAAGTGCTTCAACTTCATGATTTTGTTGCTTTAATAATTCACACAGCCTGGAGCTGGGTACAGAAAGGCTTTAATCCATTTTCTAAAGGTCACAGATGCCCACCCAGTAGCTGCACCATAAATAAAATTCCCTTCAAGTCTATTCTCAACTGAATCCCTCTTTGACATCAACACTCGCTTGATCCATTTTCCTTTTTTCCAGCTTTATAAATGTTGGATTTTTCCCCCTAAAGAAAGGCTAGAAACTTAATCCCTTGATATTTAGCTGCCACACATATTTTTTGCCCTTGATTTTTCCTTTATTGTCCTGGATCTCACATGAGGCTGAGGGTTTGCCAGAGCCACAGGCAGGGGCTGGACACAGGCTGTCCCTGCTGGATTTTGCTGCTGTCACTGTCACACACCATGTCATTGGCAGGCTCTGGAAACCTTGTCAGAGGGCAGCCTGGTCATGGAGAGGGCACAGCCAGGTGAGGGGTGTCTGGAGAGCTGCTGGTGGCTCCTGGGGTGCTGGAGAGCTGCTTCTCTTGGGCCATCCAGTGCTGCTCAGGCCCCGTCCTGCCTGGCCCCCGAGGTTGCCCAGGGAGTCCTGCAGGATGCACCAGCCTCTGCAGGTAGGAGATGGGCAGCTGCAGCAGGAGGGATGTGAAGGACATTAACACCAGGGAGAGGTTCTTCCCCAGAGGGTGCTGGCACTGCCCAGGCTCCCCAGGGAATGGGCACAGTCCCGAGGCTGCCAGAGCTCCAGGAGCCTTTGGACACCCAGGGATGCCCAGGGTGGGATTGTTGGGGTGTCGGTGCAGGGGCTGGACTACTTGCGGGTCTTTTCCAGCTGAGGATATTCCATGATTCTGTGATTCTCTAGTTGCAGTGTGTTCCCACCATTGCACCCAGCACAGGAGCAGCTGCCTGGGCTGGGGACAGTGACCAGGAGCAGGAGAAAGCACAGAGCACACACAGGGGTCCCTCCCTCTGATGCCATTGCCCAGGTGGTACCAAGGGATTTTTCTTCTTTCTTGGATGGTGCTAAGCTGTGAGTGTGTTATTGGTAAAAGCCACGGGAGAGAATGTCAGAGCATGAAAGGTGCAGTGGTGATGGGGTGCAGCAGCTCCTCACTGTCTGCATCTCGGGCTTTGGGGCAGCACAGAAGAATTACAGAGTGGGAAGTGCCATGAAGGGCCTGGAGCGACTGGGAGAGCAGTGAGCTCAGCTGGGAGGAGCTGGGGATTATCCTGCACTTCCCCACTGGGGGCCTGTTTGGGGTTTCTGAAAAATCAAACTTCAAAAGACCGTGATTTATCAACCAAGCTGCCCACTTTTGTTATTATTATACACCCGGCGCCTTATTAACATTTGCATTAGAAACTGCCTGGGGTTTCTCTGAGCCCCACCATTCCCTGTGGGTGAGTCACGCTGGTGTGGGAGGTGGGATGGACCCTCATTCCAGCAGCCAGGGACCTGTGGACAGGAGAGAGACTGAAGAGAGCAAAAAATGGCCAATTTACTGCCCAGAGGGCAGGAGAATCCTCCTCGACCCAAACACGCCCCGATGGCCCTGGGCCACCCCTGCAGGGCTCTGCGGGGGCTGACGCTGCTGGCAGCGGTGCTGGAGCGTGGCCGTGGCTCAGGGCAGCTGGGGACGAGGTGGGTGATGTCCCCAGGGTGGCTGGGCTGTGGCACAGCTGATGGCTGCCCTAAGGAGGCTGGCTGGAGGGGCTGCAGCCTCAGCATGGCAGCGGCTCGGCTCAGGCTGGCAGCAGGAGCAGTGTCCGCAGCTCCTGCCCCCGGGGCAGGGAGAGCTCGCTGTGGCTTGTGCTAGCAGGAGAGTTTTCTCACCTGGATTCCTCTGTGTGCGCCGAGCCTCCATAGCAGTTGCCTGCTCAGGTTCTCCGTGGCTCTTAGATGAGAGTTTTTTCAGCATTAGATTCCGCAACAAAATCCACCCACACCCTCCCTGCTCCCCTCTCCCTTTGAACCCAAGGAGATCTCATTTTGAGGTCTTGGATTAAGGAAACCTTTTTATGGATCAGCATATGCTGCCTGTTGAGTGGCAGGTGTGCCTGAATGCAGCCCTGACCCTTTGGGAGGAGGGCCAGCCTTGCACTGGGGTAAGGGATGGAGAGCTGTGAGCCTTCAGAAGGGGAGGAGATGATGCAGAGGGAGCAGGGGAGGATGGAGCTGGGTCAGAGGGAACTGGCTTTGGAGAAACATTGGAACGGGCTATCCAGGGAGGTGGCAGAGTCCCCACCCCTGCCTGGTGGTGTCCAGGGAATGACAGGACGTGGCATTCAGTGCTCTGCTCTGGTGGGCAGGGTGGAGTTGGGTCACACGTTGCACCTGGATCTTGGTCTTTCCCAGTGGATTTCCAGGATTCTGTGGTTCTGTGAGGCATAGCCTAAATGCATCATGGAATTCCATAAACATTCATCCACCTGTAGGGACAAAGAGCAGAATGTTTTGGCACTGATGAGATTAGTAACGGAAATGTGACGATCGTTCTGTTAGCACTGCCCTCAGGAGAGCCTCCCATTCCAGTGTAGGCCCCTGGCAGGGGCTCCTCCTGCCCAGCACGGCCCACACGGCCACACCAGACTGCAGCTCTCACAGCCAACATAAAAAACTTCTAAAGTGAAAAATCCATCCTTTGCCACTAATGATAATTATAATTTTCTCAGAGGCTGAAATGTGACCAGCATTTGGATCTTGGTTTTGTTCTGACAAGCCATCATAGCCCACACCCCCACCAGCTCATAAATGGAACTGAGAGATGGAAACTTTCAGCATCAGATGCAGCTTTTGGCAATAATAAAATTGAAGCTGTGTTGGACATAGAGGTCATCTACAGGTCTTTGGAAGCTGCAGCTTGTGAGTTTGGGATGTTGTGTTAATGCTCATGGTTGGAAAATCCAATTACAAACCACTTAATGTCATAAATGATAAGGAGCAGTGTCCTCAGTTCCTATGAAATTATGGATACATCAGCATGATACAGCAAATAGAGTTTATTAAGGAAAATACTGCCTGGCTTTGACCAGAGCATTACAGCTGCACCCTGTTGTTACTCTGGGCAAGTGGTGCCTGTGGAAGGAAACTTTCTCCTCTTCTTCACAGGATGCGTTTCTTCTTGTGGGTCTAAAGTTCCTGAATTCATATTGAGGTGTTTGTGTGCTGCTTAGAGACTGCTCTGAGTCCCGTGGGAGTTGTATGGACACAGCTCCAAAGGCTGCATACACTTCTGCTCTGGTGTTTCTGTGGTGAAGGTAGGAGCTGCCCACAAGCCACTACAAGGCCTTTGGGATTTCCTGTGTCTCAGCAATGAATTAAAGATGGAGCGTGAAAAATAGAAGCAGAAACTGATGGAACTGTTGCACAGCTCACAATAGAAGCAAGTGTAGTGACAAGGGATTTGACAAGATCTTGCTGGAGTTTGAGGGACCTGCAGCCTGTGGTGGGCACCTGGAGGCAGGGCAGTGCCACCACTTGGTGTGGGCCAGGCTTGCTGGGCAGTGATGGGCACACCAGCTGCTTTTATTCCTCCCAGTTTTCCTGCCAGCCTTTTTCCTTTGTAACTGCCTCTTTTCTTGTCTTCTGAGGTGGTGATCTACCTTGTTTCCCAGATGGTGGTGGGCTGTGGAGATGGGCAAGACAAGGATGTGGGAAAAGCTGTTGTGGGATGGACCTTTAGAGGTGGATCAGGAAGGTTTTGTGGAGGGCTGGGTGTCTTCTCCAGCTGAGGAGGTCCTTGGCAGGGAGCCCCCACACCCCAGGTGTGTTTGGGAGCTCAGAGCCCTGCTCCCCAGAACCAGAGAGCTCTCCAGGGAGCTGTGCCCTCTGCTCCACGCCCCCTCCTCTGCCCCAGACTGATGGATTGATTTGGGAGGGAGAGACTGGAAAGGGAAATTCTCATGGCACCTCCTCTCTCTGTCTCTATTGATGCATCTCTGTGCTCAGCACCACTCTCAGTGCTGGGGAAACAGGGCACTGGAGGATGGGCCAGGGAAAGGTCAGGCTGCCCAGGCTGTCACTGCAAAGAGCCCCTGAGAAAACAGCCAGGAAATACAGAACATGTTTGTGAGCAGCATGGAGATTAGGGTGGGATTTTTGGTGGGTTTGGGTTCCTTCCCCCTGCTCTCTCCATGGGTGATGCTGTTGCCAAGCCCAGGGTGAGGGGTGAGGGGCTCTCAGGTGCAGTCCAGTGAGGGTTACCTGCTGAAAAGGCATGGACATCATTATTTATGGAATGTGCATGGCAAAATCACGTCTGTTTCAAAAGTTCCATAAAATTAAAATATCAGGAGTGAAAATGTTGACAGATTCTAAATTTAGTGCTTTCCATTTTTGTACCAACTGGCCATTTTGTTCTCTGAAATAAAACTGTAAGTACAGGATCACTTTGACAATTGCAAATTGGTTTTTCTCATTTTTTTCTTAAATTTTTTTTATTCTTACTGACCCATCACATTTGGTATAGACTATGTTTTATCTGTATGGTCAGGGATTCTACCTCCCTTCAGAAAACATTCTGGACTGTAAGCCCATGAGATTTTTTAAAGAAAGAAGAGCATGAAAAGAAACCATGTTTATTGAACAGAAGCCTTTTGTGTCTCTGCTTTCCACCCTCACCTCCCGTTTACTTACTATTTATGTCCAAAATCCACTGAGATTCCTTCTGTTCCTGTCGTTCTCTCGAGGAGTTGCAGTCAGATTGTTGTGCCGTATTATTACTTTTGATCTAAAAATTGTTTTTAAAAGTAAGTGCTAAAAATTCCTCTCAACAAAGGGCAGTGCAGTATGAAATACTTCTCTGCTCATGTACAGCAAGTGGTGCAGTTGAACCAAACCCTGCTGAAGGTTTCCCAGCACCAACCCAGGGTGCCAGCAGGACCAGAGCTGTGAGCTCTTTGCCAGGATGCAGAGCTTCAGCCTCCCCTCACCATGGGGGGATTGTGTCCCTTGGGTGCCCCTCACAGAGCTCTGGGCTGCTGCTGCACCCTTGGGCTCTCAGGTCAGCTTTGCTCTGCTCTGAAACTCGATTTTAGCCCCTGCTATGATCTTTGGGCTTGTCAGAGAAGTTAAGATTGCTGCCCAGAGCAACTGTGGCTGCCCCTGGATCCCTGGCAGTGCCCAAGGCCAATGGGGCCTGGAGCAGCCTGGGACAGTGGAAGGTGTCCCTGCCATGGCAGGGGTGGCACTGGATGGGATTTAGGGTCCCTTCCAACCCAAGGCATCCTGTGATTCCATGGTTGTGAGATTTCCAGTGTTCCTGGGCAGAGGAGTTCCATCCCTAGAAATATGAAGAAATAAAAAGCACATTTCTTTATCTTGGTAACCTGAGGCAGTAAAATGCTGTTTGGTAGGTTTGATAGGAAGGCTTGTGAAGCTTGTGAAGGCTCCGTGGGGACAGGCAGTGACAGTGACTGCTGGGGTTTGGCTGCTGGGGTGGCTGCAGTGATAGGGGAAGGAGAGCAGCCAAGAGGAGCAGGGGGTTTGTGTGTCCAGGCACAGCACAGCCCCTGTGCCCTCCCTCTGCAGGGATCTCCACCTCCCCAGCTTCCACAGGCTCCCTCCCAGGGCTGCTCCCTTTGTGCAGCCTGGTGGTAAACCCCAGCTCAGTGGAGCAAGCTTCTGCCAAGGGAAAATCCAGTGTTTGGCTGCAAGTAGCTTTGATTCCTTTGGAGGGTTCTGCACTGTGAAACACAAGTATCCCCTGCTTTCTTGGCCAAAGAGAAAGAGCTGTGTTTGTTTCCTTTAGCACAGAAGGGAAGCTTTGGTGCCTGGGGGTGTGTTGTGGTAGCAGCACAAACCAGGACATTGGGGCCACCTGGGTCTCGATGCCAGTGCCCGTCAGGGCTGGATCACCATGAGTGATGAGGCTTTTCAAAATAGCACAGCCAGTGTTCTTGCCCTGGGGTCAGGGAACTTCAACATCAATTTACGTTCAGAGATTAAATAAGGCCCTCCAATCTTCATTGGAAGTAATTAGATTTCTTTCTGTTCCCAATATCTGTCAAATATGTAGCTAAAAAAAATTAATTTTGCCTCTTTAACCAGCCTATCACAAAAGTGTAGCCATGGCCATAAGGAGAGATGGCTCCAAATACTAGACATAACTCAAAATGCACGTCACCCACAGGGAAACATTGCAGTTTATTCAGACAGTGCTCGTTAGCTGTGGTTCTGCGCAGGGGCCCAGGATGTAAATCTGTGGAGTGCTGCTGAGCTGGAGGAAATGCTGGATCCAGGGCTGGATCCATCCAAACGGCAGAAAGATGGGTCACGGTGTCTTCAGGGATCTCTGCAGGTTGGTCAGAGTTTTCATCATTCTGCTTTAATTATTGAAAAAGAAAAGCCCAGCAGAGATCTCTGAGCATGTGATTAAGCCAGACAGAAATGTAGGTGCCTAACAGCCTTTCTGTAGGCAGTGTGACAGCTCCAGAACACATCTCCTGGGCTGTCCTCCTCCCTGCTCTCCTCACGGTGCAAGCACAGCCCCTGTCCCCAGGGAGCCTCCCCAGTGGGCTGCTCCATGGCCTGGAGGTCAGCAAATCCTCACCAGAGATGTGCTCAGGGCTGTGGCCAAAGGATGATCCCAAATGTCCAGATTTTTGTTTGAACGCTGAGTGAAGACACCAGGTTTGGGGTGTCTGGCTGGTGATGGGGCTGCTCAGCCAGGTGCAGGGGGAGAGCTGGAGAACCAGGACAAGTAAAAACAAAGAAAAATGCTCCTCTTTCCTTTTTGTTCTTTAGGATTCTCTGCTGTGACTTCATCAGTTTCTCCTTGTTTTTTTGGATTAGTGTCTCTCCTGAGGAAAAGAAATCTACACGTGCTTTGGAGCTTCAAGTCAAATAATCCCCCATATCCAAACTCAATTACAGAAACATCTGCTTAATGTCTGATGGGACCTTATTTTCTCAGTGTGACATTAAAGGGAAATGCTTACTCTAAACCACCTTAAATTGCATTAAATCACAGGACTCAAGGCCTGTAGATAACATTCTGCAGCCCTCTTCTATGATTTCTTGCAGGGAAATTAGGATATGTTCCCTGATAGATACCAGCTGGAAGGCCCCAGCCTCATTTGCAGGATACCAAGGAGGAGAACTTTTCCTGACATAGTTTCAGTGGGCTGGTTGTCCCATTTGTGTGAGCAAGGCAGAAGAAGGCTCATTCTGGAAAAAAGAAACTAAAAATCATGGACAAGCTTAGCTTTGCCCATGTTTTGGGCCACTCCAAACCTGCACACATGGTTTGCTTTGGGCACACCTTGAGGGGACATAGATCCACACTGAGAGATCGCTGCTGAGATCAGGGAGGGCCATGCACCTGCGCAGAAGCACAGGAACACATCCTTAGGACTCCACATTGAAGCTACTGAGATTGCCCAGGGCAGCTGTGGCTGCCCTGGATCCCTGGCAGTGCCCAAGGCCAGGTTGGAGCAGCCTGGGACAGTGGGAGGTGTCCCTGCCATGGCAGGGGTGCCACTGGGTGGGATTTGAGCTCCCTTCCAACCCAGAGCAGTCTGGGATTCTGTGATCCTCTGATACACAGCACACTGAAGTGCTGTGGGGAACAGCAGGTGTTATTTTGGGTCAGAAGACTTTTTTGGCTCTAGCATAATCAACTGAGAGAGATATTTTTTTATGGAAGTGTTGACACGACCTGGAAACACCAACAGGCTTGCTGTGAATAAAAGTTTCATCAGCTGCTGTTACAACTTGGCTGCAGCAAACAGCAGTGCTGCATAAAAGAGATTTTAATGATTTATGGTGTTCTGACAAACAAATCCATCAATCCTGTGGAAAAGCACAGCTTTTCAGCAGGGAAAACCTAAAGTTGTAAGGCTCCATGAAAAATATCTTAAGGAGTGAAATGTGGCAAGGTGTCTGGAAACAGAAACAAAATCAGCACTTAGAGATGTGAAGGCAGATTTGTTGAGCTGATAACTTTGTACTGAGAGCATGGCTCCTGAGGGTCACACTTGCTTGGCTACCACTGCAACTTCAGACGTTTAAATGGGATACTGGGAAGAAATTCTTCCCTGTGAGAATGAGCAGCTGTGGCTGCCCCTGGATCCTTGGCAGTGCCCAAGGCCAGGTTGGACACTGGGGCTTGGAGCAGCCTGGGACAGTGGGAGGTGTCCCTGCCATGGCAGGGGTGGCACTGGGCGGGCTTTGAGCTCCCTTCCCACCCAAACCCTTCTGTGAGTCCGTGCTTGTGTGAGCTGTATGGACAGGCTGAGGAGTGCTGTTGTCACAGCCAGCAGCCCCCACATGTCTGTGTCCCCTGGGCTGGAACAGTGGCACATGGAAAGGTGGCTGTGGGAATAGCAGGAGATGTCCTGGTCCTGCAGAGGGGTCTTTGTGTGCTGCAGGTAACAGCTGAGAGGAGCACTGCCACGGACTCTGCTGTCAGAGCTGCTTCAAAACCTGCACAGGCAAGCAGGGGAGGGTTTTGATTGATTCAAAGTAAGTTTTTATTCAGGATCAGATAGGGTTACGGTTACATGTCTTTGCTGAGCGTGGGGAGAGTGTCACTGTCAGGGTCAGGTTGTGGGGTGAGTGTCACTGTCACAGGAAAGTTGTGGGGTGAGTGTCACCGTAACTGTCATGGACAGGTTGTGGGGTGAGTGTCACTGTCACTATCACAGGCAGGCTGTGGGGTGAATGTCACTGTCAGGGGCAGGCTGTGGGGTGGGTGTCACTGTCAGGGTCAGGTTGTGGGGTGAGTGTCACTGTCACTATCACAGGCAGACTGTGGGGTGAGTGTCACTGTCAGGGGCAGGTTGTGGGGTGAGTGTCACTGTCACTATCACAGGCAGGCTGTGGGGTGAATGTCACTGTCAGGGGCAGGTTGTGGGGTGAGTGTCACTGTCACTATCACAGGCAGGCTGTGGGGGGGATGTCACTGTCAGGGGCAGGTTGTGGGGTGAGTGTCACTGTCACTGTCACAGGCAGGCTGTGGGCTGAGTGTCACTGTCTGTCACAGGCAGGCTGTGGGGTGTCACTGTCAATCATGGGCAGTTGTGGGTTGTGTGCAGCTGCAGCCCCAGCCCAGGACCTGGTGCCACAGGTCCCTGTGGGTGTTAGTGGAGCCCTTGCCCAGTAAGGTAGGTAAAAAAGGATCTGCCGTGCCCAGAGCTCCCTCCCAGGCCCAGCCCTGAAGGGATGGAAAGGGGCTGCCCAGGCTCCTGCAGGTGCTGGCAGCCCTCAGTGTTCCAGTCTCTCATGGCTCCAAGCTCTGGGTCAGCATTGTGGAAGGGGGAGCCCCTTGAAGGACCAGCAGCATCCTTGAGGGGCTGTGTGCTCCCTCTGGGCCTGCTTGTGTAGAGGAGCTGCTCCTGGGGGTACCTGTGGGAGATGTTTCCAGCAGAGCTTCCTCCAGCTGTTCCCCTGGTTCCTGCACTTCATGAATCCCTGATACTGAATTATGTCACTGCAGATACACCTGCAAGGCAGCTCTAGGCTTTGTTCTCTTGGCTACGCCTAAAAACCGTTTGATTAGCTGATTTTGTCCTTCATACTTGTGAGGATTGTAGAACATATTATTATGAACTTTTTGATTACCAGTATTACACAGATGCTAATTGCCAGGGAAGAGTTGTATTTTAGTTGCCAACAGCACCATCACAATACAGGACGGATACAAAGATGCATTTGAATGCCAGGGGAAAGTAGTTCTGTGTCCTATGCAGCTGTGGCCATGTCCAGAACAGTGTGATCCCTGTTTGCAGCTTTCCTGAGAGCAGCTGAGGGTTTAAAGGATTTAATATAGTTTTTTATCGATAATTATCAAGATTCTGCCTGCAGTTCTTGGTACAAGAGCAAAGCAGAGGGGGTCTGGGAATGCTGGGTGACAGAGCTTTCCCTCCAGCCACTTTCTAAAGGATGAAAACCCTGGAAAAAGTGAATGTTGTCTTGGTGTAAGAGCTGAGCCATTCAAGGAAAACTTTGCTAAAGGAGATGAACTTGTTAGAAGTCAATATTGAGGTTATCCTTTCAGCAGTGCATATGTGCAGTAAAGCCTTTCTCACCTGCTTTAGTCTTTGCTCAACAAGCTCAGGTAACCAGTGAACACAATTGTCCAGCCTGTCTTTGCCCTTGCACTGTGTCTCCAGAGTAAAACTTAGTGTTCAAAAGTGAAATCAGTTGTCAAAAAAGCTCGAGCTGTTTCTACATCCTGGTAAGTGCCATTCTCACTGCTTCTGGTCCTTCAGAATGCAAGACTATTCTTCCTGCTCCAGGGGCTGCAAATGTCCCATTTCCCCACACCCCATGAGGCTGCTGCTGTGCTTCCCCCACAGCAGAGGCTTCTTTCCCCACGCAGTCCTAAAGCCTGCTGATGCTTCTGAGTGCCATGGGCAATTGAATGTTAATGCTCTGCATTTCAAATTTCAACCTTTCTGGTAAATGGCGGTTCTATAGATATTGGGGGAAACAGGGAGGGATAAATACCCAGCAGAAGCTGGAGCAGAAATCAATATATGTGGGCAAGGTGCAACCACTGCAAATAAGCATTTTTATAAACCAAAGCAGTGTCTGGCCACGGTTCAGAACTAGGTGGGATTAAGGTGTTTGATGTAGGTGTGTAGTGTTGGCTGACTCTAAGCCTTGACTCTGCTCTGAAAACAGAGTTAAAAAAAGAGTGAAATCCAGGCTCGCATGCTGAAATGTCCCCGCTGCTCTGAGTTGCAGTCAACTGTGTCTGTGTGTGGAGGGATTACAGGGCATTGTTCTTGTCTTACAGAGGCAGAAGCCAAAAAAGGAGAAATTCAAGAAGGAAACCCACTGCTCCCAGTTCAGACCCAAAGACAGATCCCTGAGTCAGCTGTGGGTTTGTGCACGAGCCGTGACAGTGACGTCCCTCAGGGGGTCACGAGTACCTTCACTCTGGGTGACCTCTGCATGTTCAGAAGGAAACAAGGTCTTTGTGCAGCCAAGGTGGAGCAATCCCACCATTTACCAGCTGCATGGATCCTGCCCAGAATGCAGCCACACGCTTTGTCTGAGCCCAGGAAAACTGTGCTGCCCCTGTATAACCAGGCTGAGTCACTACATGCTATTAAATGATTAGGTGACTTCTCATCTGAGTTGGGATTTCAGCCTGATGAATTCCTTCAGAACCAGCAGGGCACGAAGTTACTGGATTTCTAAGGGAGAAAAGGCAGAGCCCACTTGAGGCAGTGTGCCAGGCTGGGAAGTGTAGGGATTCAGATAAGCTGCCAGCTGGGGTGACAGTACAGGTGTCACTGTGACAGTACGGGTAGTGTCACTGAGACAGTACAGGTGTCACTGTGACATCACAGGAGTTGTCACTGTGACAGTACAGGTTTCACAGTGACAGTACAGGTGGTGTCACAGTGACAGTACAGGTGGTGTCACAGTGACAGTACATGTGTGGTCACTGTGACAGTACAGGTGTGGTCACAGTGACAGTACAGGTGTCACTGTGACAGTACAGGTGGTGTCACAGTGACAGTACATGTGTGGTCACAGTGCCAGTACAGGTATTGTCACAGTGACAGTACAGTTGTCACAGTGACAGTACATGTGTGGTCACTGTGACAGTACAGGTGTGGTCACAGTGACAGTACAGGTATTGTCACAGTGACAGTACAGGTGTCACTGTGACAGTACAGGTGGTGTCACTGTTAGAGTACAGGTGTGGTCACTGTGACAGTACAGGTGCTGTCACTGTCTCACTCGTGAGATGAAGCAGGCCTGGGAGGTGTCACAAGCCCCTGTCTCTGCTGGAACCGTGGGTGGGAGCTTCAGCCCTCCCTGGGTGAGGGGCAGCTGCACAGGAGTGCTCGGGGTACTGGGGCTCTGGGAAAGCTTTTTTTGTGCCTGTCTTGAGCAATCCGCTCCCAGCTGCTGCCCGCCTTCTGCCTGGCAGGGCTGGCTGCGTTCCACTCATTTTCCTAATGGCTGTATTTAACCACCAAACATTCCCTTTGTGCGGCTGCATTGTGCAGAATGAGGACAGAGTCATTTCTGCTTCTTGCCTTGTTCTGCATTGTAGACTTGCCTGAAGATGGATTAATTTAAAAGATGCACTCTTGACTTGTGACCAAATGGATGTTTATTCCTTCCCCAGGAACAGATGCATGAACAGAGAAGCAAAAAAGAAAAAGACATGTCTTGTGTCCCTGAGGTTTTGGAGGCACACAAGCACATTGATGTGTTTCTATAAGCAGGAGCACATTAGGAGTGGCCGCTGCCTGTGACAAGGGGCACCGAGTGTCTGAGCCCAGCCCAGGCAGCACCAGCTCCGGTCCTGGTGTTGGTTTGACTCGAGTTAGACCCCAACCAAGGGCGGTGTAGTGTGATCAGTGCCTGGGGATGGCAGCGGGGCAGACACAGTGCCCTTGCCCCGTTGTCCATCAGCTGTGGGGCTCCCTGTGCCTGGGGGGGTTCACTGTGCCCAGGGGGTTCACTGTGCCTGTGGGGATCACTGTGCTTGTGGGATCACTGTGCCCGTGGGGCTCTCTGTGCCCATGGGGCTCTCTGTGCCCATGGGGTTCATTGTGCCCATTGGGGTTCCCTGTGCCCATGGGGATCACTGTGCCCGTGGGGCTCTCTGTGCCCATGGGGCTCTCTGTGCCCATGGGGTTCATTGTGCCCATTGGGGTTCCCTGTGCCCATGGGGATCACTGTGCCCGTGGGGATTCACCGTGCCTGTGGCGTTCACTGTGCCAGTGAGGTTCATTGTGCCCAGGGGATTTACTGTGCCCGCTCTGGGAAAGCTGCCCATAGGATCACTGTGCCCATGGGATTCACTGTGCCCATGGTGCTCATTGTGCCTGTGGGCCTCACTGTGCCCGTGGGGTTCACTGTGCCTGAGGAGTTCACTGTGTCCATGGGGATCACTGTGCCCTCAGCAGCCCCCAGGCACAGGGCAGCCCCCGCTCTTTCCACGGGCTTGGCTGCAGGAGGGCCTCTCCACTGACATCTACTTACCCCCCAGAAATCAGAAAACAAACATTTCCAGAGTGCCCGGGACTGGTACTGCTGTGTGTGGAGGTGATGCTGTTCCATTGCAGGAAACTGTTCATCATAATTACAGAGTACATGAAGTTTTCATCATTTTCTCATTTATTATGCCGGGCTCCCATTTTCACTGTGGAGAAACGAGAGACAAATGACATCAGAATAACATGCAATACTCATTAAGGTACATCAAGTCACAACCTAAAAAAAAAATAACCACCTAGAAACTAATGAGCTTTCAGCAATAATGTGGAATAAACTGACATCAGGAGAGATTGTTGTTCAGTGCCTTGATGGTAGTTACCCAGAGGATCGTTTTCAGAGAAGTTCTACAGCAATGACCATAATTTAAAAGGAAAATTGTTAGGGCTTTGCTGCTCAAAGAATTTATAAAATACAAAGTTATTTTTGCCTGGTTTATTGAACGTACAACAAATTCAGCCTGCTCTAGGCAGGGGCTGGATCCTGCTGGTAGCGTGCATTGTGGTAGGTCGTTTATTATTATTATTAAGTTTGCATGAAGAAGGTTTTCCCTTATGTTTTGTACCTGGAACGGTCCCTGGCAGCTGGAGTTGATGGGCTCTGCTCGCCCATCGGCACCGGAGGGGTGCAGACGCAGGGAAACAGCTCAGGTCACTCTGCCCACGGAGTGCCCTTAATGTGAGCTCTGAGGTGTGCAGAGTTATGGCAACAGATGATTTTCAGCTCTCACCGGAACTGTAACGACGGCGGCAAACAATCCTGGTAATTCCTGTGCATCGCTAATTGGGGGGTTTATCGGGCTAACGATAACCACCCATTATTTTGTCACCTCCTTGCGGCAGCGCGTCCTTGATGATATTACACCGAGCACCATTAGCGCTTGCAAATGGTTATTAATGGCACCGTTTAGAGGCGCGGAGCGTTCGCGGCTCCCACCTGTCTGCGGTTCCCTGCCATCCGCAGCCCTTCCCTTCCCTAGTTCCGCATGGTGTGAGCGGGACCCGCTCCCTGCCCGGGGAACGGACCGAGCTCATCCTAATTACCGGCACGTCTGATAATTAACAGAGGGTAGACCTAATTATAGCAGCTGTAGACACGCCAGTAGTTCATTTAAAAATAGCTACTGTGCTAGCTAATTAGCTCTCTCAAGAACAGTCACCTCGGTAATTGCGGTGTCATTAGCGGGGCTGAGGGAGGCGCCCAGGGCAGCCCAGCGGGCTCCGGGACACTCCCGGGGCATCCCTCTGGTTGTTATCGTAACAAATTTGCGTTTTAGTCTCTTTTCGCTGACCCCAAGGGATTCTTTTCCCCTAGGGGAGCACAGCGATGTGCGGGGCAGGTCAGACCCGCCCCGCGGAGCCGGGCAGCAGCGGCTGTGAGCAGCGGGGAGCCGAGGATGGAAGGGAGCCCTGCGGCTGCCTGGCGCCGCTTTCCATCCAGAGACTGCGAGCCCAAAGGTCTCTCGCACAGCTCCCAGGCACAATTGTAGGAAAAGCTCTCCGGAGCCGGGCATCATGCCCTGGAGGCAGCTGTAGTTACCGATGGCCAGCAGGCTGGAGCGAAGCCCGTGCACTCCCCAGTCGGGCACGGCACTGGGAGCAGGGATGCTGCTGTCCGTAGGGGCCGAGTCTCAGCCTCGGGATGAAGGATGTTGGAGGGGGATGAGGTGCTGAGCAGAGTGGGTTTCTGCTCCCAAAGCAGCAGATGACGATGTGGAACGTGTTCCTGACTCTGTTTTCCCCTCCCCGCCCAGGTGTGCATCGTGCAGAAGAGAGACACGGAGAAGATGTACGCCATGAAGTACATGAACAAGCAGCAGTGCATCGAGAGGGACGAGGTGCGCAATGTCTTCAGAGAGCTGGAGATCCTGCAGGAGATCGAGCACGTGTTCCTGGTGAATCTCTGGTGAGCAGCTCCCTCCCCTGTGCCTCCAGGGCTCGCAGAGCCACACATCTGATGATTCCAAGGGCTCCCATAGCGTTTTCAGCAGCACATCACTACAAATAGTGACATTTCAAGTCGCTCAATAACGACTTCGCTGTGTGTGCACTGGCAGAAATATCCTCATTTCTGAGCAACAATTTAGGGTCTAATTTTAAGAAACACTCTTAAAATCAGGTTGAAATCTAACCAATGGCTTGAGTTGGCAATGCCTGTGAAATGTATCCTGTCTAGGCAGTGCCAGTGCCAAAGGCTGCAGTCTGTCTCATCTGCCCTACTACCACATCCACCTCAGCCCACCAGCACCCCTCGGTGTGCCTTGCATCATGCTCACTGGCCAAATAAAACACATTCCTTTGGAGCTCAGACGCATCATTATCAAATTTTGCAAGAAAAGCTAATTGACAGTTTTAGAAAGTAGCGCATTATATCCTAGGGTGGCTGGTTAATTTGGGATGAGCCCTAGGCAGAGGCCTGGGGACCTGCTGCTCCAGCTGCTCTGTCCTTTCTCAGCCTTCCTGCCCAGTGAAAGGTCCCCTCCCACTCCAGGATGTGTGCCAGGCTGGCAAGGAGGGGGAGACTTCTAAAAATTGAGGAAGTTTTATACCCAAAGTGATGGAAGTAGGTGATAGGCCACATTTGTTTTGTTGATCCATTGCTCCTGAATAGCCAACTGAGTTAATATTGATATTTTTCAGTTTCTTAGCAATTGCAAATGTTTTTTCCCAACAAGCAATTAAATTCTAGAGAGAACTTGCTCTCATAGCAAACTCTTTTGGATCATAGTTTTAGAATAAACCTACATTTAAGATGGGAGCAGAAGTGAGTGATTCATAAGTATTATACAATCCCACATACTCTTTTCTTGGAGCTGCAGTCACCAAATATAACAATGAGCGTTGTTTTGGTGTATCCCCACTGCTGTCAGTCTCCCGTGGGACCCACGGCAGATTTAGAGAGGCGGTTTACTCCACAGTAAATATAAATCTCTTTTTCTGGTTTATCTGGTTAAATTAGCAGTTGTGTTTTCCAATTCATCTTCAAGATAGGCTGAGATATTTTAAGTAGGTTTTATGAGATTGTTTGCAGTTGAAAACATGAAGTTTCTCTGAAGTGTCTGGCTGGCAGAGCCTGAGCTCTGTGCTGGTGGGCTGACATGGCACAGCTGCTCAGGGACAGTGATGGGGTGAGCAGGGGGACATGTCTTCCAGGGAAGCATTGCTTAGTGTAGGAATTGATTTAAAAAACAAGGGAGCATCTTGAGCTAGACTTGCTTGATTGCAAAAAATGCAAGCAGCAAAGTTGCAAGTTCAGTTTCGGGCTCATCACTGCAAGGACCTTGAGGGGCTGTTGAGGGGCTGGAGTGTGTCCAGGGAAGGGAACGAAGCTGGGGAAAGGAATAGAGCCCCAGGAGGGGCTGTGGGAGCTGGGAAAGGGGCTCAGCCTGGAGAAAAGGAGGCTCAGAGGGGACCTTGTGGCTCTGCACAAGTCCCTGACAGGAGGGGACAGCCGAGGGGGTTGGGCTCTTCTCCCAGAGAACAGGGACAGGAGAAGACGGAACAGCCTCAGGCTGGGCCAGGGGAGGCTCAGGGTGGATATTTGGGACAATTTTCTATCCAAAAGGGCTGCTCAGCCCTGGCAAAGCTGCCCGGGGCAATGGTGGTGTCCCCATCCCTGGAGGGATTTAAAATCCATGTGGTTGTGGCAGCTGGGGACGTGGGCAGTGGTGGCCTTGGCAGTGCTGGGAATGGTTGGACTCGATGGTCTGAGAGGGGTTTTACAGCACAAACGGTTCTGGGACTCTGTGCCCATAGTTGGGCCATCTACAGTCCTCCCAGGAGCTGTGTGATTAGGAGAGGGGAGAAGCCTGGCTGGCTTTGTGAGCCCCCTGAGGCTGAGCTGCTCCCTGGTCCCACAGGTATTCCTTCCAGGACGAGGAGGACATGTTCATGGTGGTGGACCTGCTCCTGGGGGGTGACCTGCGCTATCACCTGCAGCAGAATGTTCAGTTCACCGAGGAGACAGTCAAACTGTACATCTGTGAGATGGCACTGGCTCTGGACTACCTACAGAGTCAGCACATCATCCACAGGTAACTGCAAGGCTCTGCTGCTGCTGTGGGGCCTGGGGGTCCTGCCCCTGCTGGGCCTGGGCTGGCTCATGCTGTCCATGCTGGTCCTGCCCCAATCACTCAGAGGGAGGCTGATGCTTCACTGGAGGCTGAACATTTCAGGGCAGGTGTTAAAGCCATCCAGGGCTTCACACAAACATCCCCAGTACTGTTATTCCTTTTCCTTGGGGATGAGGCCTGAACAAGTCTAATGCCTCCAGTTTTTCACCAAGTTGCCCAGGAAAAGTGTGTTTCCAGTCCATCATAAAGGGGCTTGCCTCATGTTAGAGTATTATTGTTATATTTGTTCCTAATGTTTGCTAGATAAACAGTTGCAGGATTTTTGTCATTGAGTCTCATCCCTGGTCTGACTGAGATTCCATCTGCTGTAATCTTCCTTCTTTTCCCAGAGATGTAAAACCAGATAACATCCTCCTCGATGAACAAGGTAGGATCACTCTGCTCCTCTCTGTTTGCTCCCTCATTCATTCCAGGGACAGATTCTTTATAGTCCTGGGTATTGGGCATCTTTTTACCTGGAGAAAGTGTGGGAAAACCTGCTCAGGATAATGTTTGGCTGAACATCCTTGTGCTTTTTAATGTGGAGAGGATCACCCAGCTGGCCTGTCCAGTGTGCTGTGGTCAGCACGGGGTGGCAGTCCTACTTCAGCCCTGAGAATTTGGAGTCATTGCAGTTCAGTGGCTTCAATGGCTTGGAACACCCGTGTCTAGTGGCAGCTCCATGGCAGGAGCTTGGAACAAGATGATCTTTAAGTCCCTTCCAAACCAAACATTCTGTGGTTCTGTGATAGTGTTTCCCTGGTGTCTTTTTCACTCCTGAAGCTTCTGGCCAGAGTAATTTGGCCAGTGCTGAAGCTGCTGGGGGTTACTGGCTAGCTCCAAGTGTGGTTTAAAATCAAGACTCAAAGCTCCCTACCCTTTAATCACCTGGCGAGCCCAAATCCTGGGAAACCTTTGAGATCTTTTATGACCATTCCATGGGATCTGACCCTGACCTGCCTGTGTCTGTGCTACCCTGTCTGAGGGCAGAAGCTTAGGAAACAAATGTGTTCTGACTCTGCATTGCCACTGCACTGCCATTAATTTCTTCTTAAAATGTGTCTTTATTTAAGGTCATGCCCATTTAACAGATTTTAATATTGCAACAATCATTAGGGACGGTGAAAGAGCGACAGCATTGGCTGGGACAAAGCCATACATGGGTAAGAAACAATGGCTGCTCTCGTGCTTGTGCCACGTTTCGAGTGCTCAGCACATGCTGCCCGACAGGCCCTGGCTGGGGCAAGGGCATCCAGTTAATTTGGGACATTGGTGCCCATGCCCAAGTCCTTCAGCAGAGCCTGACTGTTTAAGAAGGGAACTCCCAGTGTGAAGGCATCGGGGCTGGCATGTCATCCCGTCCCGTCCTGTCCTGTCCTGCTCTCTGCAGTCCATCCTGTCCAATCCCCTCCATCCTGTCCTGTCCTGCCCTCTGCAGTCCATCCTGTCCTGTCCTGTCCTGTCCTGTCCTGTCCTGTCCTGTCCTGTCCTGTCCTGCCCTGCCCTCTGCATCCATCCTGTCCAGTCCCCTCCATTCCACCCTGCCCTCCTCCACCTGCCCTCCCCATCCCATCCTGCACTCCCCATCCCTCTCTGGCTCCAGCCCTGCACTTGGTGTCTCTGGGGGCCCCATGGTAGTGCTGTGCTGTGTTGGGAGGGCTGTCCCTGCAGGTGGCTGACATCCCAGCTCTCAGTGAGGGCAGGCACAGGGCTGCTGCTGCTCCCCTGCCTCACACAGCCTCCCCTCAGCCGTGCAGAGCAATCACCGTAAGCACTGTGCACTGACTTACACGAAATACTGGAACAGAGAACCTGTTAATAACCTGTTTCCTGTTGTCCCTTTCTGCTCAGCCCCGGAGATTTTCCATTCCTTCCTGAGCGGCGGGACGGGCTATTCCTTCGAGGTGGACTGGTGGTCTCTGGGGATCATGGCCTACGAGCTGCTGCGGGGCTGGGTAGGGCTCTGGCCGTCCCGGCCTGCGGGCTGTGTGCTCTGGCTGGCCCAGAGGGACAGGGAATGCCTCACCTTTGTGCTCTTGTCCCCAGAGGCCATACGACATCCACTCCAGCAACCCTGTGGAGTCCCTGGTGCAGCTCTTCAGCACCGTCAGTGTTCAGTACTCCTCTGCCTGGTCCAAGGAAATGGTCGCGCTGCTGCGTAAGGTGAATGGCCCTTCTGGGGTGGAGCTGGGGGAACTGTGGGGTGAATTGTCCTTCTGGGGTAGGCTTGGGTCGGATGGCAGCTACTGTGCAGGCAGGACTAGCTGGAAAATTATCAGCGTATTAATAAACAATGAATAATAAGAGTAATAATGATAATATACAAGACAGGCTGGGAGAGTTAGGGATATTGAACCTTGAGAAGAGAAGGCTCCAGGGAGGCCTTAAGGCCTTTTCCAGTGCCTAAAGGGGCTCCAGGAGAAAGCTGGAAAGGGACTTGGGACAAGAGGTGGAGGGACAGGATACAAGGAATGGCTTCCCAGTGCCAGAGGGCAGGGCTGGATGGGATCTTGGGCAGGAATTGTTCCCTGGGAGGGTGGGCAGGCCCTGGCACAGGGTGCCCAGAGCAGCTGTGGCTGCCCCTGGATCCCTGGCAGTGTCCAGGGCCAGGTTGGACCCTGGGGCTTGGAGCAGCCTGGGACAGTGGGAGGTGTCCCTGCCCATGGCAGAGATGACACTGGGTGGGTTTCCAGCCCAATCCACTCTGGGACTCTATGATTAATTATGTGTGTTGTGTGTTTATTATCCCTGCAATGAGATGCACGATGTTTGTTCGCAAGGGAAGCAAAAAGGCTGATTTTGGGGTGACAGTCAGATTCCCAGCTGGGCTAGAACAGCATCTCATCCTCTCCATGTCACTGTCACCTGTAAAGGCAGCATGGGCTGTCTGGGATGGCAGGTGAGGTGGAGCGCACGAGCTGCACTGCAGCACTGGCTGCTCCCTCTCGCTGGTTCTTTGGGGCTGAAGGGTCTGACGAGGTTGTGAGAGCTGCCAGGCGTTCCAGCTCTATGGAGTGCTCTGCTGCTTTCCTCATGCTGCTGCTGGAGAAAGCTGGGATGTTTTGGGGCAGCTGGTTAAGCTCTGGCTTGCTTGAGTACTCTGAAAAGTAGCTGATGAGTTTGCTGTAGGAAAGATACAGCCCGTGCCGGCAGCAAATAAGTGCCTCTGATATGAGTTAATGTTGGGTGGGTAATTTGCATAATTAGATTCAGTTTAATGAGGAGCAGCATCGCTGGCAGCGGCTGCGGCAGTGCATTCAGCAGGTTTGCATTGCCATCTGCTGGGTAGCCGGGCTCCCAGGGAATCCAGCCTCTCACCAGGAATGTGCCAGCAGCCCCCTCAGCCGGGAGGGGACCCCCATGTTCCCCTGAAGCACTGGGGTACCTGCAGAACATTTTCGTAGGCATTTTTCCTGAAGTAAGTTATCTATTTCCCGAAGCAGAAAGGCTCCTTGGCATGGCCAAACCACTGCAGCTGGCCCAGGCAGGCTGCTGCTGGGTGCCTCGTCTTCTTGTTCTGGCAGAAAAACCCCAGATGCTTTATCACCAATGCTTTTCCCTCCCCAGCTGCTGACAGTGAATCCTGAGCATCGCTTCTCCTGCTTGGCCCACATCCAGGCCTCAGCTCACCTGTCGGGCGTGGTCTGGAGCGATGTGTGTGAGAAGCGCGTGGAGCCGGGCTTTGTCCCCAACGTGAGTAGGAGTGACCTGTGTCCCCACCTCGAGCAGGGACTGCCCCTCAGGCTGGAGGAACCACTGTGAGAGCAGAGCTTTTCTGAGGGGGCAGTGGTTTCTGAGTCTGTGCTATGCCTGATGTAAGTCGTGTCGTGTGTCCTGGCAGAAGGGCCGCCTGCACTGCGACCCCACCTTCGAGCTGGAGGAGATGATCCTGGAGTCAAGGCCCCTGCACAAGAAGAAGAAGAGGCTCGCAAAGAACAAGTCAAGGGATAACAGCAAAGACAGCTCCCAATCTGTATGTGCTCCCTGGGGTAACATCCAGCTGGGAAAAGGCTGGATTTGGCTGGGTATTGCAGCTGTCACTGCCACACTGCAGGAACCACGGGTTTATGCTGATGAAAACATTTGCCCATTGGAGTAGTTTCAACAACCACGTATTCCTCTTATGGAAGTTTGACCAAACTTTCACAGTAGTGGGTACTTTGGAAAGTGAAATGAGCAGCAGAGATCTGGGCAGCTTGGTGTGTTCAGCCTCTGACCCTGCACAGCCCCAGGACTGAGAGCCTGGGCACAAGGCAGCAGCTGCTGTGTGCCTTTGCAGGGACTCCCACTCGTGGGCTGTGTGCTGGGCTCTCCCCACGCTCCCTGTGCTTCCTTTGGGCTGACAGCATTCCCAAAATACGGGATACCAGGATAAATGTGTTATGTTTGTGTCAGGAACAGTGTGATCTGTGTTTTATGGAAAACTGCTGCCGTGGATGGCACACACCCCTGGTGAAAGCCATGTAGCAGCCAGCCCTGCTGCTTACAGCTGTTGGGCTGAGGTTCAGGGGGGTGGGGGCTCCTGCAACAGCTGGGAGTGCAGGGGGCTGCAGGCAGTGATGAGATGCAAAAGGGGCTGCTTATGCATGTTTTGTTTTTCTTCAATAGGAAAATGACTATCTCCAAGAATGCCTTGAAGCTATCCAGCAGGACTTTGTCATCTTCAACAGAGAGAAGTAAGTGTGTGGGGTGCTTTGTTTAGGGAAAAATACTCCTTTTTCTGACTTCCCTTAGGAATCAGTGCCAGTGCCTGACAGCCAGGAACACCTTGCTGCTGGCTTAGCCCAAGGTGACTGCTGTCAGCAGAGGAGCTCAGGTGCTGCCTGTGTTTGAAAAATGGTTCTGGCCACAAAGGGAAGCAAGATCAGGGATTATTAACTGCAATTAAATAAAATATGCTGTAGAGAGTCTTCTGGGATTTAACGTGTGTGTGTGACACTGCTTCCATTCCCCCATGGCACCTCCTCACCCATCCTGCTTTTAACAGATGATGCTTTGAGAAATGAAGGTGAAGATGGTTGGACTCAATGATTGTGGAGGTCTTTAATACATAGAATAGATTCATAAGATCAATAAAGTTGGAAAAGTCCCTGGTGGGAATAAGCAGGGAGCAGAAGTGCTGGATTAAAGCCACTGCTTGCCCAGGTTGGGGCTGTCTGGTCCATGAGCAGAGAGTGAGGCAGGCTCTGTGCAGGAGGGGCTGGCAGGCTGTGCTCTGGGTACTTGTGGCCGAGGTCTGGGTGGGCTGAAGCCTTGCAGGCTTGTCCTGGGGCATTTCAGAGCAGCTCAGGGTGGTTTTCTGATCCCTGGGCTCTGTCATGACCCGTTTGTGAGCTCTGGGAGGACTCCTTGTTCTCAGTAGGGCAGTGAGCGGGCCCCGGGGCTCAGAGCACCCTGCCCAGCGCTGGGGCTGTTTGCCTGGGCACGGCTGTGTAACCCCCGGCTCCTCCGCTCCCACAGGCTAAAGAAGAGCCAGGAGCCGCCCAGCGAGTCCGTGTCCGCCTCCGACACCACCGACGAGGCGGAGGGCGAGGCCGAGCCCCTGCACATGTGCAGCTCCGTGTGCTCCTCGGGCAGCAGCTAAGCCGGGGCCGCCGGGCCAGGCCCGCCCTCACCCGCCCTCAGGGGCGCTCAGCACCGAGCCCGCCCCGGACAGCGCCGGCAGCTCCCCCGAGAGCTGGAGCACACCCGAGTTCCCACAGGACTGCCCTCCCGGGCCATGGATGGCCAGCCCAGCTCCCCCGAGAGCTGGAGCACACCCGAGTTCCCACAGGACTGCCCTCCCGGGCCATGGATGGCCAGCCCAGCTCCCCCGAGAGCTGGAGCACACCCGAGTTCCCACAGGACTGCCCTCCCGGGCCATGGATGGCCAGCCCAGCTCCCCCGAGAGCTGGAGCACACCCGAGTTCCCACAGGACTGCCCTCCCGGGCCATGGATGGCCAGCCCAGCTCCCCCGAGAGCTGGAGCACACCCGAGTTCCCACAGGACTGCCCTCCCGGGCCATGGATGGCCAGCCCGGCACCATGGCTGCCTGTGGAGGGAAGACACGGCCTATGCAACTTGTCAGGGGAGCAGATCAACTTATTTAGTCTTTCTGTTTTAATGTCAGGTTGCTGATCTACACGTTTTTAACGCAGTGAGAGGACAGGGAGAGAAGCCATGTCTTTGGGTGCCATGGAGAGAGACACGGAGCAGGGAGGAAGGCCAAGAGGTGGTGTGTGTTTGACTTTGGCATTCCCCATTCACAAGTGCTGCTCTGGGGATGGGCAATCCCTGTGCAAACCAGAGCAGCCCCTCTGGGACCAGCTCCTGGGAGCCTCCAGCTGTTTGGGTCCTGCAGCACAAGGATGTTCTGGGCACCTCCTTGTCCTTGTGTCGCCTGTCAGTTCCTTTCCCAATTCAAGGCAAATAAATGTTTTTTGTCCACTCCATGGATTCTTCAGGGGCTGGGTAATGGCTTGATGTGTATTCGAGATGCAGAATGCATTTTAAATATTTTCTTCCTTGCCGTGGCTGCTGCAGGCAGTGAGGAGCTGTGGGATGGGTTGGAGGGTCTGGCTCCATGTGCCCACATTTGGAGGACACAGTTTATCACAACTGAGGTTTTGTTGGAGGCAGAGTGGGTGGTTTTGCGAGGCTGCTTGTTTATGAAAGACAGGAATATTGTATTGTATTTCACCCTTTCATTGACTCTATTTTCAGTGTAAAGTACAAGTACTGTATATAATTTGCCAATACCTGTCTTAACTTCTTAATAAGGCAGGAAATCTTCCCTTGCTCCAGCTGTGGATGTTGCCTTTCTTTTTGCAGGGGCCTTCACTCTATTAGTAGTTTAACCTGCTGCAGGGTGGTGTTTGGTTTCTGTGGCTGAACCTGAGCCCTGCAGTGCCACATGACTGCTCTGGTGCCCCAGGTGTGTGGTGGGACCACAGTCAGCATCAAACCATCAGCAGCTCTTTGCTGCCAGACACTGGGAGGCTGCAGTGTCTGCAGCCTGACTGGGTATTCCTAGTGTAGAAATGGATGGGAGATGTTTCTAACAGATCAGATTCTGTCAGGACCACCTGTGTTGCAGTTTTTGTTTCCATGAATAAACCAGAAGGGCAGGATGGTACACAATGATCTTACACAAGCAAGGACATGGCGCATGTGTCTCCCACAGTTGTATGTGGGAATCTGTGTGGCTGAACTTGTGCAGAGACATGTTTTCATGGAAGTCTTTAGGGGTGTGCAGAAGGAGGAGAGCCAAAGCTCTGGGTCCAGTACATGGTTATTTTCAGGGCAGATACAGTAGATGCTGTCAGGCCCAGGGTCCCTGGTGTCAGCCAGGGGTCCTGCACACCCCGTGCCTCGTTAGGAGCTGTTTAATGATGGTTCAGGGGCTGTGGCCAGTCAGTGAGCGAGGCCTGAAATCAGTGTTGTCCTCCTGCTCCTTCTCCCAGCTACAGGAGGGCACCTACCCTGGCTCTGATCCTAGGCTGTGCTGGGGGAACCTGTCCTCTCTACCCCCAGTAACTTTCAGTCTCTTTACTGGATACCAGGGAGGCCCGATTACTTCTCTCACCTGTCAGAGCTCACCTTTGTGTGCAGGTGGGCCACGTGCTCTGGCCCCTTTGCTGTGCTGAGCAGGCCCCTGTTCTCCACATGGGCAGCCTGGTCCTCTCCCTGGGGCTCTGTGCTCACCTTGTGTCTCCATCCCACACCTCTCAGCTGGAACACCAGCTCTATCCTGGCACAGCAGATGAAGGTCAAACCATGTATTTATTCAGCAGTTATGAATTACAGGTGATTTACTCCACCGGTGTGGGTAGAGTTTTACAGTGAATTCCATTGCACTATTTAGCAACTTCTGTAAATAACAGCAAAATTCTGGACTATTGGAATGACGAGGAGCATCACTGATTTTTTGACCAAACCATCCCATAGATGAGTGATGAAGATACATCCTGTTCACCCAGGAGCTCTCAGGCCAGGAGAGGTGTTGGCAGTTACAGGACGTGTGTAATTGATGTTTTTAGCACTTTCCTGAGGACAAGAGACAAGTGGGCTCTGAGCTGGGGATTGGTGTATGTAGGGAGCTGCTGGCTTGCTTCTGGAACTGAGGTTTCTCACCCCAAACCCTCTCTCTGTCAGTCATCTGTTCCCCTTGCACCACCCCTCTTCTTCCGTGCACTGTGAAAAACAGCTCAGCAGCACCTGGTAAAAACCAGGAGAGGTTCTGGGGGGATGCCAGGGAATAGCTCCTTCCCAGGGGAAACACCCTGGGCAGATCCTGGCTGCCTGGGCAGCACCCAGGAATCCAGCAGTGCATCTCCAGGGATGTGCTGAGGACATTGTTGAATCTGAATCCCTGAGAACAGCACCAGGACACAGAGCTGTGGGATCATTGTGCTGAGTGGGAGAGACACCATGGACACATCACTGAAGTGCTTGGTTTTGGTCTTAAATAATATTTGGGCATAACCTCATCAGAGCCCATCGGGGACAGGGTTTCATTGACACCTGTTTGCACTCAGTCCCTGGAGAAGAAATGGCATGAAAAGAGCAATTGGAAAAGGGACAAGTGATAGGAAACAGCTCAGTGTTACTCTCATTGTCAGAACCTCTGTGGAGAGTTTCAGTGCTCTGGAGCCTCCTGCCCCTGCTGTGCCCCACTCTGGGCCCCTCCTGTGTCCCCACTGTCGTGTCCCCACTGCCATGTCCCCACTGTCGTGTCCCTGTGAGAAGCCAGTGCCAGCTGAGCTGAGCTCACTCCTGTTGGCCCTACACGTCTTTGTGGCTCCTGCCAACGTGTCCCATGTCTGGCTCACCCCATCCACGATGGAGTCCTGGGGTTTTGATCCTCTCTTCTCCCCGTGCCGCTCCTGTGGGTGTTCCCTGTCCCTGGCTGCTGGCACAGGCTGGGCTGGGGACAGGCAGGGTTGTGGTGCCCATGTTGGTGCCATTGTTCTGGTTGTGCCCTGGCTACTGCTGCTGAGCAAACCTCACAGTGAAGTCATGACAGAGCCCTGGTCTCACATCCCAGCCTGGAAGGTGTCACTGACAGCTCTGGGTTACACCTCCACTACAGCCAGAACACAGGAATTTTCTGTACATAAATATTTAAATACCTGTATTTTTTTGTATGACAGATTTATACAGTGTGTGCCATTATCTGCTGTGAAAAGTCTACAGCACCTATAAATTATTCTCCTTTAATCACTTGCCATAAGATTGTTTTCTTATCTCTGTTGTGTTACAAAGTTTTGCAAAGTTGCATATTTTTAAGTGTTTGCACTGAATTCCACAGCCTTCACTGGGAATTTTGTGCAGAAGACAAATGCCAGGTCAGGTCCTGATGTTCCTTCTGTTGTCAATTCTCTTTTACTCCAGAGCTTGCCAAAAAGAGTCTAAGAGTAATAAAATAATAGCAAAAATACCAGTAATATGGACTTGACCCTGGACAGTGCTGAAGTCCTGCTGCCTTGGGAGGGTATTTTTAAAAATTATTTCAGTGCAGATATATGTAAATATATCTTTGTATTTTATGTTAATACATTCCTGTAATTTTCTTGCATGACAATTTTACCACATCACAGAATATTTAAGTTAGAACAAGGTTGTGTTTTTGCAGATACTGCCGGAAGCCATTGCACACGTGGAGTAATAAATGTGTATTTTTAACATTGCCAAGGATTTGGTGTCATTTCCAGGGTATTGAGCTGTAGATGCATAAAAGCATGGAAGCATCCACGTGCTGTAATTCTGGAACCCAGCCAGAATCTGGGCTGCTGGGACACTCCCAGCTAACAACAGAGCTGTAGGATGGGAGCTGCGGGACCACTGCCATGAAATGCCTCAGGAACAGAAGCTGAAAGGGGAACAGCTGGATCCGGGCGTTTCCATGTCTCCTTTCCAGTGCCAGCCAGTGTTTTTAACTCCATAGGGAGGCTGTGGCTGCACAGGGTGAGGCTGCCGGCGCTCTCCAAGGTGGGTGGAGATCTCGGTGAGGACGAGCCTCGGGTACGGCCACTGGCCGGGGACAGCTGTGCCCACACCGGCCCCTGCTGCCCTCAGTGCTGCGGCTGCTGCCTGGGCTGAGCACCTGGGGAGGCAGAGGTGCCAGGGGATGGGGGCAGGACCCCGACCTTGCTGTGGCACAGAGGGCACAACAGCCACGGCTCACAGGGTTGGTATTTCCCCGCACAGTCCTAGATTTTGTATCTTGACCTCAATAAAAGCAGCCCCTGGAAGTGTCAGATCTCCGCTTTGGCTTTTTGATCCCCCTCAGTGCAGGAATGATTTATCTCTCTCGGCACGAAGTGCTGCTCGCTGGTTGCTGCACAGACACAGCTCCCAAAGCTGCTGCTCACTTCAAAGGAGCAGTGGAGGCTGAGACAAATCGATGCCTGCACAGCCAGCACTGCCACTGTGATGTCTCTGGGATGACATTCTGGGGTATGTGGGTGTTCCGAGGGACCAAGGGCACCCGCCAGGCTGGGCTGTTCACTACAGGGGGAAAGGTGAAGGTCACAGGGTGAAGGTCACACACAGCCCTGAAATACAGGGCAGGAGAAGCTGAGGGATTAAAACACCCACAGCAGCCAGGAGAGCTCAGTGTCTGCCAGCCCTGTGCCATCCTCACTGTGCCTAAACCATGGGAATTGGAATTTGCCAGGGACAAACAGGGAATGACCCTCATCAACCAGCTTTGTCTTTCTTACCTGCTGCGACTGATCCTGCTGCTGATCAAGCTGCTGAATGTGAGGGAAATCACAGACCCACAGAATTCCAGGATGGTCTGCATCAGAAGTGACATTAAACCTTGTTCCACCCTCCCAGGGGCAGACACACCTTCCACTGTCCCAGGGTGCTCCAAGGCCAGGCTGGAGCAAGTGTCCAGCCTGGCCCTGGACACTTCCAGGGGTCCAGGGGCAGCCGCAGCTTGTCCAGGTAACCTGTGCCAGGGCCTCCCCACCCTCCCAGGGAACACTTCCTTCCCAATATCCCATTTAACCCTGCCCTGTGGCAGTGGGAAGCCATGCAAAATAAAAATAAAGAAAACAGACACAGTGAGCATGGAAAGTCAGGGATAAGCACAGGGATAATTCAGTGCCTGCCCATTTGCTCCTTTAAGAACACTGGTTTTCTGCAGGGAATTGAGGGATCTGTCTCTAAGGAGAATTGCTGTCCTGCAGGGAATCCAGGGGTCTGTCCCTAAGGAGCACTGCTGTCCTACAGGGATTCCAGGGGTCTGTCCCCACTCCAGGCAGCAGCGTGGGGACCTGGGACTGCTCCATGATGGCCGCAGTGCTGCAGAGCCAGGGATGTGCTGTCAGTCAAGGGCACGGAATGTCTCCTTGGTGTCCCTGACCCAGAGCCTGCAGGAAAGCTGTCCAAAGGAATTAGGGCCACAGACCATGTGGGTGCCATGGGGGGAGTGTTTCCTGGAGGCTCTGGCTCCATTAGCAGGAGGCTGTGGGACTCAGCTCAGCCTCTCCTGGCACCGGGAGAGTGGCAGAGATGCTGCTGGCTCTGATCCCTGCATTAGGAGGAGACTGGGGCAGCTGTGCTGGCTCTGACAGCTCCCTGACAGAGGGAATAAATGCAAACCCTCCCTCCATGAGGGAAGGGCTGGCAGGGCTGGAGCCTTGGGGTGGTGCAGAGGGTGGAGGGACCTAAACTGGGTGATGTGTGAGAGGGAACAGTGTCTCTGTTGGGTCCTCAGTGGCCCAGGGGCCTGGCACAAACCAGGCCAACTGTGGGAAAAGGGACATTTACAGCACAGGGACCTCAGAACTTCCTTTGCTAAGTGTTTACAAGTTGGGGGCATTGGGGTGTCCCTGTCACCCCATGGATGTTGAGCTGATGGGGAGGTCACTGCCATCAGACTGTAACTTCTATCTTTCCCATTCCTTATGGATTTTCCACTGCTGTAATTTAAGCTCTATTCAGGAAGAAAAGAGATCATAAAATCAATAAATAGTTTGGGTTGGAAGGGACCTTAAAACTCATCTCATTCCACCCCCTGCCATGGCAGGGACACCTTCCACTGGATGTTAATTGCCTTGGTACAATTTCAGGGAAAATCAGAAAATCAACAAATGAAATTATGTTCAAGTTAAATATAAAACATCCAAACAAATACATTTCCATATGCTTAATGCAGAAATTACTGCAGCATTAAGCTGTGAAATGTAGCTCATATCAGATAATCAAACAAAAAAAAACCAGCAAAAATTAAATCCCTCCCTAGCTTACATTTGTGGGTTCATTCCTAATTCATAGATTGATGTATCTGGAGCTCCCACTCATAAATCAGATCCCTGCTTGTGCCACCACAAGCCCTGCTCCCTTTCTCGTGCCTGGCTCAGACAGGGCTGCAGACCCAACCTTTCCCAACCGAGGGAAATCAGTGTCTCAGGGATGTGTCATGACACCTCATCAGCACTGGAACCAGTGTGGGCTAGGGGAAAGCAGCCCCACTCCTGGAGCTGTGGGCTCATCTGTAAACCAAGGGGCAGGTGCCTGCATGGCTGCCAGCATGGCTGAGAAGGGTGGGACTCTACCCACACATGATGAGCCTCTCCCCCCTCCATGGGGAGCACAGTAATCTGCATGTCAGGATGGCACAGTACAAGCCTCACCAGAAAAACTCCAAGGAAGAAAAGGAAGAAAACAACAGAATGGACTCGGGTGGATCAACCACTTCCACCATTTAGTGGTTTCCAACCAAGTTTATTCCAAGCAAGGAGCAGACAGGAATGGAAAGCCATTCCTGGAGGTACATGCATGGCTCTACAGCCAGAGGCTCACTCTATGTACACACCTTTAAATATAATAACTGGGCTAGAATAATCTTTATAAAAAAGTGTGTCGCATGCACCTGGCCTCCAAACGAGCCCTGGTATTGGGTACTGGACTCACACTCAGTTCTTGAAAAACTGTATAAATAATCTTTAAAAAACATGGCTGACAGAAGGGCGTGGGCCCAGGGCACAGGCGGGTCCTGGAGGGCCAGCACCATTCTGCCCCGGGACAGAGGCTGCACCCGCCCCTGAGCTGTGACCACCGAGGGACAGACGGCCTGAGGGTGGCTCTGGGAGCACGGCCAGGGCCAAGGGCTCTGACCGGGAACCATGGACATGCCCATCGGTCAGAAGTCCTTTGATGTGAGCGGGCAGTGGATGCTGCTGGAGAAGAGCATGATCCAGCCTGGATGTGCCTTCATTTCTGCCCCGGCCCCCAGGGGCCTGGCTGGCCCCACAGCCCTGGGGACATGGTGGTGCCGCATGCACAGGGAAGGGCTTTCCTAGCAGCTAGCAGGAACACTGACACAACCCAACTGGGAGCGCTACCTCGGGGATCACTCTACTTTCTACCTACGAGGGAAGGGCTGGCACAGCTGGCGAGCACTTGCTCGCTTGTCCTCCTGCGTGACAGCGGCCACCAGCCTCTTGGTGGCAGACCTGGTGTGGGGACAGCACCAGGACAGCGTCAGGACAGCGAGGTGATGTTGGATCTCCCACCCGGCGGGGCCATGATCTTCTGCGCTGTGCGCCGAGCAATGTGGTCATCTGCCTGTGACCCTGGGGAGAGCAGAGAGCAGGGCAGTCCCACTGCTTTAAATGCCACAACCACAAAACATTTCCTCAGAAAATACTAATAATTTCATTATATGTCTTTCTGGGCTCTCTATGAGCACAGCACACTTTGGAATGGCTGTATTTGCCTGAACTTTTTCATTTTTCATTGTTTCTTTCTGGAAGATCTATAAATGGCTTTCCTATAAATAAATTCTGTATATAATAAAATGTGAGGACTGGTAACGTTTTATGAACAATATGGGATTCATCTGACCCAACCAGCTAAAAACCATTATGGAAGTAATTTTAGGGCAGAGCATTGGCTTTCCAAGCTCCCGACAGCTGCTGGGCAGGTTTCTGCAGAATGAATGATGCTGAATCACTGCCTGCTCTGGCTCCTGGAGAGAGAACCCTCACCAAGCTTTGTGCATTGACATAAATACCGTACAACATTCCAGAGCTTTCTGTGCTGCACTCGGTGCCTTGGCTGCTGCCACGGCACAAACTGCTTTACTACTGAGCAAACGCGAAGCTCCTCTTACCCAGCCCTGCCCGGGCACTCCGCGCCCCGGGCCCACCCCCGGGCCCCACGTACCGGACAGGCTGAAGCCGGANCGATGCGCGGGGCGGCTCCCGGCGCCACCGCCTTGACACTGGCCGGCACCTCGTGCACCGGCCCGTCGTACATCCCCCGGGGCACGCCGTGCACCTCGGCCAGCTGCGGGGGGAGCACACACAGCGTCAGCCACAGCCAGGGACGGGCCACGGCCGGGGGAACGGCTCTAGCTTCGCCAGGGGAGATTCAGGCGGGATACGGGGAATATTTCTCCATGGAAAGGGCTGTCCAGCCCTGGCACAGCTGCCCGGGACAGTGGTGGAGTTCCCCTCCCTGGAGGGAATTCAAAGCTGTGTGGATGTGGCAGCCGGGGACACGGGGCAGTGGTGGCCCGGCTGTGCTGGTCTTAAAAGGACTTTCAGCCTGGCCTTGGCCACCTCCAGGGGTGGGACATCTACAGCTTCTCTGGGTCCCCCTCCCACCCTACAGGGAGCTGGCACACCCCCATCCTGCCCTCCAGGCACCACAGACACTCTGAGGCACACCAGAGTCGGGGATCCTGCCTCTGCACTTAATTTGGGTTACTGATTCCTGCTCTGCCTTTGTGTGGGATGCAGAATTACAATAGCAAGAGCACAGGGGAAAGGGAAGGAGGACAGAGCTGTTCAGAAGCTCTTTACATATTTGCATGTCTTTGTGTCTCTTTACAAAGCTGTGTCAGCACATAGGAGGATTTATCTTACTATATTTCCAGTACCTACGGGATGTACATCCCTTATCCTCCAACAGCTGCAGAGCAGACACTGGGAATACAGCAACAAAAACTTCTCTAGCACAGGCAGGAGAGGAGTTCCTCCCTCTACCTTAATACAAATGAAAAAAACCCTTTTGCTGGAAGTCATATTTTTGCTTTGTAACATTTTAATAGGCTAATAAAACTGTTCTTATTAACTCTAATACTAAGAATTCTTGATTGAGGTGCCAGGCAGTTACACAACACACAGAAAGAAATAGCATTAATAATATTCCTGCTGCTGTTGCAGGTTTGCCATTACAGCAGGCCAAATACACTAAAGCAGAGAGATTGTGATCAAAACACAGGAATATGGCAAATAAAACTCTCCTTACCCTGTTTCTTGCCTTTATCCTTTTATAAACGAAGTCAGGGAATGTCTTCCTAGGGATGAAGCGACCTGAGCCTTGGGTGACACACAGATTTCCATCTTCAAGTACAACTCTTCCCTGACTTATGACCACGGTTGGCACCCCGTGGCACTCAGTGCCTTCAAATATGTTGTACTCCACATTCTGCAAAAAGCAAACCCTGATATTGAGTGCCTGCAGGATTTAAAAGGAGGCCAACAATGCCCCCCATTTTTGTACACTGCTCCTCATGCACCATCAGTCAGAACTAACTAATCCCTCCTATTTAAATAACAAGATTCCAATGGGAAGCAAACTGGAATGGAGAAAATAAACCTTAAAACCAATCATCTTAAACTACAGCAATAGTTTAATACTTTTATTAAATTATATTTATATTATTTTATATAATCTTTATGGAATATTTAAATTTAAATATTAAGATTAATACTAATATATATTGAACAATAGCAATAGTTTAATACATATTAAACCATAACTAATGCACATTACAGTTTAGCAATAGTTCAATACTTCAGCACTTAGATTTTTCTAGTCCACAGCAAATACACTGACTGTAAGATTTCCATACCAGATGGTGACTGTCTTGGAGTGGTCACTCAGTACCAATCCCACCCTTTACAGCAATAAAAAGATAGTTTCCTAGTATTTTTAAAAGCAAATGCAAGGTCCTTCATCAGTTTACCCACACAGACAACTCCTCCCCTGCTGAATGATCTGATCTTGCTAAGGACTTGTGTTGCTTTTCAGATCTCTTCTGACTCTAAAACCAGCCCCAGAAAATGTAAATATATTTTACCAAAAATATTTAAATATTTGAATTTTAAATCTTTTGATTTAAAATATATTTTACCAAATTGTGGGTTTTTGCTGAGATGATTTTCGTAGCCTTGGGGTTCCACAGCACCAGGTCTGCGTCGGCGCCCACAGCCACACGCCCCTTCCTGGGGTAGCAGTTGAAGATCTTGGCAGCATTGGTGCTGGTCACTGCTACAAAATCATTCTCATCCATCTTCCCAGGGACCTGGGGAGGGCATGAGGAAATGGAAACAGATGGACACAGCCCTGTGCCTGCTGTAGGCACAGTCCCTCCCCACAGCTGTGCTACTGCTGGACCAACCCCTGTGCCCATGTGGGTGAGGGTCTGCACTGCCACAGAGCTGTGGTTATAGGGGAAGGGACATGTGAGGGTAGGCCTTGTCTCTGTGGGATAAAGGATATGAGAGACAGGATTTATTTTCCTTATTTTCCTTCAACTCCAAAGGTTGAATTCTCTGAAAAACAAGACCTTCACTGCTTGGCTCCAACTCCTGCACAGGCATCTCAGGATCACTGAAGAGGGTTAAGGACAGCCCAGTGAAGAAAGACTGGAAGTGAACCTAACCAGTGCTACTTAATCATCTTCACTTGTCATCTTAAGAAAAGTTCTATTTCTCTTTGAACAAAGCTCACCTAAGAGAGGTTTCAGGGTGGCTCCCAAGCTCCTGCAGTCTGCACAGGGACATCTGCTCTGTGGGATGCAGGACAGAGCCCCCAGGGATGCTGCTGGCAGGGAAGTGCGCACTGAGGTGCAGGGACACAGACTGATCCCACCCTCAGATCACAGTCCTGCTGCCAGGCAGACCCTGAGGTGACACACAGACTTGTCCCCACTGGTGGGGCCTGGGCCGACCAGGCAGTTGGAACCATGGCCACTGCCACATCCCACAGAGAGACGCCCTCTCCCCATCCACCTCCCCAGGTCTCTGGGGAGCATGATGGGACAGAACACCTCATCACCCTTGGGAGAAAGTGCTGGAGAGACTCCCTGGTGACTGTGAGCCAGAGTGGAGGATGGTCCCTATACAGCAGCCTTTGAAGACACCATGAAGGCATTTGTGTGTTTCAGTCTCTCGTTAGCAGCTCTCTGAAGCTGCTGCAGCAGCGTCTAGACAGTGTCAGCTCTCTAGCTTGTCTGAATTAACGAGCCTGTGACAGCCTGGAGCACAGGCACAGCACACACGTGCTCCCATCCAGCCCCAGGCTGCAGCACCTACCACACACTTCTCCCAGACCATGGACATGCGCTCCTCGATGCCGTTGGTGCCCTCGGGGATGAGGGTGAAGTTGTCCTTGCCCACGGCCTTCTGCGCAGTGGTGAAGGTGCAGTGGGCACTGCCAGTGACCTGCAGGTCCCCACTGGGGAGAGGACAGGGCAGGGCTCAGGGAGGGGGCACTGATGGCACCCCCAGGCTGGTAAAGCCCCCTTGGCTGGGCAGACCAGGGGGGCACCAATGGCTCATGGGCTTCGGGCCCCTCACGTGATGCCAGTGCTGTCAGTGGCATCTGGGGGGTGTGGGGTGCAGACAGGACAGGTGTGCCCAGATGCCTTTGTGGCACAGGACAGGTGTGCCCAGGTGCCCCTGTGACATAGAGCAGGTGTGTCCAGGTGCCCCTGTGGCACAGGACAGCTGTACCCAGGTGCCCCTGTGGCACAGGACAGATGTGCCCAGGTGCCCCTGTGACATAGGGCAGGTGTGTCCAGGTGCCCCTGTGGCATAGGGCAGGTGTGTCCAGGTGCCCATATCACACAGGACAGCTGTACCCAGGTGCCCATGTGGCACAGGACAGGTGTGCCCAGGTGCCTGTGTGGCATAGGACGGCTGTGCCCAGGAGCCCCTGTGACACAGGACAGGTGTGCCCAGGTGCCCATGTGGCATAGGACAGCTGTGCCCAGGAGCCCCTGTGACACAGGACAGGTGTGCCCAGGTGCCCGTGTGGCACAGGACAGGTGTGCCCAGGTGCCTGTGTGGCACAGGACAGGTGTGCCCAGGTGCCTGTGTGGCACAGTACCCACCTGGAGAGCAGAGTGCTGAGGTGATCGGGCGTGCTGGGGTCGGGGCTGATGGGGGGGGACATGACGAAAGCGGCGGCTTTGGCCCAGTTTTTGCTCCAGTAGTGGGAGCCGTCGGTGCCCAGGCTGGCGGTGATGGGCTCCCCGTACACCACGGTGCCTGCAGAGCATAGCGGGTGTGAGGGGGGAGCACGGGCACAGACACAGGGCTGCTGTAACCACACACGACAGCTCCACTTCCTTCAGCACTCCCAGCACTTCAGAGTCTCGCTCATCCTTTAGATTATCTCTGATGACTGGGAGACACTGTCAAAGCAAGTTCTGGATCTGTCTGTCCTCTCCTTACAGCAGGCACACACTCCTACAAGCTGTCATGCCTTCCTTTAAACCCAGCCTGTGTCTGTCTGGCAGCCACCAGGCCGGGGGAAGCGGTGACTGTGCTCCCCCTTCCACCCTGCTCCCCACAGGATTGATCCCAGCCCTTCCATAATTTGGAGCTTGCTCCACATCTGTTTTTCTTTCAGTTCACACCAAACGATCACAAGTGGATTATTCCCCTTTCTCAGCTGTGTCTGCCAAGATAGAAGAGTCACAGTTTCCAACACATCCCTTCCAATCTCCCCAGCTCCAAGCAATTAGCTCTGGCACACCCTAGCACAGAAACCTGCACGAGCCTCAGCACCCTGAGAGTGTGGGGCAGCTCAAGAGATAAGGATTTCTCAGAGCTCACAGCCAGAATGACATTCCTGGCTGGATTCAGAGGTTCAGTCAGTGCCTGTGCAGGTCAGTGTGTTACCTTTCCTCTTTGCCTGAGCCAGGACATCTGCAGCACCCCTGCTCATGACCTTGGTGACATAGAGGGGACAGTTGGCCTGTCTGGCGATGGTGATGGCACGGAACACGGCCTCTGCCTCTACCTGCGGGCACAAGAACACGACACAGGTGTCCCAGCCCCTCTGCAGGGCGGAGCCCGCAGCTCGGCGCGAGGGCTGGCGGCGTTACCTCCTCGGGGCGGCTGAGGACGTGCCCCTCCGGGCCCGTAATCCCCAGCTCCAGCAGCCTCTTCTGCTCCTGGGGAGGTGAGGAGAAAGGAGAGAGCAGTCAGTGCTGGGCACAGCCCGCTGGAGCACCATGGGACACAGCACACCCTGTCCAGAGCCACCCGAGGGTGGGGAGGGGGGGCAAGTAACAAACCCACCCCAGCAGGTGGGACACGGGACACTCCACTGGGACATCCCACTCACCCTGGGGCCACTCCCCAGAGACCTGTCCTGTGCTGCAGAAATGCTCCTGCATGGGAGCTGCTGTCTCCCAGCAGCACCTCTGGAGCTTCCCACCCCTGAAAGCCACGGTTCTGGAGGCGGGGACTCTCGCCCATCACAGCCCATGCCGAGGCTGCCCCAGCCCTGGTGTGTAGCTATAGCAGAGGGAGAGGGGCTTCCCAGCACCTGAGCCTGCTGGAGCGGCCCAGGAGCCCCTGGAGGAGGCAGGGAAGTGAGACTGTCATTGAGGCACAGCTAGTGCCACCTCTCCTGCATTCTTGTCCCTTTGCACTTCACCATGTGGCATGACAGATGCTGGGATGAGCTCTGGGATGTCCCAGGTCACTCATGTGGCATTTGAATGCAGATGTCCAGCACTCACCTCACCCTGTCCCCTCTGCACTGCTGTGTATCATGTAACCTCCCAGTCAGCTGGCACTAATGCAAGGATGTTATCCAACACCATGGAACAGATCCCACAGGATCCTGTAAAGGACCCTGCTCTTAGAGGGTACTTATTTGTCTGTATTCTTGTCACAGATCTCCTCCAAGTTTGTCCCCAGGGCTGAAGTGTCACCACGCTGGCAGCTTACAGAAACGCTGCAGCTCTGAGCTGCCTGGGGTCACGTTATGCTCCACAGCCAGTTGAGGAAGAGGTTTCCAGATAAAATCCCAGAAGGTGGGAATTAGCCTCTATCCTGTTTGTTCAAATAAACCCATTTGAAGGATTGGATCTGGCTTTCAGTTCAGCCTTCCTCCCACCCTAGACTGAATGCTGGCATGACCGTGAGCTAAAGGAACTGCCAGTCTGACTCCACCTTGTGTATCTGACTGAAGCTGGAGCCTCGACTAGATAGAAAAAATAAGGCCCATGAGCAGAGGCTGCGACACCAAGGAATTCCCAAGTGCTGGTGGTGGAGTTAAATACTGCCAATGTCATGGACATTCCTGTAAAAGCCTCTATCCTCCTGTTTTTTTCAAGTAATCCAAACTCCTAAACATGACAGATAATGGGATAAAGCATCATTTAAGGCAGTCACTTATCCCTTAGGAGCCTCCAAAGTGCTTTTTGGGAACCCGAGCACATGTGAACATCCATGAGGATCCTCACTGATGACTCCACAAGACACCCTGATACTCCTGCACATTCCTCTGTCTGCACAAGCTGCTACACAGGGTCCTGTTCCCTCCAAGGCTTTGGGGCACCAGCTCGATGGGCAGGGGCAGGGCCAGGGCTAGGGCCAGGGCCAGGAACAGGGGCAGGGACAGTGACAGGGGCTGGGACAGGGGCAGGAGTAGGAGCAGGGGCACGGCAGGGCGGGGGCAGGGACAAGGGAAGGGGCAGGGATTCTCTCCCCCAGGGCCCTGTCACCCCTGGGTCTCAGTGGCCACGGCACCTCCTCGATGATGTCTCCGTTCTCGGCGTGCACTTGGGCAATGGCCCCCAGGTCCCGAAGGATGCAGAAGATCTCGTACATCTGCCAAGACACAGGTCAGCCCAGTCACCACCCTGGGGCTCAGGGTGAGGGGTGGCTTTCCTTGAATTCCCATGTCCTACCTGGCCATCAGTGCACTGCAGCTTGTCCTTGTAAGCCATGAACACCAGGAAGGAGTTCACACCTTGAAAAAAGAAAATGACACGTGTGGCTTTGTCCCTTTGTCCCTTGTCCTGGTGTGGGCTGGGCAGGGGTGGCTGAAGCAGGGGGTTGTGCTGGTGAGAACTACACTGGAAGCAAAGCAAAGCCAAGGGCTTTGCATGATGGGGGAAATGTCCCCACAAGCACTGACCCCAAAGCTTGGGAGTGGTGAAGGACAATAAACCCCTACTTTATGGTGCACCTGAACCAAAAAATGAAACCCCTGTGGTCCATGTTTGGGGTTAGGAGCCCTCTGTGACTGGCTCAGAATGCACACTCAGTGCCTCACTCCCAGGCTGCTTTTCCTCCAGTGGTGTCTTCAGCCTATGGCTTTTTCTCAAACTTGGGACAAGGGATGGGGGGGCAGGACACAGGGAATGGCTTCCCACTGCCAGAGGGCAGGGCTGGATGGGATCTTGGGCAGGAATTGTTCCCTGGGAGGGTGGGCAGGCCCTGGCACAGGGTGCCCAGAGCAGTTGTGGCTGCCCCTGGATCCCTGGCAGTGCCCAAGGCCAGGCTGGACACTGGGGCTTGGAGCAGCCTGGGACAGTGGGAGGTGTCCCTGCCATGGCAGAGAATGAGATCAGGTCCTTTCCAATCCAAACCATTCCATGATTCTATGACTTGCTGCTGTATTTTCTATGGATAGAAGCAATAAGCAATACCAAACCATGATCAAATTTCAGCTGTATTTCATAGGTGTTCCCAGGAACAGCTCCATTACTCCAGCCACTCTGCATTTTAATAGGAAATTCACTGTGAATTTCTATGGTAATTGGCCAATTAAACCCTTGCTTGCAAGGCTACAAATTACATTGAAGACATTTAGCTCTGCATTAGCATATCTGAAGGAAAATGTAGTTCCAAACATGGCAATAGGTATTAATGAATGCATGAATCCCTGCAGCGTGGTCTACTTTCCTGCTTTCCAGTGAGCCCTGTCCCACGGATACCTCGGGATGTACAGGAGTTACAGGCACAATGGAATCACTACGGAATTCTTAAAGTTGAGTTTCCTTCTCTAAGCCTCTTCTTGGAGGTTTTTATTTCAATGTTTTTTCTGTACATCTGACAGCCCATGTCAGGGTAGCCAACCCTACTCCTTTAGTTTCCAAAATCTCTTTCCACGACCAGGCTGCCGCTTGCCCAAAGGTGAGGGCACAGACCCAGATGTTATGGCAGGAACTCGGTGCCAGTGTCCTCATCCCCAGCTCTCTCCTGGATGCCCAAGGATGGTCCCAACTGCATGGGAAGGAGCGTGGCTGCCTGTGTGTGTCCTGCAGCGCTGGGTGCTGGGGACAGCGGTGCTGTCACTGCTCCCCTGGGGCCCTGCAGTGACCCCAACCCTGCCAGGGCCCCTCTGCCCTTACCCTTGTTGGGACTCTGAAAGCTGAGAACTAGGCTTTCTGTGCTGACAAGCACCGACCCTCAAGAGAACACCACATTTGACCTGAGGCTGTGGAAAAGGCTTGCAAAATTGAGTGACAGCACTGGGATTATGGGTGTGGAGTTTAGATAGAAGTGTCTAATATCACAGGGTGCAAAACTTAGACTTTGAGGTTTTAGTACATAGTAAGATACATAAGGCAAGATGGAGGATTTATGGCATAGGCTAAGTTCTTCTTCTTTCACCTTCTTCATGGGTCTGGGTGGTGTATTGTGACTGGCCAAGAAAATCTGCATTGCAGACCACAGGTTTGGTTATTGGGTTAAAAGTAAAAATAATCTAGGTGTCATTTCATAATTGGACAATTTGTGCTTAAAAGACCTTGGAAAGAGTTAGAGACAGAGCCATTTTTCACTTTGTTAGCTAGAATCACAACTTGTGAGACTGTAACACAGATAAGAATTAATAAACATCTGAATCCAAACACGAACTGCACCTCTTGAGTACTAATCCTGGCTCTAAGAGAAGAGAAGAAGATAAAACCCCACATACCCTTGTCCTTGACCAGGGCCTCCAGCTCTTCCCTCAGGCTCTCGTGCCAGCGCGGGATGTCCATGCTCAGGCCGTAGTCGCAGCAGGCCTGGCCATCAGCACAGCCACGCCACTGCTCGTAGGCGGCCAGGAGGCTGCTGCTCGTGTCCGGGCACACGTGGTCAACTGTGGGGACAGCACAGGGTGTGAGGGACAGGGACACGGCCACGGCCAGGAGGGACAGGGACACAGCCATGAGGGACAGGGACACATCCAGGAGGGACAGGGACACAGCCAGGAGGGACAGGGCACCGCAGCCCTACCAGGGACGCAGCTGGGCCACCATGTCCCTGCCGGACACAGCTGGGCACCGTGTTCCTGGCACAGGCACAGCCGGGCACCACGTCCCTGCCGGCCCTGCTGCTGTGGGAATGGACATTGCAGCACCAGCTCATCCTACAGCACTGCTAAGAGACCATGGGAATGGATGTCCCAGACAAAGGGATGCAAACAGAACAAGCAAACCTCAAGCTGTGGCTTTTCCATCTTTTTCTCAGCCAGCACAGCACCCTGAGTGGCTGGTGGTGATTCTGCTCTGGGGCATTTCCCATGGGCAGCATTTCCCACTGCCCGCCAGTCTCCTCAGCACTGGCAGTGGGCTCGGTGGGGAGCTGTGCCAGGCCTGTTGAGACTGGTCCTGCAGTCACATACTACAGGGGTTCTTGGGATTGGAATAGGAACAAAACAGAGAGCAAAGTTATTTTACACTAACACAAAAATGGAGTTTGTGCTTAAAGACAACAAACTCAAAAAATCCCTACACTTGCAAAGCTGTTAAAAACATATTAAAAGGTGTTTAAAGTGTTCTGTTTCGTCTCTGATGAGGTGAGGCAGGAGCAGTACGTATTAAAACATACATTTAATATACGTGTGTATTTTTAATATCCACGTGCAGCAAGGTAAGGAGGTTCTGCACCGTGCATGACACCTTCAATTAGCTTTGAGATGTTTTGATTTGCCCAGTGGAACTTGACATTTCCGTGCTGTGAAGATAAATAAACACCCCTGCAGTGACTCCGGGCCTGAGGTATTTTGCTGGGAAACTCAGCAGCTCGTTAGGATGGGCTCCCTCTTACTGATCATGGTGGTGCCTCCTGCCAGCGCTGCCTTGGTGCCCTGGAAGAAGCCGTCGGCCGAGCTCATGCCCGCGGCGGGCGCCTGCAGCCGCGTGTGCACATCGATCCCCCCTGGCATCACCAGCTGCCCGTAGGCATCGATGGTCCTCGTGTCCCCGGGCACCGGCAGGTTCTCTCCGATTTGTCTGCAAAGGGAAACAAAGATCTCCTCTTAACTGGCAATGACTTTGAAGCGAGGATGACAAAACAACCTCTGTTGCTGCTCCCCAGGCCGCCAGTGCTCTGCAGAGTCTTTCCAGCTGCAGAACTGGACCAGTGTAGCCCTTTCTTGACACTACTCTAAAATGCTGCCTGTATTTTTCTAAAAGGTTAAAAAAAAAAAAAAAAAAAATGGGAAGGAACCTTGTTCGAATCCCAAGACACTGTATCATTCTAAGAAATTACATCAGCAAATATAAATTTTTAACTTACTTTATTACGCCATCCTCCACATAAACGTCTGCATAAAATGACTGATCATCGTTGACGATTTTTCCTCCTTTGATTAGAATCTGGTCACTCTAATGGGAAAAAAAAACCCACAAGTTTTTTTTAGATTCTTTTGTTTGGATTCCACTTTACTCATTCCAAGCTTTAAGTGAATCTGGGTTTAATATTTTCTCTCCAATCCCTCAAGTTCAGTGACTATCCAGACTATTCTACACCTACATTTGCAAGGGGGACCATATGAAATTGTCATTTGGAGGAGCACAGCTCTCTGAAGGGTGGCAGGAGCCAGGGGTGCATCGCTGAGCCTGGCAGCCCTGGGCTCCCCCGGCTGCGAGGGCTAAGCCTCCACCCCCAGCTCTCAGTGCATCTCATTAACCTGGTAATTTATTGCCATTCATTGGTTTTCACAGTCAGAGGCAGATAAAGCCTCGAGGACTCGCCTCACTTCAAAGCCAGACACTGTCACAGTTTTCAGACTCGCAGAATCTTCACCCAGAATCTTTAACTAGAAAATTTAGGAAGCAGCAGCAGCAGCAGCACTGATGTCAGTGTGGAGCTGCAACCTAATTTCAGAGGATTCCTTTCCTGCTCCCTGGTGTTGTCTGAAAAATTATATCCAGTCCTGAAATGGGCAACACAAAGAGCACGGCTGGGCACAAAACAAGCCGAGGGACGCCCGAGCACGTGGCAGCACAGCCTGGAGGTGCTGCACCACAAAGAGACGGGTCCTGAGGAAAAACTGCCCTGAAACATCTTGGGGCTCCTTTAAAAGAGCATCGCTGGCATATAAAAGGAAAATTAAAGAACTGCATTCCTTTTTTTTCTTTTTTCCTTTTTGAACTATCAAGGATTTGTCGTCTTTATTGTTTCCCCTTGTCCCATAACATCAATCAAAAAGAAGCCTCAGTGTTGCTGCCCCATGGGAGAGCCTGACGGCCCCTCCCCTTGTGGGGCCCATCTTCACCCCTTCCCTGTCCTTACCCCATTTCTGTCCTTTCCCCATCCTTACCCCATTTCCATCCTTACCCTACCCCCGTCCTCATCCCATCCCCGTCCTCACCCCATCTCTGTCCGTACCCCATCCCCGTCCTTACCCCATCCCCACTATGTTTTCAGCCTCATCCTCACCCTCCCCCCATCCCCACGGCAGCTGCAGCGCCCCACACCCAGGACCCGCTCCCGCAGCCCAGTAACGCGGCTGGTCCGTGGCTCCCGCACCCACCGGGCTTTTCCCAGGGGAGCAGTGCCACGAGCCAGAGAAAAGAGAAAAAGCAAAGCACAAGGCATGGCA
>VWZU01008867.1:81825-123521 GCA_013397095.1 Sterrhoptilus dennistouni | reverse complement strand
CCCGGCGCTGCCCGGAGCTGCAGGCACCCGTGGGAGCGCTGCCCCCCGCCCGCCTTTATGTGACCTTAACGCGGGGTTCTGTGCACAGCGCCAAGTAGGAAACGCCGGTGTTCGGTGCCGCGTTAGGCTTAAGCCCGTACTTTGGAAAAAAAAAAAAAAAGTTGCTAAAGTAAGTTGGTTTAATTCATATCCAGGGTTTTTCCCACGGTGGTTAAACACAAGACCGCTTCCATGCTCCGCGTTTGGGGGGCAGATGGCAGCAGTGATTTGTAAAACAGACATTGCATTCTTTTTTAATTAAGTATCCTTGTAGATTTTATCTTCCCTGAAATTGACAGGAGCACATAAGACATTACATTAGTCTGCCAAATCGTACGTGCCCTTTCCACTAACAGCTTGTAGGAAACCAAACCGTTTCCCAAAGATCAGAAAATAAAATGTGGGAGAGCAAAATCTGGTTTTGTAACCTATGGCCAGTTCTGGCAGTTATGTTTTTTGGCTGTATGTAACATACCTTTGGAACTTGGCAGCTTTGCGTGAAGTGTTGTACTTACACAATGAACCCGGCCAGTGCTGCCGTTCCTAATAAATAGATTAATTTTGCTGCTAATAAAAGTACCCAGCCAAGTGCTCTAATTATATTGTAATTGCTTTACTTTTTTTTTCCCCCTCCAGAGTAAAAGAAGTTCAGTCTAAAGATGTTTATAAAAGGTGTTTATTATGAAATAAGAAGGTGAGGGCTGATACTGCCATGAAAGATGATGGACTCTGTGTAGCATGAAGGAGGTATCCCATAGAAGTTACAAGGCAAATACACACCATGCAAGTGGCAAGTCAATGAGAAGTTAGAACTCGTGAGCTCTGAGCAGTGCTGTGAATGTAACGGATAAATAAACCTTTCGTTTGTTATTTCAAACTTTCTTTTTTAATTCAAAAGCAATACAAAGACATGTAAGTCAACTGAGAAATAACTGGAAAAAAATCTCAGATAAGTCTTCTGCCCCATAAATAGCTCAGTACTTTCCTAGTCACATGCTGTTTCCTCCGAACTGAACAATACAGAGTGCCTCTTAAAATGAAAAATTCTCACCATTTCAGATTTTTGGCGCTTTCTTTAGAAGCAGTTCTCTAAAATTCTGTTCTTCCACTTATGTCGCTCTTCTAAATTTAGCATTTGGGGCTTTTGGTATGTTTACAGTGTCATATTCCATGAATAATCCTAACAGATAATAGTTTGTTGATTTTAACTTTGACTGCTCCTTTTATTATTGCTGTTGATAGACAGCTGTTAAGGAGCCCTTAAAAGTGGGAACTACCAGCATTGTAACTCTTGGATGAATCACTCCAACGAAGGATACATTTATTAACAAGACAAGTGTTCTGCAGTTAGCGCATCATTCTCTCTTTGGAGATAAAGAGCACTTCCCGAGAACTTTTCTGAGCCTGTTAGCGCTATGAACGCGCAAGTTTGCAGTATAGTTTGCCCCCTCCCTTTACTGTAAGAATAATTGAGGCTTTTCTTAAAGGGTACCATGTTTTACCACCTGGCCCAGCTGCTAAGTAGCGCTAGAGCTCAGCTGGATTTTACTTAACGCTTTACTTAGTGGCACTAAGGAAAGGCAACCATAAGGCAAGAGCAAGCCAGTGGAATCCCAAACTCAAATTCAGAGCCCTTGAGAAAATACTTTGCCAGTTTGAACTCCACCTCATTTCTGCTCTGTAGTGCTGGCCTGAGGCATTGTAGCTACTAGGGACTCAAGCCCAGGAGGAGACCTGAAGGGCCTCAGCTAAGCATACAGTAGCACGAGCATATTGTTGCAATAACAGTATTCAATGGAAAGAGAGCGAGCCAAGTTGTCTCCAGGCAATGCAGGTAGCAAGCTTAGATTGGCTTCCCAGCCAGACAAGTCCTATTTCTTTTCACCATTTGAACTTGTGCTACACACGTCATTTATTGAAATGTTCATCTTCCCCCGACTTTGTGCCTTTGGCTCAAAAGCCACTCTGACACTGCGGCAATCTCTGAAAAATTCCAGGTCACCGGGGAGGGGAGTAGTGGTGCTCTAGCAAGAGAATTCTTCAGTAAGAAAATCACCACTGCTCTCGAATACAATGGGCCATTACTGACTTGACCAAACTGCATGGAGACTTCAGTCATGCCATCAACACCGATGTGCTCAGAAACCCAGGGAAGCTGAAAGCACTGTTGGTTCTTGTATGGGGTTCTCTGCGGGTGGACTATGGCAGGTCCCTAGAACTTTACTTGTAGAAACTCTAAGGGGCCAGCCCTCCCCGGAGAATGCCTTCTCTGAGTTAGTTCAAAGGATCTTAGTCGGTTTGAGATTCCCCTGGGCAGGGGTGAGGAAGCACGGTGGCTGGCAGGGAGGTGGCAGTGCTTGTCCCTCAGCTGGGACTCAAAACGGCTCCGTGTGCCTGCTGCTTGGTATGACGAAAAGGAACAGAAGAATGAACCTAAATTTAGAAGCCTTTTTGCTTGCTGTGCTGCAAACATTTGGGATAAGCAAGAATCCAACTTGAAACCTTCAGCAAGGTTTCTTTCTTGTAGATCTTTGCAATAACCTACAGAACTCAGTAGGCATGAGATGTCAAAAGCACTTTCAGCAGGAACTAATTTTGGCAATTTCATTCTGTAAAAAGAAAAAATACCATACATTGCTATGGTACTAGTATATCGTCTGTCACTTCACCACATCTTGAAACTAGGCCACCTTGTAGCCAGTCATGGAGCCTGGAAGGAAAGGAGATGAGAAACAGTGGGGTGTGGAGCTAGTTCCTAGAAACTTACATTCATTTTATGTTAAGACTCTAATCAGAAAACAAGCCCCTTGTGCAAAAAGACAAGCTCACACCTGTAACCAGACTTCCTTCTGCTCTTGGGCTGACTTTAAGGGATTCCCGGCCCAAGCTGCTGGCCACACTGTGTGCAGCCGGCAGGGGAGGTGCCCCCTCTTGCAAGGCAGCCCGGAGCCAAGCGGCTGTTTTCTGGAATACAGTGCAATTTCTTAACCTGAGAGTGGTTCCAGCCTTTGCTGGAAGGGTGCTTGTCCCTGGGGAGAGCCAGGTGGATGGAGTCTCATATTTACTGCGGGTTCCTCCGGGCTGGCTCGGGCTCAGCGGGGCTGGATGGAACGGGCAGGATTGCCCTCTAGAGGGACCTCAGGGGCTCCGCGGAGCTCCAGCGGTGTCAGGCGTCAGGCACTGACTCACCCAAATCGGGCAGATACTTAAATTAGGCAGCTTGGAAGTCACCTTAAATTATTTAGGCATGTATTTGATATAAATAAACTTCAAAGAGACTAAATTAATTAGGGGAGGGAAAAAAAAAAAAGGAAGGATGCAGGTTCCAAAATTTTCTGCCTTGAATTAAATGGGTCTGAAAGGCACCATTAAAAAAAATCAGTCCAACTAACTCATCTGATTTGCAGTAAAATATGTTCTGCGGTTCAAAGTTTATAACTAAAATATTTAATGGCAAATATAGCAACTTGATAAGAAACTTAGCATACCTCCAATGCTCTTCACAGCCAGTCCAACTGAAAGGACGTGTATGGACACATTGCACAGGAATATTTGGAGCCTCTTTTGGCCCACAGGCAACAATACTGAACAAGTAACATGCTGCAGGCAATATCCATACATTGCTGTAACCCAGGCAGAGATGAACAGTGGCAGACATCTGAACTTTATTTATATTTTTAAACTTCCTGTGGCTGCAAGCAGTGTTGGAGGGTTCTGCCAGCAAAATACTACACTAGTTGGGAAACACTGGTTTCAAGTGCCAGTTAATATAATTGCCTTTTTTTTTTTTTAATAGCAATTTTTGATAATTTTATGTACTGCTTCTCGTTCTTAGCTACAATGATAGATGCCACTGGAAACTTCAAAATTTGCGGTTCAGCTAGACTTCATAGAGATGGGCAAGATGTGTAATTGTGTTATTTGCTGAATCAAGGACATCAAAATAGAGACTCTAAATGGCATCTGTGGATTTTAAAAACAAGTTGGTTCATTTCCAAGTGCGTGTGGGTTGGAAAGCTTTAGAGTTTACCTCACAGAGAAAAAGTTTTAAAAAAATGAACACTCATTATAAGAAAACCCTTTTCTAGCCTAAGTAGCACGAGAGTGTACTGGCAAGACAGCAGATACATAACACTTGAGCACTAAAGGAAGAAGAATTTTATATAAAAGCTTAAAATAAAAATTAGATTGAAGCCAAAGTGGAAGAGCAGAACAGAAATGTAAAGGAGCTTCAAGAACAGAGTAACTCATCCCAGTGAGCAACCTAAATTCTTCCGTGCTGCAGCAGTTTACTTAGACATCAGTTGCATCCATAACTGTTTAAAAACTGACAAATCTGAGCAACTTCACTCTTGGAAGCATAAGGCTCTTTTAATCTCTTGGAAATGAAATCGCAGTTCTCTTTACTCTGTGTTAGTTCAGCCAAGAACTGCACCATGGTGTGCTATTTTTCACAGCTTTGCATTTAAGAAGAAGTAATGTCCACTTAATGCATGGTCATCCTATTATCGACACCACAACTAACTCTGAATGATTGAAGATTTATCCCATAAAGGTCTCTCAGCCAAGTTCTGTTTTACATCCAGAATAAGTAAATACAGCTTGGAAAGTCCTTTCTCCCAAAGACATTTTTGTTTGGGTTTCTTTTTGTCCATAAACATCTGTTTTTCTTAAAGTAGCAATATTCAGATTGTAGGAATCCTCTTTGTTTCGGGTCCCAAAGCTGAAACAGCCTTTCTAGGTTTTTCAAGGTCCAGCTGCTTCTGTCATGGCCAATGTGCTATATAGTCCTTTTCACAAAAAAAAGGGCACTGTCTTAGAAGCAGCTAAGGATCCTTCCTTCTCGGTCTTTACCTTCACTACTGTTGGGAAGCTACTCCTGAACCTTGCTCTTTGGGTGGTTAGGAAACTTCCCTTCTGAATTTGCATTAACATGGATCTCTGGCTCATGGCTGCTTGATGCCGTAATCCACCTAGTTATTACTCATCCAGTATAACCTAGTCATACCCTACAGTAGTGCCTTAGAGAACAGTCATGAATTTAAAAGGTGAATGCATTTTATCCAACAGGAATTTCCCTTTGATATTCATGAAAATTCAATCTGGACTGAATTTTCAATTAAAATTTAGGTGTGGGGACCTGGGTTTACAAGACGAAAAAACCCACCTGCTTAGTGGTTATTACTACAATAGAATGTGATTGAAAGCAATACATTTTCACAAAAATTTATGTAAGAAATACTTCTAATCATTAATAATGTGACCACTTTTAGCAGCAGCACTCTTTAAGAAATACTAGATATTTAAACCCTGTTTATTTTTCTGCAAAGATATCTTAGCATATTCCATCTAAAAGCCATGTATATTGCTTGTGATGTTACATAATGTGAGGACAGGTAGGGACATTCACAGTTTTTGTACTTTGGATATAAATAAAATTGTTTGATTAAAAATAAATCTTACTAATACAGACTTTTTTTTTCCTGTAATGTTCTCCCACTAAACCCATTTTTATGAAAATAATGATGCAAGCAACTAAGTGTAATTGTAGAAAATTATTGCTAGTGATTTGCATATGAAATACACACCTTTTACAGCCTCTAGTAGCATTGTTCAACGAGCTTATAAATAGTACAGCTGAAATGCTGCAAACAGAAAACAGTTTTCGATGGGCACATGCTATGAATGAAGAAATGTTCAGACACAATGTGCAACTTGGAGAGCTTTCATCAAAACTAGCCAAGAGGGAAAAATGCCTCATTTCCTAACCACGCTGTGTTTTGGATAAACTGGTCACATAGAAAAACCATCACGCTTCTCTGCAGAGAGTAAAGCTTTTTAAAATAACGGTTGATATTTTTTTTTTCTGAGGGAAAAAAAAATCTAATATATTGGTACTTGTTGAGATTTTTCTAATGGCTTCTGCATAACATTTAATTTCCATAATTTGACATTTAATAACTGCTAAGATTTGAACCTTGCAATTGAGGCCAGTCATTTGCTGTAGTTGTTGAAGGCATAGAAAAGTCTACTTTTAAGATATTGTTTCTGTTGCAAGTAAAATACTTTTGTGTACAATTTTAAAACTAAAAATGATGAGCACTGTTCTAATAATAGAGTATTTTGTGTCTTTGATATTTGGGGCAAGGAGTGAAGGGAGGAAGACAAAGTGGAATTGGGTAAAGAAGGAATTGTCAAAGTAAGATTTTTTAAATAATGTTGCTGCAAAATTGCAGTTCTCCTACACAATATATCAAAATATGCCACGAATGGAATTTAATATAGGAATTTCTTAAAACCCAGATAGATCTGAGAACTACAGTTTTAGTTATCAGTGGGACACCTGCCTGTCAGTATTAGCCAAGAGGAATATTCTTGTGTGATGTTCTTGCGTCTCTTTTCACTTGCAGACAGACTTGCAATTTCACCATGCCAAGTCGGTAGAACTCTGCTTTCCAGTTTAGTAGGGAAACCGTCTTGTTGCTCTTTCTGTTTTGGAGAAAAAGGTTGCCTTTCCTCAGGAGATGCACACTGACTAAAGCATTTTGCAATGAATTTAAGTCAACTTCACGCACTGCAGAGAAGGAATCTCCTACACAGGGGGGAGCCCGAGCATTCTCCGGCTGCAGTCGGGGGCTGGGAATCGGCAGCAAGGCCGGGAGCTGCGGGCAGAGTCACGCACAAGTGCAAGTGCGTGAAGGGCTGCACAAAGGTGACTGCACGACGCTTTGGTGTATCGATGCCCATTCGTTTGTCACCCTCTTCTTCCCTTCACAACTCAGAGCAAGCTCCGTACTTTTTGTTTATTTTAAAGGCATTTGCTGTAAGAATTTTAGCTTAATGGCCACTTTCTCTTAGCTTTAGAAAACCGGGCTTAGCCTAAAAGAGAAACACGTGAATGCTAATTACGTAAATAATTAATGCATTTGAGGGATTGGTTTCCGAAAGGTAGAAAAAAAAGGAAGATAATTTAATTCAAAGACCGTCAGAACAGATGACTTTCAGAACTGGAAATATTCTTTCCTTTGAACTGCTTTGAGAGACTGAAAAGCTTTAGCTCTTTATTTTTTTTTTTTTTTTTTAAGACACTGTGCAGGTAAAAGACTTTGAAGACTACAAAGAATAAAAAAAGTTTGATGCCTCACTTCTCTGTGAGATTGAAGTAGCTGACAAGAGTAGTGACAGCCAGTGCTCTGACCCAAAAGCCACTTCCTTGACAAACCTGCAGCATGGCACAGTTGCCTGAGTTAGCCTTTTGTGCTGATGAAAATTCAAATACTGCTCAGAAGAAAAAGCCACGGGGAGATCTCACCAGCAGGTGTAACCCTGAAAACACTGGTCTGGCATCCTTAGCACCTTTTAGGGCAAGAAGCACTCCCCAGCAGCTCCAGAGAATGCTTCCTTAATGTTTCCATTACGCCAAAAAGAGCTTTTCAATCTTTTAGCTACTTCTGTCAAATTCAAGACTAAGTCAAACATGGGCCACCTGTACGTTCTTTCTTGCCAATAAGGCAAGGCACATGGAGGGTTACATTAAGAGAAGTAGAGGCAGCTGATTAGGTGTGCCAGGCAATCAAATCCATGCAGTCAAATCAACCTGGTAATCCCTTTCCTTCTCCTGGCCAGAGGCAGAGTGCCTCAATTCCTGGATGGTGTATCCATTACTCGATCCTTTTTCTGCTAACCAGAAGTTCCACACTGGGGTCAAAGGCAGTATCAGTCCTTCTACACTGTCTGGGGAACAGCTCAATAGCAACCAGACTGGTAATTCTCTTGTAAAGGCCCTTTTTGGCCACCAAATTCCTCACAATTCACACACCCCAGCTGCTCCATTTGAGGCACCCCACTGCCCTGTGCTCTCCTCATGGTAATGCAGACAGACCCACAAGGTGGCACACAAGTGTGCACATGGTACCCTCCCCTCTGGGCAGAAAACAGCTCCCTTGTCAGCCTAGATGGTGGCTGGTAGGGAGAAGGAGGAAGACACATGGTCTTTGAATAGCTGGAACTGTTGGGACAGTCTCTCCCCACCTGAGGCATAGACCTGCAGGGGAGGGTGGGAGAGAAATTCTCTGAATTGCTGGAGCAGACTGGCCAATCTACCCACAGCTGGGGCCTTGATGTCTGCCCAAGTCACCAGCACCAGGTGCTGGCATACGATGACTGTGCTCCATACAAACTTCCACTGCATGAATCACAGGCACTGTCAGATGCCTGATTGTTTTCCAGGCTGCTGTAGATCACCTGTACCACTGCTAATTCCCTAAGAGACTGGATACTCCCAGTGGCTCTCCACTCTTTCCTTAATAGTTTACAAGACCTTCTTCAAGGGGATATTTCTTCACACTCAACACAAGCTGCCTCCAGAGGCTGCTGATTTTTGCTCCTTTTCCAATCCTTTTGTTGATACCCCATTCCCTTGTGAGGGATCCCAGCTGCTGGGCTTCCTTGCTCTCTAATTCCTAACTATTGGCTCCAGTAGCACAGCACTGCAGCAGCCAGCTGATAATTAGCTCACCAGGTTGATGGCTATAATATTTATGTGTGTCTTGCACTTTACTCAGGGATAAGGAATTGATGATTTCTGTCTCTTTCCCCTCATGTTCTTGTGACTGTTCTGCTGCATAACAAGATGCCTCTCCAAATCCTCCTGTTCTCTCTTGGGAGAAGCTTTCTCCCTGTTTGAGGCAATTGACTTCTGCTTCCTTTGTTTCTTCATGGCTATAGGGGTAACCGATAGAGTTAGGTGGATGTCCGGCTTAGCCATGGTGCTTTTTGTGTGTCATCAGACAGAGGCCATCTCTGCCCTCTAAGGGTACTGAAGAGTTCTTACCAGGGTCAGGCTAGGCCCAGCACAGTGAGAGGATTTGCAACCCTTTACCACAGCCAGGGCATCCTTTTCTCAAGTGTACTGTCACGTTTTCCGGACTCTGCACTTGTTTGGCAGTCAGGTCCCACACCATCAGAGGTAAAAAACTGTTCTGTTCATACCTTACCACCCATGACTACACAACCTCAGGGCACATCTCTGTGTGATATTCCTAAATACTCAGTTAATCCTAGGAAAAGCTGGACACAGATTCTTGAGACACATTCTGATTACCCAGGAGTCTTCAAAATACTGAAGTCATAGTAACAAGGTGGAAAGCAACTACCCTGCACGAGGCAAAGGGGAAGGTGCTGTTGTTTCCTCCACAAACTGTCCCTCAGACAAAAAGAGAGAAAAGGTGTAATTGTTAATTATCTCCACGAGATGGTTCCCAAAGTACTGTGGGACAGCAGCAATGCAGAGCCCATATACCAGATTAGGCTCAGGGCCAGTGGTTTCATCACAGTTCTCCAAAGGAAAACACAACCAAGTGCTACACAGCACAACAAACTGCAGAAGACAAACCCAGCCCTCAACAAGCTCTCAAACCATCATGTTTACTGTTGAGCGTGACAGGGAGTGGGTAAGGGAACCAAGAGACCTGCATTGAGAATGAATAAGTCAACATCACAACCAGTAATAGCTAAACAGGCATAAAAGGTTCCCTCTAGCACACTCTGGTAAAACATCTTATTATCATGAGCCTTACGTGTCCCGTCCTGGGTAGCCAAAAGAATTGTGTTGGATGGCAGCTAAGCACCTCAGAGCTGCTCAATCAGTGCCCCCCACCATGGGATGTCTGTGGGTTTTTAATGCTGTATAGACAAAGGATGGATACAGCCCCTCATAGAGGTATTTTCTGGGCTGAGATGAAGCACATCTGGGGTTAGATGTGCCCAATCAAGTTCAATGTGTGCCCAGCACAGAGGAACAGGAAGCAGCATTCTTCTTTATCCAGCTGAGGCAGTGTGAGGCCAGAGGCAGGCAAACAAGGGATTTTTGTATTTGCATGACTTGCTGCTTTACTAAAAGTAAATGCAAAATTAAAGAGTGTTTACAAGCAGGTGATGGGGATCTAAAGAGTATAAAGGTAGTCTACTAAAGTGCCTTATGATTAAGGCCTATTTCCTCTTGGTGTTTGCTGATGCTTCAGCTCAGTGGGCATGAGTGGGGGCAAGGAGACTCTCAGACTAGAAGAGAAAGAGCTTTGTACTGAATTTACTTCCATTTCTAGAACAATTTAAGGCTACAACCCTAAAGGTCAAAAATATTGTGGGGAAACTGATGCCACCAATAAAAGATACATTTTTAGTAGATTCTTCTAAAAATCCCTAACCATTAACAGATAGAGAAGTGTCTCCACACTCTATCCCAGAGAAGGGCAACAGTGAGAAAATTTGTGGGTTGAGTTAAAGACACTTTCATAGATAAAAGGGGAAAAATGGAAACAAAACCATGAAAAACAAGCAAGGAAAAAGCAATCACTACCAGTTGATAGATGCCCAGACAGTCTCCAAGCAACAGACCCCTGGAACATCCCCCATCCCCAGTTTTATTACTGAGCAGGATCCTGTACAAGCACAGACACTCTCCGAGGTCAGCTGTCCCAGCTCTGCCCCCTCCTGCCCCATGCCCACAACCAACCCCTCACTGGATGTTGGAGTGAGGAGCAGAGAAAGCCTTGGCACCGTGGAAGCACTGCTGAGCTCAGTGGGTGAGCAATGCTGCTTTAGTTACACATCCAAAACATGGGACTGTATAGGATACTATGACAAACATTAACTCCATCACATGTGGTCTGCAGTAGATCAGGATAACTTTTTTATTTTAATTTGGTTTAAAAAGCAGCTGGGACCGTGTCCTGTATCCTGTGCATCTGTGGAATGGTGCAGCAATTCCATACTGGTGATAAGTTCAGAGGAGCAGCCACCAGGAATGTCTGTTTGAGTAGCTGGGTGACTGAAGTAAATGGTGTGAATGCCTTCCTCAGACCACAGGCCTCCTTCTCCCTGACCTGCTTTAGAGGTAGGTGGGGACAAGGAACCAAGGATGCAAAAATAAGACTGTGACTGGACCAGAACAGCCCTAAGGTTACACGTTGCTCAGAAACTGTATGAGGTGTGACAAGTACATTTGTACACAGCAATGACTAATTCACCCAGAGTCTGACAAAGGGGTACAATAATTTGCTTGCATTTTACCTGGAGGACACAAGACAACAAAAATTTCTGAAGAATTACAGGCAAAGACGTTAAATATAAGATTACTTGATAATATTGATAAGGGACAATTCACAGTGTTTGTTCGGTATTTTTTTTTAAATTAAGGTTGAATTATTTAAGAGCAATCAGAACATTCTGGTGATAAAAAAAAGTAATTAACTTTTGGTGATTCCCCTTTATTGGTAACAAGTACAAATAAAAACTTGTACTTGTGTGAAAAAATAAACAAGGTGTACATAGTTTTGCAGTATGTTTGGTATTTCTTTCACACAGCTGAGGTGAAGTGACTCAGAATAGCTCCAGCAACCCAAGCTTCTTGCAGCCCTAAATAATTATGAACCAATTAGCATAGATGTAAGACAAAGAAAAGATGATGAATGGCTCTTACTTTATGTAATATGTAAAAACAAGAGCCAAAGAAAGCTGAAATATGACTCTGATGGAACTTGGGTAGTTCTTTCAAAGCACATTTTATATTAGGAGAACTTCAGGGAACTTCATGGGTAACTGCCTGGAATAAACCACGCTTCTCAGTGTTTCTCTTCTGTCTTCAGCCTTCCTGCTGCAGTAACAACAGTAACTCAAGGAGAAGTGCCAGAGTCTTGGGAAGAGGGAAAATGCCAGGGCAGGCAAGAGAGAAAGTGCAAGTAAGAAGGGTCTGCTGTTGAAGCCATTCTCAGAACAGAGTCCTGAGTTGTGGATGCTGCTCCTAAACAAAGACTGTGACTAAAGGTTGCTTATTATACATAAAATAGCATGGTATAATGTGGGCAGAATGTACACAGAATATTATATACATTAGACAGGATGTATTTTGGTATATTTTTAGAGGATAGAGTTTTTATTTATATTTTGCGTTTGGTGGAATGCAACATGCTGATCTATGATAAACAAGCTGTGTGACGGGGAGGGAGTGCAGGGGGAAAAGGAGGGAGGAGAGAATTTAACAGAAATAACTCCACTTAGTGTTTGAGTGAGGGATGTAATGAAATCTGTTTGCTGTGCTAGCTGTCTCCAGATTGGGCTGTAATTACACCACAGAAGGAAGAAAGGTAGCTGAGTCTCAATCTAGATCATTTATGTAAACTCAGCCTTCTTGTCAACGGCATTCTCAGATTGCACGCGTGCAAACCACAAAAATCATCTCCTATGAACAAAACAGAGACGGTCTCAAATTGCAGGCTTCTGATACACCTTATAAGCTGTCTGTAATTGGACTTGAAAATCCAACACACTAAGGTTCAAAATTTCTCCAGTATTTTCTGCATTTTATTCAGTGAAGTGACTACTCACAGAGGAGCATTCCTGCTACCTTTCTGCCAAAGGCTCATGTCTAGCCTTACAAATTAACGTTTATTTGGCTTAAATTAACACAAGTGTCACAAACATAGGAAATTACTTTGTGTAAGACTGTTGAAACGAACTGCTGGATCTGAGGGAGGGATATTCCCTCCCCCAGAAGAGTTGGAAAAACCTCATTCTTTGACCCAGAGCAACATTTTACATAGGCGCAGTATAAACTCCAGGCACTCAGTTCCCTTAACAGAGCCAAATTAATATTTGATTAAATATTTTAAAGCTCCTACTTACCATGCTTGACACATTTTCTCAGCAAGTTTCTCAAATACAGAACTCATTAGGTACAGGGTAATTTTACATTTGAATACATAAAAATAATGGGAGGAGACATAACTGCATGAAGACAGAGAGGGATTTTCCCCCATTAATCCCCCAAACTGCCTTTCCCTTTGGATAAGGGTATGTTCATTCCCGGCTTCGGCAGCTCACTCTCTCTGGGCAGGTTTGAGCGTGTTTCTCATGACACCTGGATCTTCACACCCTTCCCTCCCTCCCTCCCTCTATCCCTCCCTCTGGCAGGAAAACCACTGGCCTCCGCCCTGGCGCCGTCCCCACTGGTGCCCAATCAATACCGACTTATTTCCTGTCCATTTGCTGAGGTCACGGAAACGGGACTCATTAATTATTTCTACCGGTGCAGCCTCAAGTGCGCTTCTGGCACGACAAGCGAAAACCGTCTGTGACCTTTTTTCTTTCCTCTCCCGAATTTTGCTGGTGGCGGCGGCGGCGAGCGCGCCTTCCTCTGCTGGGATGGGATGAAGCGATCGGAGGTGCGAGGCAGCATCGGTGTCCCTGCTGGGTCGCTTCCACCTGTGGAGGGAGAGATGCTCCTCCCGGAGCGGCAGGTCAGGGAAACCTGGTCACAGCATAGACAATGTTGGCCAAGGCGTCCCTGGCCTCCGAAGGAGGGAATCGCTCCAGGGCTGCCAGTGCTCTGTTTCCGTGGCAGCGGCAGAGGTCGATGGCAGAAGTCACACCTTTGCCAGCCTTGATTGCTTCCTGCAGCTGTTGGAAAACACAGGCACATTGGTGTGAGGGGGTTTCAGCCATGCACAATTATCTCTGGGAGCAGAGGGCTTCTACCGCCTCTTCCCGAGGTAAAGGTAAAGCCAAAGCCATCAGACAAAGCCCTTAAATCCTCTCAGCTGCTCTGCTTAGCTCCCCACTACAGTGAAACTGTGTGTAATGTAAACTGCATCACCTGTTACTTCATCACCTGAAAGATGCTGGCTCGACAGAGGGCATACTTAAACTAAAAAAAAAAAAAATTAAAAAGAAAAAAATTTAGATTTTTAAATATCTGAACATCTCATACCTCAGTCACTGCCTGAGAGCTTTTGTTCAGAATTGGCAAACCAGCCATTTGCTCACAGTCCCGTTTTCTGCAGTGAAATCCTGCATTTTATGAACACTCATTCCATCTCCTGCTTTCGTAAACCCACACAGGATGACACGGGTGCAACGACTGCATTTTGTAATAGAGCTTTCTATTTATAGACCATGTGATTACATTGGTCACAGTGGACAAAAGCAAATTTTGTCAGTAAAATGGTAAACCATCACACTGAACTCATGCAAACTCCATCTTATCAGTAAGGCTATGGAATTTGACAAAGGCTTGGTGATACACCACATGAGAAAGAAAATACTTTTATGGAATAACTGACATTTCACAGCAAGTTGCTGAAAAGATTTGGCACCTATAAAACTTGGGTAAATGATGGGTTAAATTTCCTATTAAATAATACAAACAAAACTGACAAAATAAAACATGTTATTTTACCCATACCTGAACTTAGCAGAAGCTCTAAACAGCTTTTTTATTTTAATCAGTATTATTTCCTTTAACAGCATCATGAGACTGTCATGAGACACTATTTTATTTTCTACTCTAAAATACAGATGTTCCCAGGCCAACTCCAGCCTGACGCCTCATGCCAGAGCCTGGGAACAAAGGCCAGGTGGATCTTTGGGATTTGATTCTTCCAAAAGCATTACAGCACTTCATGATCTTTACCATGCTCCACATGGCTTTCACAAACGTCTTACATCACCAGCTTTTTAAAATGGCTTTTCTTGGATACAGGTACCTAAAGTAATAAACTATATAGGGCTTCCTAAGTCATGTTTTTCATCAATATACAGCTCAGTGCCCAAATTATTAAAAAAATACATCAGCATGACCTTACATATCCAGTTTAAATCATATATATAAATAAAAATATCTTTAAAAAAATCCTAGATATGACCAAACTGTAAGTCACCCACTTTCTATACATACTTGGATTCATACAGAATGAATGATGCTTCTTATCTGAAAGTGGATTCATTATCTGTAGTTAAAGATGAAATTAGCTGAAAGCATATTACAGCACTTGAGTGTTCAAGTCCCAGTTCATAAAAATTTTATTCTCCTCTTCAGTTGGAACCTTCCTGCACTGTGTGCTGGAAAGGAACTTGCCCCGAGGCATAAATGCATCACACAGCTAATTCAACATGTCTTCTAATGAGTGGGAATCAGCCATGTTTCCAGAGCTCTGCAGCAAAGGTGAAGATAGGTGAGATGAGGGGCTCTAGCAGTGTGCAAAGGTGTCCCTTCCTCTTCTTTGAGACACAGCCTTGTGGGACAGTAGAACCCACACATCTTGAAGCAAACTCTGCTGATTTTCTAAAGCTTATTAAAAAGGATTAGGATAACTTCTAATAGTCATGGAAGTATATACTGGGATGTAAACAGGAAAGAAAATAGCTCCTAGAAAGTCTTCAAATTGGTCAAAATCCAGAGAAGCTTAGCTTAGGCATATATATGCTCACACATACATACCATGATTTAGTTGAAAGCACACAGTCTAGAAAAGGGGAGAATCCCAACACAAGGACACAATCCATTTACACGCCTGTCTTGTGTAAGCCCTCAGACACATGCACTGCTTTGAAGCCAATACAATCACAAAGCTCATGTCAAACTATAGGCAGAGGAATCACTACACAAAAATCAGACTAATCTGCTGTTGACTTTTCCCAGCAAAGTTCAAGGAACATCAAAATGGAAAATACCTGCTTACATGGCAAGCTTTTCAGTTAGAGATCATCCTATGTAATGAACAATCTATAGCCCTCAAAAACTTACCTGTTTTACATTCCATTTGCAGAAGCAGCTGGTCAACTCAAATGAGCATACACAGAGGCAAAGCAGCCTGAACTAACCAGACTGCATGCTAGCTCTGTCTCAGCTGGGGTTGCAAAAGGGAAAAAAGAAGCACAAATCTGGCTTTTTGTAGCGGGATACTTCTTAAAGAAATACAGGAAATAACTCTGTAACAAACCAGGCTTCAGCAGCCCTGCTGTATGTAAAAGCCCCCCAGTTTAAGACTTTAGCTGTATTCTTTGTTATATTACAATTACATTTTCAGACTCTCTCAAATTTTGAGCTTCAATAATTTTATGTAATGAACTTAACAAACTAAGTGCACAGAAGAAAAAAAATCAGTGTATCCAGTATGGATGCATTATTTTTAAATTTGGATAGGAGCAGCTAATTTTTGCAGCAAATTAACAGAAAAGTAAAATTAACTGCTTTTATTTTTTACGTTACAAACTTTATTTAAGCTGCCTCATTAATTTCTTCTAAATATAAGAATCTGCTCTTTTGGTCTCTACTTATATGGCATATTTAATTTTGTGCGTATTTCCACTCGTAGGAACAATTTAATCCACACAATCTTCTTCAGAATGATATTCAGTAATTAAAACTGAATACAAGTCAAAACACAGATTGCTTAGCTACACTTTTCTCCAGTTGAACTGCTAGATATGCTGGAATACTGCATTTTTACTTTTAAGCTTTTGTTCAGACCATTGGCATTAAAGACTTACTTCATTCTAGAAGTGCCAAGACTCTGAAAAAAAATCACCAACTGGGTTTTGGTAATTTAAATTCAGCTTAAAGAATAGTCTTGCAGTAGCACAGCCAAGCTGAGGCTCGGATGAGATGTGATCTCCTCCACAACATATCTGCACTGTTTTGCAATCTGTGCCCTTGCAGACCCTCAAAACTTTACTGAGCAAACCCATACTGGCTCTGCTTTGAGTGAGAGGCTGGACCAGACATCCCCCAGAGGTCCCTTCCAACTTCCATTACTGTATGATTCTGTGAGTAGAGTTTAAAGTACCATGTTTCTCAGTCTGTTTTTTTTTTTTTTTAAAGGCAAAGAGAGGATTTCTCATCCATACCACAGAAGTGAAGGATTTGCCTTTCAGACCAACTGCTCTGGATTGTTGTTGGACAGAACAGCTGGTCTGAGGGCACCAAGAGGTCAAAGAGAAAAGCTATGAACTGCTGGATTTTGGAGACTGAAGAACTAAAGGAGTCAAAAACTAAGCAGGTGTTCAAGTACAAAGTCAACTAATTTCAAATCTTCTCTGCTGAGACATTTCTGCTTCATGAACCAAAGGAAAGTAGATTCTTTTCACATAGTGCTACCTGTAGGGAGCAACAAATCAGGGGCAGGGTGGGGTGGGAAGACTCACTGAATATATGGTGAATATTTTGGCTATAATAGACCTTATATGCAATGGCAGAAGGGGAGCACTGAATTTTTTGATTTTTTTTTTTCACGCTCCAACCTAGGATTAATTATTTCAGTGGGGAAATATCAAAAGTAACTTCAGATTTTTTTTATTTTGTTTTAGAAGGATGATCCTAAACGAGATATTTTGTCATCCACTGAAATCTTTGAATATCATGCATCCTCTCTGATCCTAAAGTGAGCTAAAATATTCTACATTTCTGAAGTGCACAGTACTTGCTGAAACAAAAAGAAACCCTCAAACCCAAAATCTAAATTTATCCATGGCCGAGTGATGGAATAATGCTCATAATGTCTGCAGTGTTCTGCACTGGGTTTCCTAAATCTGTTTTCCCTTTTGTGGGAACAGCATGCTTAATAAGCACTGGTGTTTTAGACTGCTGAAATGTTAACCTTAAAAAAGTATCAACATATTTCATAGGTAGTAGATCAATTCTGTTGATTTTTTCCTTTATTTGCTGAAGAAGTACTTCGAAATGTTTCAGCATCCATTCTTGAGGCTGGGTGTAGGGTTGAGCTCTTCTTTCTCAAAAACCCCCCTGGACAACCACTTATTTGCATCACTTCGCAACATCATAGGATTTAACTTTTTTTTGTAAGTTTTTGTTGGCTATATGCAGCAGGATATGCCAGCTGAAACTGGGGCACTATTTATCAAATATTTTCTGAGAAACTTTTTCTCTACAAAAGGTAAAGAAATGCATCTTCAAAGTGCCCAAAAGTGCCCTGCAGAAGCCTCCATCAGTAGAGTAGAATTTATTTTCTTTATTCATCTGACAAACAGAAAAATTTTCTTTTTACTTCAAACTGAAACCTACCCTACAAGTAGGATGAGACCAAATGTGGGGAGGGTCATCCCCAACAGGAGAGGAAAGATGGCTGGCTTACAGGGAACACTGCTGTTACACAGCTCTTATAATACTCTGCCAAAAAATAACAAGCCATCCCGAGACACTGATTGATTGTACAGATTCATTATTATCTTACAAGGGACACCAAAGCCTTTCTGTGTCTTTCACAATGAACATAACAAGACCTACTAGCTTTTAAATCTAAACAATGGCAGTTGTGAAGACCCTTTACCCAAAAGCATAATTTCCTTAAATCCCATGAATGTAAATAGTCATTGTTAATTGCCATCTTAGCACACGGAAGCAATCAACTTCATATTTATGTCAAAACATGTGATGATTATTTGCTTTAATGAAACAAAAGTTATGCTGGATTCTCACCCCAAAGAAGTGGGAAAATACCCACTGATTACAAAGAAAGATGCAACTGATTGTTGGTACTGGATGTACACCTTGATAATTCAGGTATTAATTTAAAAAAAAAGAGAAAACTGCTTCATCTGAATGGTTTTGGATGCTTTTGTAGTACTACGAACACATCTGAAAAGCCCCATTTTCATTAAATCACTGCCTATGCTGTGTTTTTTATCATACATAACAAAAGGCAGCGGTTGCTTCAAAACAAACAAGACAAATCTTCATGCAAAACCAACACTGGTCATAAGCATCCACAAACAACAACCTTCTGTTTTTAACTCTTTGCTGCATTTCAGGAGCAAGAGGGTGAACAGCCTGTGGCCTACAGTCCCATAACACACATCATGATGAGTCCCTAGCACATTAACAAAGCCATGGGATGACTGTCCCTTACACCACGGAGCTGCAGACCTGCAGCCAGCACTGCACAGGATGGCTGCACTCGCCGTGGCAGTGGGCAAGGGCAGCCCGCATCCCTGGCTGGCACTGTGCTATTGTTATTTATTAGCAGCATGGCAGTAGGCTACCATGAGAAACCTTCTTCTAGCCAAATGTGACCTTTCCCATTTTTCTTTTCTCTTTCCTACCATATGGGAAGTCAAGAGTTTAGTGCCACGCAGTGTATGAACAGCTGGATCTACCCCATCCTCACTCATCCCTTTCAGCACTGTACAAACTCAGCTCCCAGTGTTGATGTAGTGCATAATATTTCATATACAAACTAAGAAAGTATGTCACAGCATACTATGGCAGACTATGCCATGCTTTCAATGCCAGTTTAGATGAAAGGCCTCTATAGCAGAGCAAATGGACAGGGCTACAGTAAAAAAAAAAGTTTTGCTATGTCTTCTCTCACTTGACTTAATTTATCTTTTCTGAATATTGCATTTAGAAAAGTAACAAATCATTGCAGAGCACAGTCATCGGCTGCAAAATAAATTATTTATTTTATTATTTAGTATTATAATTTTTCTAGAGTCTTGGCCAGAAAACAAGAATTATTCCCAGCTTGCTCATTTCTGCTGCTAGATGGGCCTTTGTTACATTCCTTTAACAAGCCTGTATAATGCCAAGCACCATTAAGGCCTCAACTTCAGCAGAGAGTTTTTAATCAATATTATCAAGTGGTAGCAATTAAATTGAGAATCTCAATTTGTTGTTTGAGAATTACAGAGCTTATCTTGCATGCAAGGTATATGTAACATGAATAAAAGCTTCTTGATTTTAAGAAGTCTGAGATTTTTGCCACATACAAATGAGGAGGACAGGAAAGTTGCTGTTTCTTTCAAGGGCATACATGAAATTTGTCACTCACATGCATTGATACTTTCCCTTTTGTTATCTGAGAAACACCACAAAAACAGCTGAAACAATTCTTTCATCTCTGGAAGAGACTTTCAAACATTACTATGATGGATCAATGATTTGTCTGGATGCAGTGTGATAGCATAGGAAAAGACAGAGTGAAACACTCAGATACTAATGTGAGAAAATATATTCAGAACAGACACCTTAGTGCTTTTGTGATATAAAAATCCTTCTGATAAAAAGATGGAGCAAAGCTGGGATGAAAAATCCCTAAAAAATTTTGCAGAACATAGTGACCTTACTGACGTGACAGTATCAGACCTAAACAAATTAATATAAAGCATTTAATTTCTATATTTGTGTCAGAGACCTCACTAAACTTGCTAATACAATGCAGGTATTTTTTTGCCAGTGAAAAAAATCAGGGGTACCATTTTAATATAACATGCATCAAAAGAACAATTCAAAATTCTTAAGCAGTCTCAAAACTGAAATAAGACTTTTGCCTTTTGAGAAGGCATGTAAATAAGTGGATCTCCATTTCTCAAATTTATCTTCATTATCTGAATTGAAAGTGCAGCAAGCAAGGCAAAACTTTCTTAAGTAGGCTAACAACTTTTGTATACATATATTTATGAGTTTAACTAAAGGAATAATATTTTTATCTCAATTAAGTGGCACACTAAAGTTCATAATAAAAACTAAGGGAAGAAAAATATTTGAAACTTTCAAAAGTTCTACTGCTAGTTTTGGTGATCCATTATTAAATTAAAGGGGAGATATTTCAAAGAGAAACAAGCTCCCAGATTTGATCAGGAACGTTAAACTAACTGTATCAACTGAATTGAAAGATGAGAAGGGATTGTGATGCTGAGAAGAAAAGACTGAGCAATGTGCAAAGCACTAGTGATGCAAGAGAAAAGACAACACAGCAAAAAGCAAAACAATAAATATGAATTTGTACAGCACAAGATCCCCTCTAATTGGCTGTGTGCGTGTGCTGGTCAAGTTATTCTGCTGGGGACAGCTACAGGTTCCTGAGTTCATTCAGCATAAATATAACTAATGACCACTTTTACTTAAAGCCAAGAGAAAAGAGGAATGTGGTAGCCTCGGTTTTTGAAACTGACTTGTTAAAAAAACCCAAAAGCTGACTATTGTTTGAACTCACAAAAATCATACAGAATTTTTCACTGTCATTCACCTCATAATATCTGTGCTTGTGCAAGAGATAATTACTCAAAGCCAGCAAAAATCATGAGCCTTCTGGCAGAAGTCAACTGCTCAAAATACAAAACTTGAAGGGCTTTCTCTTCTTATCTTTTATTCAACTGTCCAAGTTGCTTAAGCATAATGTAAGTTTTAAAATGTCATGTGAAGAATCCAAGATCTGAAATAATTTCAGTCAAAATACAGAATACTTTTGAGAAATATTTGATTTAGTAAAGCAAATTCAGATGCTTTTCTTTCTCCTTTACCTTTTTTTTTAAAGTATGAAAATGACACTGTGTGGATCACAATTTTAACAATTAAAATGAGAAAACTCATTCTGGACTTCCCAAAGTAAACAATTGAGCTTAAACATTCACAAGAGTGTCCCCAAGACACATCTGAAGAATAAATTTGGTGCTCTCAGTGGTGAAAGAAAAAAAAAGTGAAGAAAGAAAACTGATACAAGTGTGACTGGTGTAGAGAGCAACCTAAAAGCATAATGATTTTAAATAGCAAAGTAAGTTGAGATCCTTCTGACGTTCTAAGAGGAAGGAAGGGCAGAGAGGTTTTTTAATAATCCAAATTGCAATTTTTTAAAAATACAGAATAATTACAATAATCTGACCCGTACTTGTGTGTTAGCCTTCCATATGAGCAGCAATCAGTCAGAGCTGTAACACTCTTCAGGCCCCACTTCAAGAAGCAATTCTCAATCACGCATGTGGCTCAGTAATTTATATATTATTTCCCACTGATGCTGGAGAAAACTGACCGGACCTCATGATCTGCTTAAGACTCAGAACAAGTCAGGCTCATGCTCAGTGTCCTGGGGACACAATGTCATCTCTCTTCACCACAAGCGTGCTGTGTTCCAATATTTAACCAGGGGAACCTTGCCAGCCATCTCCTGCAGCCCTTTAAGAGTTTTAAGGTGTTCCAGCTACTTCCAGTAAAGCTACTTAGTTCAGCTCTGCCTTTATTATAGAGAAGTAGCAAATACAGTGCTGTAAAGCTAGAAGTTGTCATGGGGACTGGAAGAAACCAAATTATTGTATGTGTATATTTTTTAATAAATGGTATGGGACTAAGGAGAGATTTTAAAAAAAATTAGTAGTGTACTCTACCAACAGAGAGAGACCACTGATAGGATCTAACCTGCAAATGACTCCAGGAAAAAAAAAAATAAACTAGGAAAAGCCATCAGAAGCCTGGTCTGAAAATCGAGTTTGGGAAAGTAAATGGGAGAAATTACAGTAAAAATGATTATTCAATAACTACATTATTAAATTACTATTATTAGATAGATTATTAAAATACTATTATTAAATAGCTACATCGTATTGTTACAGTTCTGCTGTCTATTAGTAGCTTTTTAAAATCAAGAAATTGCACAAGCCACTCTCTCTCCCTTCATATACACACACACAACTTACAACCTAGGTTTAATAAGGAAGTTTCTCTCAACTGCCAAGAATATTCTTGAAAATATTCTTTAAAATATTAAAAATGAGATATAAATGAAATTTACCAACCTTCTTATAGTCCACAATGTTTCCTTTTCCTTGTGCCTTAAAAAGAAAGAGATTTTATATCAGACACTACATACTACAAACTAGAGTTGCAAGAATAAAGAATGCAATTAAATGAGCTACTACTTTAAACATAACTTACTTTCTTTAGGAATCTGATACAGAAAACCCTAAAATACAACCAAATGTGTTACTAGCTTACACTACATAGTTCTGTTTCAGATGAGAGCTGCAGATACTCAGTGTAATTTTTAGTCTTTTTTTATTATGACTTGTAGTTAAACATTTGGTGAATCCAAAATGTTTTGGTCTTAAGAAATCTTGCTGTTTGCATTAATTAATCTCTCCCATGAGATTCTGAAATAAACTATGCTTCCTATCAGCAATAACAAGATTTACTTTCTTTAAAGAGAACTCTCTGTATAGCTACAGAGGCAACAGTCTAAAGCTCCCAAAAGGAGCTGTTGGACTCTGTCAGAGCTGTTACACCCAGGTTAGAGGTGTCTTTGATTTAAGTACCAGCATCACCTTTTCAGTAAGCGACAGATAAATACGACCTGTAACTCTCAAAACATTCAGAAAGAAATACAAATAATTTTTAAATTTCTTCTTGCCGAGATGCAGGCAAATATGTAGCCCAACTGCCTGAATTTTGTCACAGAATGATGTAGAAGATGTCTTTCTCACTTGCTGGCAATGCTCTGACAGAACCAGAGCATTAGCGCTTAACTAGCCTGAAAACTCTTCCCTGAGATCTGATCTGGGTGGGCCATTATCCAAATTCATCCAACTCCAGCTCTTCTCTTTCCAGGTTCACTGAGAGAAAAAAAAAAATCTCCTGTTTCTTTCTCTCTAGCTTCCTCAAGGGAAGACCCCAAACCTCAGTTCTTCTGCAATGTGTCTCCTCAAAAGATGTAGATTAGGACCACTACTTCTCCATGTCCTCTGGGGGCTTCAGAGATCAGCCCAAAGGAACAGACCAACTGGGATAACAAGAAGAGCTAAGACCTGCCCTGAAGAGGAACTGTGTGGCAAGCACAGCTTCAGAGAGATGTTGCCAAGATGGCCCAGACTTGAAAAATTAATTAATTTTTGTAAAGGAGGAAAAATGAAATAGAGAAAAGAACTGATGAGAGACTAAACAAACTGAACATGAAGGAGAACAGTAGATAACAGAACTGATTCCTCTGAAGGAGAAAGGGGATTGATCCACAAAACCCTGTTGCTTCTCTCTTTACTCTTCTCAGAGCCAGCTTTTCTGGAATGCATGTTAAGACAGCCTGACAGCATTTGGGAGCCGCAAAACCACTGTCAATTACTGCTTCCTTATTTGTATAGTCCCATCTTCTTTGATTTGTCAACTTTTATTCACCTGATTGGATCTTACAGCTTCTTTGAAATATATCTAGTAGTTGTATTGTATATTAGAACAACAGAAACATGTTGTTAACAAGTGATTGCCTCTATGCAGATTCACATTGCAGCAGAGAATCTGACAACATGTTTGAGGAAGATGCTTTTCAGCTGCAGCAATACCAGGAAAGGTGTGCTCAGTGTGCCTCCTCCTGTGCTTATTCTCATTACCAACAGCAAGAATATTTTCTCATGATCTGCTCCTGTCAAGCATTCAAGTCAATGGCTGTTGTGCTCCTCCAGGAAGCAACCTCATCCAATCTGACTCCTAAGCATTTTTTACTACAGCTACACCACTGTTTTTTTGGGGTTTTTTTATCCTCACAGTAGTACTTTGGCTCTCTAACTTTTTCTAACCCTCATCTCATTCACATAGATGGGGTTTTTTTACCTTTTACATCAGACTTGCTCAACTGGTTAAGCTTCTGACAGGGCCTGAGTACATTGCAAGTACTTTACCTATTAAAACCATACAAATGACACTGCACAAGGAGGTGGCTTATGAGTACACCCTTATGAGCACTGCCCGCATGAGGAAGTCTCTGGTTTAAGTGCTTGGACTACACTGGATGTCACATAGTGAAAGCGACTGTGGATGATATCTCAAAGAGTTTGTCGTTAATCAAAGATAACTTTCCTCTCTATACCAACACAAGTTAAGAAAGACCCCTGGACTAGGTGTTCCATATTGTAGTTGGTACTAGTGGTAGCATAATAAATACCATGTATAAAGTATACATATAATAAATAAATGTATGAGGTACAATAGTTCTAGTAGATAGCAAATAGTTTTGCATAGTACATGTCACTTGGCACCTCCACCCTGTTCACACAGAACTGCTTCACTGTTTCTATAATGCCCATTTTTGGTATGAAAATCTAGTAAGCAGACAGACGGCACTCCTGGAGTCCTGCAACCTCTTCTAGATTCTGCAGATGGGAAATTGTTTCAAAGCTTTTATACACTGTGCTGTGGAAATGCCATTATTCTCCAACTGCAATAATCCAAATCCATTTACATTCAACTCACATATGAGCCTTGTGTTGTGACTGTTGAGTTCCAAAAATCCTCATTATGCTTTATGAACTACCAGTCCCTAATTCCAAAGTGACAATAGGTTTGCTTCATTTTAAGCAAAGGAAGTATATTTATACCTCTCCTCTCTACCACTGTAGGACTGTAGATTCTGCATACACCTCCCAAAATTTCACGGCTGAAGAGACCATGCCTCTTGCTTGCAATATGTGAAGGCAGGTTAGAGTGCAGAACTAGGCAGAGGTTTAGACTCCACATCCTGTACCTGATTCCTCTGCTTTCAAATCAGCAGAGAAAGGAGCCACCAGCAAGCACATCTTGAATGAATATGCCTGCACAGAGCCAGCTTCTTATTGAAGGCAGCAGCCTTTCTAACAAACTGTATAACAACAAGCATGAATTTCCAAATGGCAGTCATCACTGCTGTTTAGACAGACAAAACATGTCCAACTGATGTGGGAACTCAACAGAATGCTTAATTTTGGCCATTTTGGTGCTTCCCCCTCCCCCTTGCTGTCTTCTACAGTTGTCTATTTGTGCTTCAGCAACATCCAGGAAGCTATTCATGGACCTGAATCCTGCTGTGGTACCAGACAGTTACCACACAGTTATTTTATTCTTACTGACTTCCTCATGTAAAAATTAGAGGAAAAGAATAGGTAAATAAGAGAATTAAGAACAAGGGTATCAGACAGCTAGATCTCAAAACTATTTTGTGGTGGCCAGAAAGCCAAGCCTCACAGATCTTTCCCCTTCCATTGAAAATTACTACTCCCAGTGTTGTGTTGGCAGAAGGAAATGTGTGCCTACCTTTCAACCACTGTGATGGTTGAAGTTCTCTGCTTTAAGCTGCCAGTGAAAGTAGCTTTACTAAGATGTGGAATTGCACAAGCAGTGCAGAGAAACACACATATGCTCCACACAAATGAATCCGCCTGTTACACTGATACACAAAAGTCTGACAGAGCTTGACTGTCAGGTCCCTCATCTTCCCCTTGTTTAAGTGTGGATGAAAGAGGTATTAAGCAATGGAGAGCATAGGGAAACCTCTTGTTAATTTTTAAGTTCCTTTGCAGATTGAAAGTATAGACAGGAAGAAATGAACACATGGCAAAATCAGGAAATTATGAACAGTGCTTTATTTTACCTCTCTAATCTGTTTAAGCCATGCCTCCCTTCCACGGAATTCCTGATGAAGGATTGCAGGAGCAGAATTCAAACTGAAGGCTATGGTGTCACTAGAACTTTCTCTAACAAATGGCTGCAGGTCCGAATGTAGCTGAAAAAGAAGAACACACACAATTCAGCTCCCAGGAACAGTTGATGCTTATCCACCCACTTCTCAAATTGAGGCCCGCATCCTGATTCTACACCTACTCGCCACTTCCTACTTTGACACTTGCACTGTAGTTGCACTTTTTCAAGTTTGGGGGAGGGATAGAAAGATATTGTAAGCCTTGAAGTGTTGGAAAGATGTGGTAAAGAGAAGCATGTACAGAGTCTGCAAAGACACAGATAAAGGACAGCTTGCAGAGCTGGGCAAGCCATGGGACACAGCCAGGTAGGAGACTGTGGAGTGGCAAGAAACAGACAAAATATAAAGGAGAGAATGATCCAGTCTCTGGTGGGAAGATCAGGTTTAAATCTGTGCGGAGTACTACATTCTACTTTTGAGTACCTGAGGAAGCAGATACAGTATGACCTTCCTTCTGACAAAGTTAATGCTACATAGCTAGGAGCTTTCTATGAAAATTATGCAATCCTTAATACACAACTATGTGTCAATGGTGAATATATTAATATTAAAGCATACACAAAGTATTAAGGATATAACTGCACTTGAAGTAATTTAGTGGTAGAACTGTACCTAGTAATAGCATATAGTAGCATTTCTGTGGCAGTAAAACTGTGCTTTATAAAACCACTTCCTTCTCCTGTAGGAACTAGAAACTGCATAAATCAACTCAGCTGAAGCAGATGGGAGGTCTGTCTGCCTGTCTCAAGCTACATCTAACCTCACAAGTGATGCAATACAGCAGAAGCAGATCTGTGTTTTCCTCTGGACTAACTCTAGCTGCAGACCCAATGTCTTCTAGTGGAGGTCAGAGACCTTGTCTAGGAAATGCTACTGCTGTAGAGGTGAAGGATGCTCCTGTCCAGATGTGGTGACCTCCCTCCTTATCTTCTAGGTGCCCTCTATGGAAGTTCCCTCCACAGCAGTTTATTCAGAGGGGATATGGCTCAGCCCATGCTGCTGCAGACAATTGAGCCTCACAGTACAAATCTCTGCATGGCAGCAGCCAAGACCCAACACATTATGTACAGACTGGGGAACGAGAGGCTGGAAAGCAGAAAGGAACCTGGGCATCCTGGCTGATGACAAGTTGAACATCAGTCAGCAGTGCCCTGGCAGCCAGGAGGGCCAGTTGTGTCCTGAGGGGCACCAGGCACAGCATCACCAGCCAGGCAAGGGAGGGGATTGTCCCACTCTGCTCTGCGCTGGGGCGGCCTCACCTTGAGTGCTGGGGGCAGTTCTGGGTGCCACAATATAAACAAAGGCACTAAGCCATTAGAGAGTGTCCAAAGGAGGCTACAAAGATGATGAAGGGTCTTGACGGGAAGCTGTATGAGGAGCAGCTGAGGTAATTTGGTTTGTTCAGCCTGGAGGAGACCTCACTGTGGTCTTCAACATCCTTGTGAGGAGAAGAGGAGCAGCAGGCACTGATCTCTTCTCTGTGGTGCCCAGTGACAGGACCCAAGGGAATGGCTTGAAGTTGTGCCAGGGAAGGTTAGGTTGGATATTAGAAAAAGATTCTTCACCTAGAGAGTGGTTTGGCACTGGAACAAGCTCCCCAGGAAGCTGTCACAGCACCAAGCCTGAGAGAGTTCAGAAGTGTTTGGACAATGTTCTCAGGCACAGGGTGTGACTGTTGGGGATAGTCCTGTGCAGGCCCAGGAGTTGGGTTTGATGATCCTTGTGGATCACTTCCAATTCAACACACTCTATGACATGTTTCCTCCTGCAACTCCTGTTAATGGGACATTTGATTTAGGAATAATGTAGGAGCAGAGAAAGTAAAGTTTTAAGCTGCTGCAGAAAGATGTGCTAGAAGGAAGTTAACAGAGCCTTTAATGTAATGAGCTCCATTGCCAGGAGTGTGATTTTGGTGGTTCACAAGCTCTGTTCATACCAACAGTTTCTGCAAACATCTCACTTCATACAGCAGTCAAATTTCTCAACACTCACCTGCTGGCTAAAGTCTACATCATAAGTCATACAGTATACAACAGAGCTCATGAGCAACACGTCTTACAAGCCTTTCCTTCTATGTTTAAGCTCCCAGAACAAAAGGAAAAGGTGTACCTTATGACTCATAGACATATGCTTCCCATACTGGAATGCCATGTCCTGGATCTCAGCGCTGTGCTTTGCTAGCTCCATTGCAGCCTGGCAGCTCTTTGCCAGCAAGGCACTGTGTGACAGGAAAACCTGCTCCTTCCACCTAGATATGCCAATATCATCTGTGAGGCAGTTCTCCTGAAAATGAAACAAAGGCTAACATGAAAACACCAGAACTGCACGTGTCAGCTCACAGAAGTTAATAGTGTGGCACGGGTGAGTAATGTGTGGTAAGTAACAAAACAAACAGAACACTGGGCGCCATGGTGCCAAATAAATTCTTTTAGGGATGAATAGAGGAAAAGTATCAGAATAAATATATTAGCAGCTTCAAACAAAAACCTTTTCCATTCTCTTCTCAAAAAGCACAATGCGAAATATGTGGAGCTGTCAACAGATTCAACATAAATCTTTTTTTAATTACTGCATCATCACACTGAACATTAACAGCCAACTATAGCCCTCATGAGGGACTGGGGAGAAAACCCGTCACAACCAAAACTTCAAAACAACCCCAAAAAGCAACACCCCCCGCCCTGCCCTGCCCCAGAGTACACCTGCACTTCAGCCCCTTCCCAGTTACCAAGAACCAACAATCCCAAACAAACTTGAGAAGTCCCTACAATTTGTCCTTTGTAGTCAAGGGAAAAACTCCAACAGGTGTTGAAAATTATAGACTGCACTGAAAAAATGAAGGGCTGTGAGAGAGGACTTGTAGCTCTTCTGCTCCCACATTAAGGGTGAGGAGTGACTGAAAGTGTTAAAAAAAATAGAGTTGTGATTTAGAAGTGTCAGGGATTAATTAACTTTCTCAGGGGCTGATAGAGGCATCTCAGTTATGCCTCTACTGAACTTTACTACCTTGACTGTAAGGTCAGAGATGCTCAACCCGTCTCAAAATCTTTTGTATCCAAAGTATTTATTTGGATTACTTTCCACAGTGTTTTAATTAACACAAATTAAATACTTTCTCCCAAAATCCAAATTCAGCTGTCATTCCTTTGACTCATAAGGTGTTAATATGCCACTAATTCACTCATGTCTTCAAAGCTAGACATTACTTCAATCTTTCTCACATACTGTCATACCTTCAGGTACTCTCTAAGGAGGGGGAGAAACACCCCCAAAATCAGAAAAGATGTCAGCCGTTTTGCTTAGAAAAAATAAAATCAATAATGAGAAGATACAGAAAAAAAAATTAAAGCACAAAAATGTTAAAAATTTTGTAATTTCTCAGTTCAGCTAAATCTGTAACATACAGTAAGCCAAAAGATATTCTTTAAAAGAGTAATATAAAAACCTCTCTCATAAAACAAACCTTTTCCCTCAAAGTGATGTCAATTAAATTACTTAGAAATGAGCAAGTAATACTGTGTGACCCTATAGTTTTCTAGCAAGGTATTATCTGTCATGAAATCAGTAACAAATGAAATAGAATCCATCCGTTCAGCTCTAATTTTCCTCCCTTATGGATATCACCCAGAAGTGCTGTGTTACAAGGGAGAGGATAATTTGAGACTAATGGAAAAAGTAGGAGAATTCTGCAATGCCAAGTAACACAGAGCTGTATCAAAATGCCTTTGCTTTCAGACATACTATTAAGTTATACAAGGAAAGTGAAGAACAGAGAAACCACATGTTTGCTGTTATGCATATGACAACTTACAAAGTCAAGCCTAAACTTTCCTCTCTTTCTGTATTTTTTTTTAATATCTTAATTCAGCCCAGAGCATGTGCAAATTCCCATGACTGGCAAAATGTCAAAATGAGCATTTAATTCAAGTAGTTTCCCATATATCAAGTCTCTTTTTTTTTTCATTTAGATATAGGTCAATTTATTTTAAATTTAAAATCAGGAGCTGTTGGAAGACAAAACACAATCTTTTCCTTAACAACCAATCTGCTCAGTGAAAAAACAGTATTTACTAAAATTCGCTGGATGATACTGAAAATTGGCAGTGATTTTTATAATCATTTGTTTTACATCCAAATAAGAAAAAAAATACTCTAAAAAGGTATCCCAAAACAATTTTGAGGTTAACGAAATCTTTCGGAAGACCCATGTTGAAAATTATTGCTTTCTGGAGCCTTTGAGCAGCAAGAGCAATGCAGACATTATCCAATATCAACTGAAGGAACTGAAGAAGCTTAAACAGTCATTGCAATTCAAAGTATAGAAGAAAATTAATTCTATGATTTGTTACAAAAATATATTCCTAAACAAGTTTGAATTCCATTAACAGGATTGAAAATGATGGCAGAAAAAGTTACTGCCCACTATGTGAACATTATGTAAAAGCTTCAAGCACCTAAAATGAGCATCTAACTTCAAAAAACCCACAAGAACTGAACACATATTTGGAGACTGAAATCTTGAAAACATAAGTATTGTAAACCTCTGGGCTACAGAAACAAGCCAGTCGTAAAAAGGCTTTATGTCCATATGGATGTGCTTTAGCATATGAACTTGCAAATGCCAGAATATAGCTGATTTTAATCACAGAGTTTCTTATGACCACATACCCCTAAAGCTTCTGCTGCTTAAGACAGAGGCAAACACATCCTTTCTCCAGCAAAATTTTCCAACAATGCCATTTTTTCCCAAGCTTAACTCTCATGTTATACATAAAGTGCCCGCCAACCACACTGCATTCTTACAAGGGTATGTAGGACAATATCTAAACACTATTTTACAAACATCAAGGGAAAACCTAAACTAGTTCTAGATTGCAAAGGCCATAAAATCTGATATCATGACAACTCTTACTACTTCTAGAGAAATTTTCACTGCTTTGTAAGCTTTGTTTTGTTTTGTCAGCAGTGGGTATAAAAGTGGACATCAGCTGGCCCAGAAGGAGCCAGCTAAAAGTCTTCTTACAAGACTTTCTTATAAAAACCTCTTTAAAGTCAAATAAATTCTAGTTGTAGTTGACAGTGCTCAGACATTTGATTAACTAAGGCCTGTGAACTGACCTCATTCACAAACTCTGTCACCAAGAAATGGGTGCAGATCACAAGCACTCCTGATGCTGTCACTGTGGAAGGTGGTGGTGGATGAAGAGAGCTGAACCCCTCACCATCACTGGAAGAAAATAGACAACTCCAGACAGTTTGCATAATGTCAGCATGAGAGCACAGGGAAAATATCCAAATCCAGCTTTGTCAATCATCACTTTCAATGAGGAATGAAGAACAGCTGAGGGTGCTCCCATTTTACTATTGGCAAGGTGAATTACTGCTTTGTTAGAGATTGTCGAGATTTTTTTTTTAAACTGCTTCCATAATTTAAACTGTGTTTAAAACAATCACCTCAGGAAACAAAAGACTTCTAGAAAATGAAACTGTGGGACAAAATATGTTATCATAACCATCAGGAAGGGCAGCCCTTAGTGATAGTACCAAGGATCTCCAGTACAAAAACAACACTTAAAATAGCACAGTTTGATTTATCTCACTAAAGAAGATTCTTAGATGAGGCCCAGCCAAAAATGTATTAAGGAAATATGACTGAAAAACATGTCTTAAAAGTGTACTAACCCATTTGCAAAACCAAGAAGCAGCAGAAGTCGGAGACTTTAAACTTTAGCTATAGTTTGTAACAGAGCCCTTCATTTATTTCCATACTATGGCAGCTCTTTCTTAATCATCTGCTGTTGCACAAAATGATCCAAACATCTGAATCATTTATATCAAACATTAGTTCAGTTCTCAATGGGCAAATAATCCACAGACCAACACAGAAATAATTTCATATTGCATATTCAAAGTTTTAAAATAGGTAGTTCAAGAACTTCTATTTTACATTAATAAAATCCAATGCAACTGTGAATCACTCCACCAGTAGCAAGACTCTGTAAAACATTTCACACATGGTTCACATAAGCTTTCAGCAGATGTATTCATACTTGCTGAACATGACAGGGCATGTTTTATTGGTCTATTAATACCTGTCTTCACTGCTTTTGGAGGAACAAGGGTGTCTGGAAATGGGTCAATAAAGCAAACTACTGACTACTTTTATCATGACACTGTAAAAAAACAACACCCGGGTCTAAAAGAAAAGTTTGCAAACTTATCATAAAGATTAATATCTCTTCACATCTGTTACTTTTAAATCTCGCAGGAAAAATTTAGTATTTAAAAGAACAAAAGCAGTAAATAAACAACACTGGCCTTCTTTCTAGCTATGCTCCTTTTCCCCCAACACATTTTCCTGCTCTTTTCACAGATGCTCTTTACTCAAATTCCTTATTTTATGCTTTTCTTTTGTCTTGCAACAAAAACTTTTGTTTAAAAAAAGTGAAAACTCTGGCTCTGCTGCCCTGCTAAAAGGTGGTTTACATGACCCAAAATATATTTACCTCCTATAGTAAAATTATAAACAAATCCCTTACTTATAATACAGACTCATAGCAGTCCAGTTGAGGGACATGTGCAGTATTCCAAAATATTAACCCACAAAGCAGCGCCAGGACCAAACATCAAAGAAGCATAGGCACAACTCACTGCATGCAGCCCATCCTTTCCCAGAAAATAAACTAATTTTCATTTAAAAACCCTACAGTGGTCTAAAATAAATACCTGTTAATTTACTGCTTGATACAATGAGTAATTGCTATTAATGCCTTTATTGTTTAAACATGTTTTATATATTATGCACAGCTTTCACAAAAATGCATCAAAAATTCCTAACAGCTCTTCTGGCCATCAGTGGAACATGTTGGGAATGATCCTGTCTTACATAATAGCCCCACTTTAACACTATAATGAGCTTTGCTAATGCACATTTATCATCAGTTAGATATTCTGAAGACAAGAAAAAAATCACCAAAACCCTACCAAGTTATTTCCCCTCAAAGTTCCTCATGCTTTAAGATTACAAGAGCATTCTGCAAGGTTAAGCACAAGAGCCAACACACTGAAGTCCCTCTCTTAACTCTGCTGTTTGACCTTGAGCTTCCTTGTATCTCTTACTCCTGTTCAGTGAATTGCCAGGAATACTAAAGTAACCCCCCTCCTTAGTATTTGTTAAATGATCTGGAATATTAAAAGAGAGGGGGTTTATAAATATGACAGTATTCTCTGAGTTGGTAAACATGTTAGAAGCCTTCAGCCTCCTAAAAGTTGAAAACAGAGACTCAGAGCAATGATTTTTTTCTGTTAAAAATAGGTAACTATGATCCACAACTGAAGGCCAGACTAGACAATTTTCACCTTTGCACTCACTAAGGCAAAATTTTTACTCCCAAATTAGACCTAGATTTAGGGAAGGCAAATGGAACTGGGAAGAATGTCCTTCACTTGCAGAATTTTGGGCTGAGAGGGGATTTAGCACAGAAAACTGCATTAGTTTATCATATCACCCTTTTCAGCTCCAGGTTATAGTCCAGCATATAAGCTTAATATTGCTAATGCAGTATCTTAAAACACAGTAGCTGTTTGTTACTTTGAACATGAGTGACAAGGCTTAACCTTCAGGCTGTGTCAAAGCCTACACTTCGTAGTTTGGTTTGTCCCTTCAAATAATGATGTAAAGTTAAATACTAGCTTTTTCTTTCCTGGTTTCACGCAGATCTAATGACTTACCTATGCAGAAAAGATGAAGAATGATCAAACAGAATGCACTAAAATGGGACAGCTGTAGGATTGCACATCATTGTGCAGAGGAAAAAAAAAGCAGTAATGGAGCTGCAAATAATTACATTCATTATATGTATTAAAGAGTAAATCAGGTCAGTCTTGTTAGGTCAAATGATTATTTGAACTTTCCTACTGGGTTATCCAAATGAAGAAGACTGAAACTTTTTTTTTTAATCATGAACTTATGGTCTCAGAGAAGAAAGATTAACTTTGCAGAGATATTTTTGTATTTTTTTTTCTGCCTACCATTCAGGTAGATATTCAGCAAAGTTCAAAATAACTTGGTGCTAAGTTAGTTTATTTTATGGTACTAAAGAGCTTTAAAGCAACTGCATTAAGGACATTTAACATATAAAGTACAGTTTTCTGTATATGTATATATATTCTTTATATGTTAAAGAGACCAAAGGCAGCCTATTCATAAGCCTCAGAGGAAAAAAAAACAAAAAAAACAAGGTGAGAAGATATCCTTTTGCTTTTCCAAAAATTAAGACATTTCCAGCAATGAAAATGCCATTACTAGCATCCTTATGCCCTATTCTTAAAAAGAAAAATAAGTTTGACATTTGAGATTTAGACGTGGAGCAGATTAAAGCATTTGTCTTACCTCTGGGAAATGTCGTTCACAATTTTGTTTCAATCAAATTGCAATTAGGGAACGAGAGAGGATGCACAAAGGACACAAATAAGACAGACCAACAACTGAATGAGTCTATTTGCCAATCTTTGCCAAAGAAATGTGCAGGACATGAATGGGACACTGCCTGGGCAGAACAGTGCAAGGAGAGCAGCAGGGATATGTCTCAGCACAAGGAACTGAATTTCTCAGAGAACTAGACAGAAAAAATTAAAGTATATGCTACACCTTGTTGTAGGTCTCATCAGAAGCCACACATTACCCATTATAAAGGCTGAACTTCAGACACTGTCATGTAAATTACTCTATTACACCACCACACTAATTGTGTTTTGAGTTAACTGGGTTCCCCTTAGGAAGGGTACAGTGTACTTTCAACTCTCCTTAGACAGAAATAGTCACTGAAACAAAATAAGTCTTTGCTATTTGTAATGGGGCCAGGGCAGGGTAAATGGCATGCAGCTGTGCTTAGTTTATCTCACACTTCCCCTTGCAATCCACACGTGTGGAGGGCTTCAGTAAAAAGAATGACTAAGAAGGAAAAGATTAAGATCTTTTGCAGTGGCAGGAACCCAAATGAGTCCACAAGATTTCTCATTTACAGAGGGGCCACGGTTTCAATAAAATGCAGTTTCATTGCTGAGATGAACCTGTAGAGCTTTACCTCTAAACATGACAAAGCAGAAAGTGGATGAATGTTTTTTAAATATACCTGCAATCTACTTGTATTTAGAAACCTGCTGGAATATGGAAAACAACATTTCAACTATTTTTGGCAAAAATCTCAAAGATGTCATCTGTTTTAGCATATAACCCTGAGCACAGTCCTTGGGAGCAACACTGAAGGCTGAGGTCAGTTTATGGATGGGTTAAACAGAGCAGGCGCAGAAGCACCGCCAAGTTCTCAACATTGCCTTCCTGCCACGCTTCCACCCAGGATCCACTCCTGAAAGGTGCCAGAGGACACTCCAGGCATGCCATCCTTTCTGTGCATGCCAGGGAGCCATGGGCCCCAGGCAGCTCCTGAGCGTGCCATTACTGCTGTCCTGCTGGAGGCTCTCACTCAGCTCAGCAGTGTGATCATTCCCTTCCTAACTGGTTTCAGTCCAAATGACAGAGATACACCTCAGCAAGGTTAGTTTTAGTGACATGAGTTAGCTGCTGTCCAAGGGAGGAGCACCCTCAGAACACAGTGCTGTTATCCAGTGGCACTCTCCACTTGCCCACTGTGGTTTTCTTGGGGCAGAGGCATCAGGGCAGGCAGGCATCTACTGTAGCAGCAGCCCATGAGAATAGCATTTTAGCATGGTATCAGTTTTGTTACATATGACAACACAGCAATAGCAAACCAGAGCTGCAGTTTTAGTACACAACATCTGCTGAACCATAAGACTCAGGTCTCCAAGGCACATGAGACAATGCCACTAGAAGTGGATCTATCTGCCTCAATGGATTGCAAGATCAATACTCACATATACACAGTGTTCATCAGTGACTGAAAACTTGCTATGATAAAACCTGCAGAGGTTATGGCAACTTTAAATCACTGATTTTATTGCATGTGTTAAGACACAGTCATAGTAAACAAAAAATACTCTTTTTTGCTCCAACATGCAAGCCTACTTCAAGAATGGCCTCTAGAAATTTCCTTATATAGTCTAGTAAAAATACCTACATCTAAATTGAGCAATTTTCATTACCGTTCTTGCCAAACAATAACACAGAATATCTGCAATTGCCTTTGATGAAATACAAGATTATTTGTTGTAAAATGCTGGCAGCTATTATCTTGGCCCAGGCTGACTTCTGAAATATGCGCACAGTGACTTCTGATGGAGAAGAACACAGTGCTATACTCCTAGCACTCCAGGACAGAACTCAGAAGAAAGGACACGTTTTGAGTTTGGGAAGAAGCATTTTGTAAACTTCTTTGGGCTTGGAAACAACAGGTTTGACATGAAAATATTAATGATGTTGACAACATTGTAATGAATACCTCTAACAGAACCTTGACTAGGAACTTCTGGAAGCATTTGGAAAGCCTGTAGTAAGATGTGCCTAGAGCTCCTGGTAATTACACATGATAATATTTTATTAAGCACAAAAACGAAATAGTTCCTCCTTGAGCATTTCTAGAACCTTCTATGAGAGCTTCCAGGTGTCATAGTGATGTTACTGCTGAAACCCATTAGGACTAACAAGTCTTCCTCCCTCTCCCTGCTTTTAAACAGGTGAAAAAGTAATTGTATTTACTGTAGTCAGACATTAATATCACCAAATGCCTTGGGTACATACATCTAGTGAAATTCTTACCTCAGATGATTTTGAGTTTTCATAATATATCCCTTGAACTAAGTCACCAATAGCACTTGAAATTAGCTCCACAACCTGTAAAAGAAAAGGAAAAAAAGCCTTACATCTTTGATTATCACCAAATTGACTAACAAAGCTACTGCCAGATTTCCAGAGAGATAAACTATGCAGAAAGCTAATTGTGAAACACTTCAGGATTTACTGAGATATATTCTGTGAAACATCTCTGCTAAAACCTCTACTATGGTAACTCTTCTATCAAAGTTTTCATACAAATGAAAAACAAGACTTGTTTTTCCTACAGTGTGAACTATAGAGTGTATTCTCACAAGGACATTCACAGAACTAATAAATCCCAGTTCATGAATATGAGACAGTACCTCATCTGGGCTTTGTTTTGTTTTGTTTTTTTCCTGCCAAGTAAATACTTCACAATACCTCTCCTTGGGAGCTGTTAAAATTCTAATCTTCGTGGATAATACAGAAAAGTCAGAATCCATAGAAAGGTAACCTTTCAAACGTGATCATTTGGTATTCAGGTGCCCTGGGAATGCACTGTGGATGTATTTAGTGCATGGCCTGAGGCTCAGCTGTACCACATACACTGAAAGTCTGCAACACGGGAATGTTTAAATCAGATTTATCAATCTGTATTATCTTCAGGGTTCAGACTTTTTATTTTATTGAAGCGAAGCCTAAAAATCTGAACTTGATCCAGAATGTAAAACAAGTAGTCCATGGTCTCTCTGGAACTACTGTAAAATTTGAAGTTGTGCACATGAACCGTCTTAATTGGAACAAAATACTCAGAGTCATTGTAAAATTAAATGCAGGCATTTCAAATAAGCACACCTTAAGGCTACCTCTTTAGTTGCTCACAAAGTTTTAATTTCTTGAATGTTTAATTTCCTATGCATATGAATCTGTATCTGATTCCTCTTTTTGCTTCCTAAAATTCAATGTAATTCTTATTGAATTAAAAGATTTCGTTTCAATTTTTATCATTCTTGTAACTGAAGACAAGAAGTCAAATGATAAAAGCCCTAATGGAAAGATATTCTAACATTTAGGCATGCTTTATTTGATAATAAAACCACATTTGTATGCTAGTTTTGAGTACTAGCAGAAAGGTTGTGTTTTCTTTTTTTTAAACACTGCTTCATATACATATTCATATACACACAGCAAGCACTAACTTTAGAAATGGTGCTGATTAAAAGTCATGGTTTTTCTTGCAATACATATGGGTTAATTTGCAAGACCTACAAAAACAGCCTGGAAAAAAAAAATCACATTGCCCTTTAGGAAACTAGACACCGAAGAAATATTGTAGGCAATATGAGCTTTGAAGGAACTGAAAGGACAATGATCCTACAGTGTTACCAGATGTGTTGAGTTATTTAAGGGGGGAACAGAGAAAATGAGGGGCTCTTTTTTTTTTTCTTTTTTTTAAGCAACAACCCTCCCCCCCCCCCCACCCCTTTTTTTTTTAAGGTATCAGATAAGCCTTATTCCCAAATCCAGGAGGACTGAGTATCGCCAATAGGTCTATGAAAGTCTGTAACTAAATGCCCAGGATCAGATTGTATTACAGTTTATACAAGCAACATCCCAAGATTCTTCTGATGGCTAGGACACATAATACAGATCAATCACTCACTCAAAAATGTTATGGTTTGTGAAATGGTCTGAGTTCAGAGACCTACACTGGTAATACGAAGAGGAATTTACAAAGACACAGAGTCCTACTCTAAATGTCAAAGTGATAGTATGAACTTTTAACAATGCAGCTGGCTCTGGATAACTAGACCTTTTCCTCTCTTGCCTGAAACTCTAGACTGAGCAGGACCCTGTTTTGGGGTTTCTTTTTTCCATCTCTCCTCTGTCTTTTTAGTGCAACTCTACTCTCAAAGGCAATTTTAACTGACTTAAAACAAGCTTGGTGAAACATTTGTGAACAATTGTACCTCTTCAAGTTTATAAAACATCTTAGGAGAATTACACATTGACTATTTAGAAAAATCCTTATTATATTAAATACCATTTAGTGACATATTCAGCAGTATTTTTAGTGAGAATTTAGTATTAATATTACCCCCCTTCTTTCCAAATATATATATATATAAAGAATACTTTTAAGATAAATGTAACACTATACACATCACTACCAGGAATGAAATTCCAGTTTCAAGAGCACAGTGGGATGCTTGCATGAGGCTCTGTTACCTCACCAACCCTTAATTGGATCTATGAAAAGCATCTCCTGCTTAACATCAGTGGCCTGGGGTCCTGAGCACTGGGGAAAGAAATGAGAAATGCGGAAACCAGGCAATTTTCCTCTGCATCCCAAAACGACAGAGGAAGAAAAATTATTACAGATTCAGTAGAATTCATGAAATGATACACTGTCTAGCCCTTATGTAGCACTTTTCATCAGAACATTTGAAAGCAATCAACATCTGTTAAATTTATTCCCTACTGTTTTATATAAGGGGAAAACTGCAACAGTGAACTGATTTTCCAGAAAATCATGCAGCATGCCAGTGTAAGAGCAGAAAACAGTATCCAAGCTGTCTTCATTCTCATTGCTGCCTTTCTGCCTGACCAGTGCTGACATTTCTGAGATGTAAGTCTGAGGAGAAAGAAAGTTAGATGAAAAATGAAGGGCTTTCAACTGCTTCTTTTCTCATTCTCCATATTTTAAAATGGTTCAGAGATGAAGAAAGACAAGAAAGGATTAGTGAAAGGATTAGAAGAAAGAAAACCAGAATTAGCACTTGAAAACAGCATCTCAAAAGAGACCAAAGGCAGCCTATTCATAACCTCTCTTCCCACTGTTTTCTACTTTTCAATGTTTTTGAGAAGTCTGGTCCCTTACAGGTACTTGGGATGAGCAGGAGCAACCACATATTTAGAGAAAACAAACTTCCACTCTATTTTTCATTTTCCACTCTGCATCAGCATCTCCCAAAGTGCTGTTTTCTGCTCCTCCAGTATCCCCACGACTGGGTAGGCCCAGGGGATGACCCATTACTTGCAGGTGACAAATGCACATGCAAGTGATTTCACACCCTTTAAAGACGTTTTGCAATAGTTGTGCCAGTGTCTTTTTTGTGTTGTTTTTGTTTTTTTTTTTTTTTTTTTTTTCCTAAGGAGGTATTAATTCAACACTTTTTGTAGGGATGTGATCTCTTCTGCTTTTAAAAAGTCAACACAAAGGGCATCCATTTAGGATGAATCCAGAGAAAAGAGAAGGACTGTTAAAGCTAAAATCTCTCCTACTATTTAAGCAGGAGACTAAATAGACTATACACTATTAAGTGTATAACATGAAGTAAATTCTGGACACAACCATTTGATTGCTCATTCCACAGCAAGGTAGAACACATGCTCTGACCTCTCAAATTCATTCAAATATGAAATAGTCCAAAAGACTATGCTGTGTTTCAGTCCTAGAAGAGTTCTGTTGGGTTAAAGATTAGAAATTTAGTGAAACTTAATGTACCCTTTTCTGGTGTAGTAACTTGTTTATCAAAAAGGCACAGCTTTAGCCCTTCAAGACTCTTTAAATTTACTTTGAGTCTAATTACTCAAGCTTAAAGTTTCTACATATTACCTGAAGAAATAAATAGAAATGTTGGTAATTCACTTAGTTCAAAGAATTACTCAGGACATCCAATCAATCACCCAATGAATGCCCTCCTTAATGTTCCTGAAATCAGAATTTTGTGTAGTTTCCTGAGGACTTATCTAAAAGAGTTCAGAATTCCCAAGTCATCACACGTGGTGTCACAGAATAGGGCCGCATGTCCACTGTTTCAAGCAGCCCAGTTCATGACTGCAGTTGACTGTCATGAAAGATTCAACTCTGTCTATAGAAAAAGAGGTATATTTTAATGGAAGTGAAACTATATGCTAGAAGGAATGCAGGGAAATCACAGAATAGAAGACATTTTGGTAGAATACTTTCTCCAGAGTTTAAAGATAAAATTCAGACTATCGAGCACAGTAAAAAGAATGGATTCTAAGCCCCACTCATCCTTCACAAGGTTTTTAAACAACCTGGATGAAAACACAATATTGGTGCCATCAATTCAGCAACTCAAGCACTTTGGTCTCTTCACTTGTCTTCAAAATACTTTGTTTAAAGTTTACTGCAACATAACACCACTTGATGGTTTTTTCCCTGGTTTTCCTTCCAGTTTACAAAAGGAATGACTCTTAGCTCCATTCAAAGAATGGTCATTTTATTTTAAATTCAGCAGCTGAAATAGAATTGATTACACAGATCACTCTGTTTCAGAGTAGTAACGTGGTACCTCTCCAGACTCTATTGGATATTTTCAATGGAAACACCACAGAAAGGATGAAGCTCTTGTGGGAAGACAGGAAACAGCACTCAGAGGAACACAGCAATGGCTATATCCTTTGTTCTTCATTCCTCACAATTTCTATTTGACAAACTTCCTTTGCTTTGCCAAATTCCTTACAAGAAGGACCACAAGTAATTCCTTCCATCCTTACGTTGAAACAATATCCTTTCCTCACGCATCTGCTATGACAGACCCTAATCCTTGTTGCTGATGTGCAGATTTGAAAATGTAGCAGAACTTCTCCACACAAATAAAGAAGAAAATTAGATGGTTAGGAACCATTAAATACACAGATAAAAATTCCTTCAGCTTGCAGTTCCCTCCCCAAAAAACCACTAATTTAGGAAATACTTCAACACTCAAAAATTCCACTGAAAGCCCTTAAATATCCTCCTGCCTTTGACACAGCAACATTAGGAAGCTAAAGACAAAATTCAGCAAAGAGTCAATTTTGGATTTTGATTCTTCAACAATGACTTTAAAAAAAAA
>VWZU01008867.1:27860-81809 GCA_013397095.1 Sterrhoptilus dennistouni | reverse complement strand
AAAAAAAAAAAAAAAAAAAGGAGGCAAGCAAAAACTGTAAGGAGTGCCAAGAACAGTGAAATTCAATTTTCTTTCTTGGTAATCTCCTCAAACATCATTAGTCATAGAGGTAACCAAGTGTGCCAGCCCACAGAATTTTTTTTTAATCTAATGTTTATTGAATCCTATTAGATTTATTGTTTGAAATCATCTTGAGCTTTACTGCTTTTTGGCTCTGGCTCTCTCTTAGTAGTAAGCACACAGGAAGGACAGCAATTTGCCTTTCTAGCAGGCATAGTGGTCTTGGAAAACACAGTTATGGTTTTCTTCCTTCTGTTAATGATGAATCAGTAGCAAACTACAATATAACAATACAGTGTAAACACAGCACCCAACTCCATTACTTGTTATAAAGGTGTTTTTAAGCCATAAAAAATAATCAGCAGCCGTCAATTTGAAAATTGCTAATATTGTTAAACGTCTATCTTAAGGTCAGTCTGCCTTAGGGATTTTCACTGGTGTTAAGTTACTCTTTTAATGCTGATGCAGCAGTATCTACAGAATTGGATTTCATCAGTGTAAAGACTTAGTGCATAATTCACTCATTTTCATTAAGGACAATGTAACCAACAGAAGAATTATAATTTTCCTTGTCTATTTCCACATGATACCTTACATGGTTTCTAAATACCTTTGCAGATCCATGGCAGCAGATCCTTGCACTAAAGAGTACTCAACAACTGTTGCTGAGTGACCCAGCTTAGAGAAATACCTGATTGCTTCAGCTTGACCCTTTTGGATGGGTAATTTCACTACAACTTTCTTCTTTATAAAAGAGTGAACAAAGAAGGTATCGTGACTACAGGGGTCTGTGGTTATAAACTCCTCCCCATCCATAAGTGATACAGGAGAGCATGGCTACAAAACTCCCAGCCATGCTGCTGCAGACAAACATCAAACTGGGATATGTTCACACATGAATTGAGGATTAAAGTGAATAACACAAATTGTACCTGCAAGGAGCATTTACTATTTTGAACAGTCTGTACTTGAACAAATATGAATTAGAAGTAAGACCATTTAGCTGAGATGGAATCAACTTAACAAAGCTGTGGATGTTTGTTAAACTAACAAATCAACAACCTCCTTTACCAGGGGTAGCAGCAATCAGATTCTAGACTCCAAGTGAAATGCTGTTGAATTTCAAAACACTAATATTAACAAGCAGTTACAGTCCATCCAGGAATTCAAAATTCCTGCTAGCCAACAAGAAGTCAAATTCATCAGCACTTTGATTAAAAATACAATTGACTCATTTTTATTACTGCTAAAAATTTATGCATTTTACCATATAATTACACTGAAACCACTCCAGATGTTAAAGCACTTTAACAAAAAACTTTACCATAGAAAGGTTCATTCTAAAGACAAGCTCTACAGCAGTGAAAAGAGCGGGGAAGATATATAATCTATTGCCCTATTTACATGGTACATCTATTTTAGCCTCTCCTACAGTACAATGGGTATGAACACCTGATGGGAAGGAATGCAGAAGAGGGAGCCAAATTCTCCTGAACAGTGCCCAGTGACAGGATGAGGCAACAGGAACAAATGAAAACACGAAATGTGATCTGGATACAGGGAAACAGTCTATTGTGAGGGCATCCAACAATGGATCAGGTTGCCCAAAGGGGTTGCAAAGTCTCCATTTCTGGTGATATTTAAAATCTGTTTGGACATACTCCTGCCTGGGTAACTGTCTCTAGCTGACCCTGCTTGAACAGGGGCTTTGGACTACATGATCTCCAGAGATTTCTGTCAATCTCAACCATTCTGTGACACCAGCAGCTGCTGGAGGAGGACCACAGCTGATTTTACGTATTTACATCTGCAGCACCAATAACAACCTTGCTCATCTTTGAAATAATACAGTCAAGGTTACAGAGCTGGTGACAAATACTCTCTTAGGTAAGAGTTAAGTTTACTGATTGTACTAGGAATAGATTTCCCTATTATAAATAATTACATTCTTGGGAGACTAAGAAAGGCCATGCAGACTAATTTAGACTGTTATCACTATTGCTAACAGCTTTGAATTGGAAACAAATCATCACAAAAATATTTTTTCACTTTTAAAAACTGTTTTGTCTGTTGAAGCCATACTACATGTGGACAGCTGACTATATACTAACCACTGTAACCTCCAGTCCTGCAAAACTGTGTATTAACTGCCTTGTCACGAAAATCCGCCTCTAGAGCCAAATACCCCGTACATCCAAAGATGAAAGCTAGTATATATTAAATACTCACACATACACACAAGAAAGTCTGTTTCAGATAATACTGGGATGGCATTTCACCCAATACAGATCTGATAGCTTTTTATCCTTCCATGCACTCTCAATAGGAATCCTACTCTGTTTGAGAAACAGATTTCAAATAAAGCCATGAAAACAAAACTTGTGATCTTCCACTCCAGCTATAAAGAGAATGAAGCTGACATTGCAAATATCACTTTCAGAGGACATCATCATAGAATCAGAATCATTAGGAAAAGACATTTAAGACCATCATTAAGTCCAAACTAAACCCAGGACTGTCAAGTGCACTGCTAAACCATGTCTCTAAGTGTCACATTTACATATCTTTCAAAGATCTCCAGGATGGTGACTCAACCACTTTACCCTGCAGCCTCTTCCAGTGCTTTTGCTGAAGAAATTTCACTGGTACTCTCATTTCTTGTGCCTGTTATGTGAAAATTCATTTTCGTTTTATAATTTGTGTAAAGGCTAGAGCTATTGAGCAACAAATTCCTCCATGATGATTATCATGGCTGGGAAAAAAAAAAGCTGTAACAAACATCTCTGTTTAAGAAACACAGGCAGTGCCAATACCTATTCTAATTTAGTGGTGAATGAAGAAACAGAACTGCTGGCTCTTGAGAGCCCTTTCCCACAGTATGCATCTCATGGAGAATAAAATATCATATCTCCAAAGTTTTCATCACTTCAATTTCTCAGAATAAATTTTGCTTTGTTTTGGATATCTATTTGCTACATATTTTGGAGCTGATTTTGGATACATATTCTTGTTAAGAGTCACAGAAATATTAAATACAGACACTTTTTAATGTTTGTCTTAAATCTTTCAAAGGCAATTTCTCTGAAAAGTAAGGGGGTTTGACTTTAAAAAACAGAAAAAAATCTTTCTTCCAAAATTTGGCTTTAACATTCAATTAAACTTATATATACATACATACATATATATATATATATACACACACACATATGTAATATGCAAATCTCAAGGCTGTAAATATTTTTGACTCTTGAAGTATTTGTGTTCGCCACCAGACAACTGCCAATTCAGTGCTGTGCGTTAAGGGAGCAAATATAAGAGGAACAGACCTCAACTACCCAAAACTCATTTGCCAGGTAAAATGATTGTCTTGAGATAATGAATGACCTTTGACTTTCACCAAATTCAGCCTTTCTTCAGTTTCTTTAGTTTTTAACTTCTCCTTCACTGATGTTTAGTCATCTCTGAAAAGCCCTCTCTTTTATGCAGATGGCAGATCTGTATTTTCCAGACCATTCTGTTAATCCTGAGGCAAACAGCAGTTCTATAAGAAAAAGAATTACTAAACCAGGTGTTAGAAGCAGCTGTGCAATTTACCTCTGAGGAAGACAGTATTTACCTGGAATAATGACAGGTATTTGGTTCATGAACTCAAGCAGTAAACATTGACTTCGGTCTGCTGGGCAGACCAGAGAAGCAGAAAGACGTCTGATTGCTACTATGAGGAAGGTGAATTCAGATGCAAGTTGATGAAATTGTTACTGAGATGATTCAGAGGCAAGAATATTGCATGGACTTTGTGCAAATTGGTGTAAAGATCTTTGGTAGGCCACTGAAAATCCATCAGAACTGAACGGAAAACTTCCTGAGACTGTCAGTTGCTTGGTCAACATGACATTGAGGCGGAATCTCAAACACTCACAATTCTGTTCTCAACAGCACCATGCTCTGGGGCTTTAAAAGTATTCTTGCAGTGTATTTTTGGGAAAGACTTTAATCTAGACTTGATGATACAACCATACCTATGATGACATAATCTGCTATCAGTCTCAGTTTTAGTCTTTCCATGTTCTGCAGCAATCGTTCTGCTACAAGGTACTGTTTGTAAGGCACAGACATCCACAAGGGAAGCGGCAGAAATCACTCTTTCTTTTTAGAAGTATTTTTTCATGCAGAAGTGGGAGGACAGAAAACAGACTGAAATCTAAACATAAAATTTTCCAATAGTGCCATGGCCAAGAATCACAGAAAAAAATACTCTTTCCATGCAGACATATACTAACCCCCATGGAGTCTAACTTTGGGAAAGCTTTTTAAAGCATTAGCTTTAAAAATCAGTACAGGTGCAAAAGGCCACTAAGGTAAAAGATAAACCTATTTGAGGAATGCACTGATTAGGAATGAAGGCAAAGTTAAGCAGTTTTAATCTCAAAACTGACATTCACTGCAGTGCAACAGGACTCTTACTGATCTAAAATGAGCTGGTTTTTAACATCATCACAATTACAGATCAAGCCTAATTTTTAGAATTTTAATTGAATTAATAAGTTAATAAGCTGTGTCACCTAATCCTCTAATTTAACTTCTCTGAAAGATTACTTTTCAAATGTATAACCACAGCCATTAAGGTAATGAAATTTTACAAATATTCAATTATATTACTGGTTATACATAGCAAAAATGAAACAGAAAAAATCCTGTGAAATATTCAGAAAACTGAATGCTTCATTTGCTCAGGTGTTATTTTAGGGGCTATTTCTTGAGAACAATGGCAAAAGATGCACTTGCTAAGAAACTGTTCCACAGACACAAGCATCAAAAGAGACAACAGGAAGAGTACAATGCAGTAATCATCTAGCAACATTCTACAGTTTTATTGTCATCATCAATATCATAATGATGCCTTAAGTTTTAACTTTCATGTTTTTCAGATTCTGTGCTGCCTCGGAGTGTAGTTCTGAGCCTCACATTAAGTGTTAGTCATCTCTGTCCACAGAGTAGGCAGACAAAACCAATCCTTTCCCAGATGGAGACTAAGGACAATGGTTACAAGTTTTCAGGCCTAAAAGCATCAACAGTGGTGAACTGAAGAGAGAAAACAAGAAGGACGAGACTCCATAACCTGAAGCTATAATTGGACAATTAAACTCAATATGCAAATGGACCAAAACGTATAAAACTGTGAGACCTCGTGACCGGTTGTACATATTGTGACTATTTTGGGTTCATCCTAGGTGTAGCCCTGGTCAGGCCCTGTCCTGCCCAAGGTGTACCCTTAAAGGCCTTTTAATAAATATCTACTTTATTCTCTTAGCTCTGTTCAGTCTCTGTTCCAGGTCAGCCTCCCCAAGGCATCAATGAAAGCTGTTGCCTCTAATGACAGCAGAAATTCTAGTCAAAAGTTTTACTGCAGTTGTGTGGGAAAAATTTAATTACCAGGTACTGATTCCAATGGATTTTAACCTTTTATCTCTAACATATGAGATTCTTTTCCCCCAATGCTTCAATTCTTTTACCAACAATTACAAAAATTATCTTTTTCCTACCAAAGGAATTTCACATGATTACCAATAAAACGTCAGTAAATAAATCTTATTAAAAATCCAGTGTTTGAGAACATTTGGAAGAAAAAGCAATATATGTACATTACATGAACATAAAGTTTGTTTCAATTACCATCTCACGTTTTACTTTACAGTAAATGAAATCTAATTTTACCTTTCAAAGGGTATATAAATTAGTACATTTTGGTGCCATCTAAATATAATAATTATAACAACTCTTTTCTTCATTATGATTCATACATAATTATTTATGTATTTCTCAGTATTTAAGAGTGTGTTTGCATTCTCCAATAAAAGCTATGCTAAATTGTATGACAATATTCAGTACGTATCTCAATATTTTAAGATGCAGAACTGCTTATTTAGGGTTGCCTAAGGAAGAGCTTTATTATGTAATAATACAATCATGTTAGCTATGTTGTCGTGCCATCTCCCATTAGTTTAAACATTCAAAAACATTAGACTTCTTTCTTGCTTTTCTTCTCGTCCAGTATCCAGACAAAGCAGTGTTTCTTAAGCACACTTTTCCATAAATCAGAACTCTTTAACTTGTCTATATTTTTCAGTAGTGTCTGGTTTTGAGACGCCCCTGTGGCACACTAAAATACTAAATTAAAACAAAAATACTCAACAATATAGATACTATCCTACTCCCTACCTTGTCCAGTACATCATCATCAAACAGTGCCTCAGGGGAAGGTACAGTATGATCCACATGATAAAGTGCTTCAGAAAAACTCTGTATTCAGCTCTCTACATAAAAATTTGAAGGTTTTTCTTTTTTTTTTTCCCTCAAGAAGATCACTATCAAAACTATAAACTTAATCTAATTTGATCTAATCTGATTTCTGCTTCTTACCAAATTCCTGTCACCTAGCTGCTCTGTAAGTTGATAATTTTAAAGATACTCATCTCCAACAGCAGCTTGTATTAGGGAAGAAAAAGAAAGTCAATATGTGAGCAAAGGAAAAGAGCTAAAAACAATTAAAAATACATAAAAGTTTTGAGAAAGGTTTTATCACCAGCTTCAGTTTTCTGTATGAATGAATACTATCACTGGGACCAAACATGTTACTTCTGGTTCTCAACGTTTCTTCATGATTTTTTCATCATGCCTTCTTTGATCAATAAAGCTACTGAATCCCAGTCAGAAAATTCAGATTATAAAGGTCTCTGTTTACTTTACGTAAAAGATAATAAAAATATATGCTGTAAATATACTTAGCAGATATTTATGGTTCATATATTCCACCAGAGATAACAAAGAAGAATATCTTTCAAAATAACTTTCATTGCTCTGAAAATAACTCAACTACATTTATGAAGGAGGACCTTCTACTTACCTCTCACAAAATGAGGCACTGTTTCTGAGGGATGGTAATTTGAATCTATTACAAGTCAGTAGCTGCTAATGGTTGCCTTTACACTGGCAACTATTAACATTTAGTTTCCATTAAAAGAGGGTATTTCTTGGCAGATTCGTGATGGGTCTTTTTTACAAGTTTATGTTCTTCTCTTGAAATTGTTCAGGGAAAGAAAAAGTTTGATACAAGTAACACCTTTGTTAAATGACATGTAAAAACTGAAATTGTAGATTCTACCTGACTTGTTTGTCAATGCCCCAAAATGTCAATTTACATCAAAAGAGCTACTGGCGTAATTTCAGAAAGAGGATATTCTCTGTACCCTTCACCGGACACCACAGAACCAAGTTGCCTAAATTACAAACTGAGTCTTCCCCATAGGACCACAACTGACGCTACAGAAGTAGAAACCATAACTCATGATAAAGTTTTTATGTGAAGTGCAGGGCACCTTCAGGTGGGTGCAACACGAAGACATAGGAAGACTTAGATGAGTAACTTACTGATGTTTATGTAAACACAAGGCTTATTTGATAAACAACACACCTATGCCATTAGGAATACATAAACTTAACATAAGGAAATTGAACCACTATATAAGTACTACATCTGTGCTACTGTTTATTTATGAACAAATAATACTTAATAAAACAATGTTCTACAATGTGGTCTTCTGGCAGAGCTCTGCATTGACAGACAAGAATCTTAAATCCAATTCCAAGCTTTCAGCCTGTAGATTTTGAAGTGTTTCTGTGAAGAGTTTAATCGTTTCAAGAAGAATTTACTGAATTACAGTGAGAAAATTGAGTCAACTCTTAAGATTTCAGTAAGTACTAGAGAGAATACTACCATAACATGTACTTCAGGTTTTTGGGATAGGCTTTTTCTTCTTTTGGAGAGGCTTATTTTTTGTTTTGTATATGTTGGGTTTTGGTGATTTTGTTTTGGTTATTTGGCTGGTTTGCGTATTTTCTTTCTTTAGATACAAAGGGATGCCTTCTAATCAGTTTATGAAGTTGCAAGAAATGCATTTGCAGTTTATAATTTTCTAGTCATTACACTAAAATGCATCATTCCAGTCTTCTGAAGTTCTATGTGTCACTCTCTTTAGAGTGTAAGAGCATCAAAACTGGTTTTAATTATGTCTTTTAAGCACCTCCTCTATAGTTTCGTAAGCAACTGATGATTCAGATGCTCAAGGAAGCACCAGCTTTAATGCTGTGACAGACTTTTTCCAATTTCTCCGTTATAAACACTGAAAAAGCACATTATTTGATAATATCATGGTCAGTATCCCTACTTCACTTGTGTAAAATGTCCATATCCCACATCCACATGGCAGGTGACAAAAATGCCAATTAATGTTAGTTACTTTTGCTATGTTTGCATCTGAATGCCAGCCTAAAAATATTACAGGAAGTGCAGGTTACTCAGCAGAAATCAAAGACAAAGCTAACACTTTTTGCTACCAGAGTCAAAGAAAGACTTTCATTCAAAAGATTTGCTTTTAGCGGTTTCATTCCCACATCTTTGGCTCGGCAAAGCAAGATAACAAATGTTAAAGACACACTGTCTTCAGATGGCAACAAAGAACCACCCATTAAACAGATTGTTTTACACTTCTTAATAATTTATTAGCACATTTATTTAAAACTGTTCATGGTCACGTATCCCACAGGATAGTTGGGAGGTACCCTATTTTGTTAGGCAAACATGATTTACTTTTCCTTCACTCCCACACCTACATATTTACAATTCCACATGTATCTTATCATGATCCTAGTATCAGAGCATTGCAACCTCAAAATGAGAAAACCTACCAAAATAACCTTGTCATCCCATATAAATACCCCCCAACCCAGTAAGTCAGCACATTACCACACATAACTGCATCATTAGCTAAGTAGCAAAACACAAACATCCCCTTCCTTGCCAAAGATTCACCATACCACTGTGGATACAACAACTACTAAAAGATCCTAAAACAATTCATCTTTGAGCTCAGGTCTGTTCTAAAATCTATGCATTAGCAATAAACAACCTGCTACAGGATGCAGCTCTGAAGTAAAATTTTATCCATATAATTTTCAATCAACAACATAATTCATCACTGCAATCAGCAGGCCAAGAAGAGCCACCAAAAGGTTAGTTTATATAAGATGATCAAAAAGTTATCATGAATGCACAAGAGAATTGTTAACACATGTGAACTGATCAATCTAATGTACCATAAAGGTGTTTGAAGAAATTAGTGTTCATTTTTAAGAGTTTTTATTAACTTAAAAAATGTAGAACTTTGCCATGATTACAAAAATGTAGCACACACACGCATCTGCTCTTCAACATTTTAAGCCTCAGTTGATACCAACTTTGTATTCATAATTAATGTGTCATGATTTCACAAAGCAGAAAATGGGAATGCTTTCCTCTGAACTGTTATGTGTTCAAAAAAAATTTGCAATGATTTTGTAATAGCACAATAGCACAACAGCAGAGTTTACCTTACAGGAGGCTTTCTAACTGACATTTCAAGAACTCTAGAGTCCTCGCACCTCAGAGATAAAAAGCCGTAAAACCCAAAACACCATCCCGAAACCTTCTTTGGCATAACTTTAGCAAACTTATGAGAGGTATGAGCACTAGTTTAAAAGAAAACCCCAAAAACACCATCCCTGAGCCTTGATTCTTGTTAACATCATTACAGTTATATTCTATAACAGTAGCAAGAAGAAGAAAATTACTATGAATTAACAACAACAATTCCTATATTTAATGTTATTTAAAAATCAAAGTGTTACCTAAGGCAATTACCTTGCAGCCTTTTAATATCTACAGGGAAAAGCCTAAGGGAAAATAATTGACTTTGCTAATTTTACCCTTGGCAATTATAAAATAGCTCTGCATTTCATTATGACTACAGAATTTCACGTCTAATTGTCAGCCCCGAGAGAAGCAGAGAGATAAATGCATCATACACAAGCTCAGACAAGAATTTAACAACACAATAAAATTATCCTGGTAGCAGTGAGTTCAGTTATGTTAAAACCCCCTTTAATTTAAATTTTGGTCTATACGATAGCCATGCATGTCTATGGAGGTTATAGCTACCACGGTCCATACCGTGCACGATAAAACACTGCTCATTTCATTAGCCAATTTGCTAAATGCCAGCAAAAAAAGCAGTACTGTGATTTTTACTTTTTACATCAAAGAACACAAAACATTATGAAGGAAAAAAGTCACAGTTATTTCACACTGCTAAAAAACAGATGCCAGATTTGAAAATTCATCATTTACAAAAGAATAAATACAGTATGTTTAAATCATTGCACCTGTCAAGAGATTTCTATAGCTAGTACTTCGATTTTTCTAACTTTGCTAGTACGGTTAGACGTATGAAAAAGAATAATTTACTAAGTCAATCAGTTTCCATAATGGCATCCCACTTATCGTATGTAGAAGCTATGAAAGTATTTAGATGTCAGAAAAATGAAAAAAAGTGCTAAAATGTTTTGGCAGAATTTTCCAACATGCAGTATAATGATTGCTTTAAAAAAAAAAAAAAAGTATTTCTTTGCACTTGTGCTTCATTTCTCTGTAGGCTTGTTTCCTGGCAAGTCTTCAGGGATTATACATTCCTACTGCAATACTTAATGATGTACTAAATACAAAGTAATAGCTGCTGCATTTTGTAAAAGTTTCCTCTTATGTTGAAACAGAAAATTGATGCAGGGTTAAATCCTTTGGTCTGTCTTGAGAAACTTCCAGGGTACTAAAAAAATGAACCGATACAAATTTATAATAATTACTAAAATCAATTACACCCCATTTTGGTTATGGTATGCACTATTTAATTTTTTTTAATACTTACTACAAGTTAGCCCCATAATGGCTTAACCCACTACTCCAGTAGATTGACATCTAATTTTCTGTCTCTTCTCTTGAATCTCAGCTCTGTGTTAGAAAATGACACCACTTCTGAGAGAAACTGTCATACTCATGATCAAAGGAGTACAGAAATACTCAGCTACCACAAGGAGAAAAAGTAGAGTCCTTAGGCTCCCAATTACAACTATGCTGATTATTGACAATTGCACATGACAAACATTTATTTTACATTACAACATGGCAGCAATCTTCAAATGTATGAAAAGCACTTCTGCAAGAGTACCTTTTCCTGTTTCCACTGGAATGGCACACTTAGCTCTTCAGCCATACATGCAGTTAGGTGTTAGACTGGGTTGGCACAGGGATGCCGAGGAATCTCTCTCCACCACGGGAGGTTTTAAGAACAAGCTTGATAAATGTGGGTCAAGAATGATTTTGTGTAGCTGATCCTATCTGGCTAAAAGAAGAAATCGCTAGAGAGAGGATCTCTTAATGTCTTCATCAGTCTCATTTTCTAAGATAATACATATACACAACTTGTTTCTCATTAAAAACATCTCCCTGTAAACTTTCAAACAGTTTGGCTAAGCAGCTGGATTGCAGCTGTCCTTTAGAAGCCAGTTTATTCATGTTAGTAAGACAATCAAATATTCAGGCACATACAAATTCCTAACAATATTAAAAGCAAAAAGTCACCTGAGACAAAGCAGTAAAGCCTTTTGCTCCCCAAACTAAGACAGAAAACCTTTCACAAAGCACAAAATAAAATAAAATAACAGACAGAACATGTCCTCAGCTGGCAGTTTGTCAGAGGTGTTGTAGCCAGACATGTCATGAAGATGCCACTGCATATGCCTTAAAGTCACCAAATTAACCACCCATCCATTACTACAGTGCTTCAGAACGTGTACAAAAGACCCCATCACTGTAATTCCATAGGAGAGTGGTAAACATGTTCACAGCAGCAGCAGCCTTTTAAATATACAGCCATAACGTAAGCATGCCAATTTTTAAATGATGCTCCATATATACATATATAACTGCTGATTTTTTTTAGGGGACCTCTCTTTCAAAATACTTGCTAATATTTATTCACTTTGGCAGTAGAGGAATTTTTTTCTTTTTACCTTGGTATTTTGCAATTGTGCAAGGCTTGTGCAAGCATTTGCTAGAAGAAAATCTCCACTCAAAACAGCCATTTTATTCCCAAACTGCATATCCTTCAGTGGGCCATCGCAGGACTTGAGCTCACCAATGTTTACTATGCCACGGTGCACCAGAAAGGCAGTATGGATCAGCTCTGTAATCTCAGCCAGACTTCTTTGACTGAAAGAAATAAAAAGCACAATTATGTTCTATTCATAGCACAATTTGATGCTATGAATAGAACAGAGATTGTTAGTGAAAATAAACAAACAACCACATATGTTAAGCAGGTATTTTATTAAATATCATGTAGTTCTTCTATGTACTTCTAGAAGCCACAACCAGGAGGTGTTAAACACAGAGAACTGTCACTAAGTATTTCCAGGCAAGCCACAGGTACCACAAGCTCCACCTGGGAGAATGCTGCCCTTTGTTTGAATTCTTTCACAAAATAAAGCAAAACAATCAATATAGTCCTCATGGTGCTTTCTTTTTCTATTTTGTCTACCAGAAGCTTGAAGGACAGTGACATGAAGAAAATGCCAAGTAGAAAGTAATGATGGAAAGAAACAAAGGACATATAAGCAGGGGAGTCCTGAGCAAGACAATCCAAACAACCTAAGAATGTTGCAGTCAATGACTGCTCAAATTAGAGTTAAATTGATAACAGAATACCTTGCAGCTCAATACTATCAAAGGAGAAGGGTTCAGACAGGAGAGGAAAAACAGTTGAATGTTTTAGAACTGTGTACTAATGGTATTTCACTGGTGGTTTTAGTCAGAAGCAGCAAAGGTGACTGTCTAGCAAAGGGGTCAATTTTATTGGATAGTTTTACAAGTCACTTCTTACTCCAACACATAGTGTGTGATACATTCTGGGTTTGGAGGTTACAAGTCCCTATGAGAGGCTTACCACAGAGGTTATTCCATAGAGGCTTGCTCTCTATTTTAACTTTTTGGAAAAGGCAAGAAAAGCACAGCCTTCTCCTCCCCCCCTTCTCCCACAGTTCAACCCTGTAGCCCCCAACAGTGACTGTCACCTTAGCTCAGAACGACAATGGGGTGTTGGACAGACATAACAACTGAGCAGGGAAAAGGGGACAGGAAATAGAGCAATGTATTTAGCATCTTTTTAATGCTAAATACACACAAGACTCATTCTTACAAAATCTTCAGGACATTCACATCTTTTCTGACTCAAGCAGTTCCCTTTATGCCATGGAGATTTCAAGTATGAACAAAAATGCAATCCATGCCCACAACTGAACAGATGACCAAAGGTCTTAAGTTCTAATTAATTACAAAATAGTACAAAGGCATGTTATGTTCTCTGTGCTTATTCAGAAGTGGCCAAGCACTGATTCACTGAGTAACCAATCTCTTCCATACCTTTGTGTACAAATACACCTGCTGGTACATGCTCAGGTTAGATTCTGCTTCAGTACTAGCACTGTGCTGAGCAAATGAATTCTGTTTCCTCTGCACACTGCACTTCTGTTCCAACTGCCCCAAACCGTATTAATCTAAAGTCACCTTCTGCTCCAAATATATGCGACCTGTGAACAGCCCTAGCACCACTTGTTTCAGGGCAGAGGTCTGAGCTAAATAGCAAGGGAGAAGAGCTGGGATAGTCATACGAACTGAGCAGGCACACAAAAGGCAGATGAGCTGGAGGGAGAGGATAAATAGAGGTTCCCGATGTATTTTGCCACACACAAAAAACCTAAGCTATTTTAAAAGCTGCCTTTATAATTCACAAATTGTTGGCTCCATGCAGACAAAACCAATCCAAAAAGCAGTCATTCTCCAAGAAGACAATAAATCTGAAGGCTGAGGCTGCTTTTCAAAGACGAGAGGGAGAAACTCAACACAACCCAGTCACAGTATTGTAATCATGCTTGGCTCAGCTCTAACAAAGGGTTAATAAATTTTCAAGCTCGGAGAAAAAGACTAGCAAGACATCCCGATGCTCCTGCTGTCATTGTCAGGGCAGCCCTCGGAGGAAATGTCCGTATCAATTCGGTTTATCAGATGGACAGCTGATCAACATTAAACAGACTTGCTCTGGGCAGATTGAGCCGAGCTACCTGTTATGAATAGCAATGAGAGCCCTCTGCTCCCCGCTGCCGAGCTCTGCCATTTCCGACTGCCGCAGATCCCAGGACATATGGGGATCCCTAGTGACGAGCACATAAAGCTGCAGCTAACTCAGGGACGGCTCATTTCCCCCAGCTGAAAGCAGGCATTAATATCCTGAGGAGACCAGGCCCGCCTCTGTGACCTCAACTATTGAAGCAAAACAACGACTGTCCTATTTCTTCATTTAATAAGCTTTTAATGAAGGAAATCAAAATCCCCTCTTCGACTTCAGCATCGCTCTTCATGAAAAGGTTACACAAATACATCAGTGTCATGCTTTCCAAATGCTTGGGATCTGGATGTTTTCATTTCTTTTTCTATAATCCGTTTGTTCTTCAAATAATATTCACATTATTTGTGCTAACAAGAACCATATTAGGCAGATAATCTATGTCTAATTCTGGTCTTACATACTGCTCTTCCACTCTCTCTCCCTAGCAGACTAAAAATACAAGAATCAATGCTATTGCAGAAATCTCAGACAATCCATTTTTTAATGCTTTTTGTGATGATCTCTAGAACACCCAGGAACAATAATAAGTCCACAGTGCTGCAGATACAGGAGGGCTTCTGATGTGATCCTCCCTGTAAAGACCAGTATCCAACAAATAAACACTGCTGTTATGAAGTTACTGCTAAGTGGCTGAAGAAATACTACACACAGCTTTCTCCATCTGGAATACAATTCAGATGAAATAATTTCATATTTGAAAGCAGCCAATCCCAACATGCAAAAAATAATGTTTTAGCACTACTGGACTTAGAAACAGGGCAATGGGATGACAAACTGACTGCTTCCATCCTGTTTTCACTCCAGAGCCCACAGTCACAAAAAAAAAAAGAAGTGTCTGCCTCAAGAATTACCTGCACTTACCTTGGTACAAGGTAGTACTGAGAAAAGAGTCAACATTTCTAAACACACAAAGTTGTTAAAAGGAAGTGTGCTAATAATCAGGAAAGCTTTATCACCAAACACTAATACACTTCCAACGCCTTTCACCTCTGAAGCAGGAACTCCCTGCAAACCACCACCAAAGTTCCTAATTTCAAGTCCTACTCTAAAAAGAAATAATAGAATTCTGTAAAACATATGATAAATGAGACATATTAAACAGTACAGATGTATTGAACTTGAGTTAGTTTACCTTTCTTCACCAGCTAACCATCAGAACTACACTGCGCTTCTCAAGGGATGACAGGTTATGCAAAGAAATATGTAATAATTAAAATGTCATTTTTAGGCATGATATTTCACAGAAATGGGCCAAAGACTTAAATTTGCCATTCAAAACCATATTTGAAAATTTTTGAAGCAACTACAATGAACAAAGATAATGAAACTGATAGATCAAGAATTCTTTAAGAACTCTTATCATTGAAGCTTTGAATTAAAGTGACTAACAGTACACACCCAAGATTTGAACATTCTCTTTGTGATTGTCAATTCAATAGTTTCCCTTCAATACAAAAAGGATTAATTTCAATGAAAAGCCGTACATTCAGGATAAAAAAAAATTAAAAATATCAGCATCCATTCCATTTCAGTGACAACTATAATAATCTTTATATACACACACGTATGAATTTGAAATAAAAAGAAATAGTGTCTTTAATGGAAAATTACATATGAGAAAGCTTTAACCAAAGAATCAAAGTAATTATTTCAGGTACTGACTATTTATTTGGGCAGCGCTTGGTATCTGATTTTCCTTTTTTTGTGAACAGTGAACACAAAGAAAAGTTCTATGAAGACAAGAAGGTGCTTAAATTACATTCAAGTTGATCCTGTATGCTCTGGGTACTAGGTGGTGCTGCACCAAGACCGTTCACTTAGTTACACAGCAAGAAAGGACAGTGATTTTTACATTGCTTTTTCCTATTCACCTGTCAAAGTCAATGCCATGGTTAATAAACCATGATTAGAGGAACAATGCAGTGAGTAACAAATAGCATCATAGTGACGGGAAGCCTCATTTCCATCTTCTGTGTATAGCCTCTTTCATAAGAAATTAAATGGCAGGGGTGCAGGTGGTTAAGCCACTCAACATGTGTGGCAGATGCTGTGATTTCACTAACAGGGAAAATTTTCAGGATAAAGCAGCAGATTTGAGAAGAGCACCAAATATTCACTGCATTACCTGACTCATGTATCTGTTAATCAACAGAAACCATCTACCCACTCCTATCCTGTAATACGGTTAAAGACCAAGACTTCTGTGGTTCCTTCTATCTTGGTTTTAAGACATAGGAACATCTTCCACCTGAGGAATAAATCAAGCTGAAAGACATCAGGTCTATGAAGTTTTTTGAGTGTGCTGTTTAATTGCATTCCTAACAACCAGTTTATTTAAAAACTGACTACATATCCTACCTCTTTAATCACCTTCCCTTTCTAGTATCACAAAGTTTTTGAAGCAAAATTTCTACCAGTGTTCCTTCATGAATTTTTCTTTATTTATTTTTGAAAATATCTTAAATTTTCACTCTCCGTCACCCCTACCACTGATTATTGCTTAGGTTCTTTTCTGTATTTTGTCTTAGTGAGGTCTTCCCTCAGCCCATTATGGGATTTGAAAATGTTTGCTGATTTTTAGTGGGCAGACATTCATTTGAACTTGGCAAGCCAATTTCCCTAAGCATTGTAGGTAGCTGGCAGTGGAGAGTGAGAAGCCTGACTTGAAGTCAGGGTCCTGCTCCCTTCTTTAGTGCAGGAATTTAGAAGAAGCATTTTTGCAGGTCTTGGCTTTACTGTTAGGGTTATCACAGAACAACCAATTCCACTTTGTACTCCAGCAACACAGAAGTGAACCAACTTGTATCAGTTTCTGACTCGTGCCACTGATGTGCCAACACGGCCACCACGGTGTCACCATGGCATCCAGCCTGAGGGCCAGCTACCCATACCAGATGGCAAGAATCCACATTTGCACCACCATCCCTAACAAAACAAAGCTCTAAGTGCTGAACCTGTGTCTGGCTTACTCCTACAATCAGCATCAGTGACCAAAGAACAGTGATCACAACCTATAGCACATTTTTCTTGGGTTAGATGGCCTTATCATAGCATACTTCAAGTCACACAGCCTAAAAGAAAAATAGTCCCAGCCTGGAAACAAAAGCTTCAATTATGGAAAATACATGAGAGAATCCAGACAGATCCTGGTATGGATCACTACCTCAAGCTCAGTTTAAAAGGAAGAAGTGTTAATCTGAAAAGCCAGGAGAATACCACCTGAATCACTAAGTCAAAGGGATGTTTTCCAGTTCCCAGAGGCAGGCACGCAGGCTGGGTCCAATAAAGAAGGGAATATCAAGAGGAAATCTGCTCAGTAAGAAGTACCTAGCTACTGTAAGATCCAGTGACAGTGCAGCTGTGTGAACAATGAGGAACAAGCAGGCTGGCCTGACATGGTAAGAATCCAGATACACTTGCTATACAGACAGATCTTGTCATGTTGGGACTTTATTAGCAAGAAGAATAAAAAGGACATTTTGCAAGGGACAGGTATTAAAAGAACAGTGATATGGGGTGGCAGGCCTAGGTATGTTTTTTAATGCCCACAAACCAGGATATGTGAAGCTTAAATAGTTTTGGATCTTATTTCAGTTATTACAGATTTCATAAGCACTAGAAACTGTTAAAAAAAGGGAGATATCAATTACTTTTCCTGTTCTCAGAGATCCTTCCTACACTGCTAGAGAAGAAACAGACTCGAGACATGAGCTAGTACTTACATAAGTATTGTAAAAAAAACCCCCCAGCTTTATAGCTTAGGTTTTATGGCTTTTTTATTTTTTAAAGGAAGGATGGCTAGCTTAACCTAACTGGTCAAGCCAAAGGAAAAGAAGTGAGTATTCATCTAAAGATAGAAAGAAGAAATTAATAAGTTATCTGGAAAAAGACTTCTTGGATTACTTGAACACTGATGCCAAAAATCAATAATAAAAATTAGAGCTACTAATTTATAAGCATATTGTCAAATTTATAAAATCACATATCATAATCACATTTTAAAATCACTGGTTATCCCTATGGGAAGATTCACATTTCCAAAATGAAGTAAAGCTGTCAAATGCAATATTGTGTTTTTATAAGGCAATTATCAAGATTTAAACTTCTAATAAAAGGCAGGTTGAAATTCCAGTTGGTATCTGCTATAGACTATATGAACAGCTATGTAGACTATATTAAGTACTTCATCAAGTAATAGCACAAGCTAAGATGTTTACTTTTTCAAAGACCTACTTCTCTTATTTTGTAAATAATGATACAGACATTCAGTGTTCAATATGCTCATGCAATAATGTATATTGGGAATACCTGGGTATAATGACAATGTATTGACACTAGATTGAATTTCTAAAAGGAATTTTGCTAGCTCAAGAAATGTTGCATTTAGCCTGAATTCTCTATATGAAAGATTCAATTTGCTACAAAGACCTCATATCAGAAAAATTTAGGTACAAGTGAACGTGAGTTCAAGACATTTGTTACATGAAAACAATATAACCCAAACCAGTATACAAACATTCTTTACAAATATGACAGATAATATTCACAGGCATATATTATACATGAGTAATATTTTCAATGATAAAACAAGCTGAATCAGTTAGATAAATTAAAAAGAAAAATGTGAATACTTTTTGGAAACTCCTTATGAATATTTTGCTATATGACCAAAAAGCCACAAATCCCCAATTAAAAAGACTAAGCTGATTAAACAAAAAGCAAAAAAAAATTTGGTTTAGACAAAGCCGAATCAGCTATAATTTCTTCCCTATCGAGCTTAGACAAACTGAAAAACTGATAGGAACAAATACAAATCAGAGAAACTAGACAAGAAGAAAATTGATAAAGGACTGAGTGAGAAAACGCAGAGATGGACAGGGAGCTGAGCAAAGGCAATTAAAAAAGATATACTAAAAAAGCCTCAAAATCAAGAACAACTTTTAAGAACTGCATTGATCCATTATGTAAGGTTAGGCAGAAACAAAATTGCATAAAGGCAAGGCACTGCAGAAAGCCTGTTGTATTTTAGGCAACATATTTAGACAAGCAGGTGTTTATATCTCTTAGCCCAGAAGTGAATATTGGTCATGAATAGCAGCAGTGGGTAAGATTTACAGTTAGCAGGTCCAGAGAACTTACACTCAGGAGAGAAAGCGACAGAAAAGGAAAAACACAGTTAATAAACAACAAAGAGAGCGAATCATCCTTAGTATGGAGTCAACCGAGCTGGTTCAATACACTTTACTCAAGTTAAAATATGCAATGCAAAAAAAAAGATCAATCAAAAGATCTCAATGCAGACCACATACATACAGGACTACAGACTCTTTCAAGAAGAAAGCACCCAAAGTTTGGAAAAGGGTGGAAGGAGTGTAAAAGAACAAGTCATCTGAGATAATCACCTAAGATACAGAATGCAACTGTGGTCAAATAGACCAGTAAGATCCACAGATGATTTAAGCAAATATTGGCAAAAGTAGTGTTTCTGTTAACCCTGAGTTTCTGATACCAGTAAAAATTATCACCTGAAAACTTATCAAGAAGAGTTTGAGAAAGTATGACTCTTTTCAACATTTTTGTCATAACAATCAAAGCAAAGAAAACAGGTGAAGTGAGGAACAAAAGTAATTTTATGCATGGAGAAGGCTGATATTGAATCAGTATATTTGGTCACAGATATTTAAAGAAAGTTTAAGCATCTATACTACAAAAAACAAATTCAACAGAATATGCTGCTTATCAAGCAAACATAAAATAAGATCCAGTAGCCTGAACCTAAGGAAATCCAAAAAGAATAAAATGGAAGGCACTTTCCAAAATCTCTTACAAAGAGCAACAGTGGATGACTCTCCATCAACAGCGCCATTGAAGGTAACACCTGATGAACACCCATTGCAAAAATACTAAAATTTCTTCAAGTTGGGGAAATCCTATGTTTTGTAAGGCAGCCAATATGACTACCAGAACGATATATCTTTGTTATTTATATAAGAATGAACAGTAAAGGCAAGGAAAGGAAACTTTTCAGATAATAAACAGAAGCTGATTTAGCAGCATATGTTTGTCCCTCTATCTGAAAACTTATCATTGGCCAGAAGCCCATTTTTCTGTAAGGAGGTATAAATACCTACAGCCCTGATTTACAAATGCATTTATTTTAGCCACGTTCTTCAGGAGAAACACCAAAACCAGAGTCATTTGGCCCATTAGAGTTACCTCCCATTCCCAGTGCAGGAGCACAGAAAACCACCATCAGGCAGGGAACCTGTTCTATTACAACAGGTGTATTAATTCGATCTTACTGTGCATAGAAAATAAATATTTCAAAATGTATTTGAAGCAAGTTCTGCAAAAGGAAACAACCTACATTCAAGATTCATATCTGTCTTTGCATATTTAAGTATCCACACTGGTAATGCAGTACTGACCTGGGAATACATACAAATATTCCCACTAAAAACAGGAGATAAAGAAAAGCAGAGACCTTCTACAAAATTATTTTATGGATATAAGGGTGTGGATTTTACATAAGTACACATATTTTATTTAATTACAGTTTTCCATATAACCATTAGGAGGTTCTAGCCATGCAAGTCACATTTATTAAAGGCAGCATGTCAAATAAGAGTTGACAATTACAGGCTATATCAATACACATTATGCCAGATGGTAATGAGCCGTACACAGAGGGCCAGCCATCCAAAATAATCACACCATTTTCCACAGAAATGTTGAAGAGGTTATGGTTTATTACACAGTGCTCATTAGATATACAGTGGCAGCATTAGCAATTTTTCCTTCATTTGTGTCTCATTTAAGACTCTGCCCCCACAAGCCCATTCAAATTAGTACACAAGGTTATAATCATTATGGTCAGTGGGAAAAAAAGAATAAGTTTTATTTTTATTTTACAGTAATGGTAGATCAAAGGTCCCTGGAATCTATTATTCTCTCAACTATTATCTAACACAGGATATAAAAGGAATGAAATTCATTGTCATTTGCTGTGAAGATTTTAAATGGATAAACTTGGTATTTCTTAATTAATAACTGAGAATAACAGGTTGTGACACAAAATAACAAAAGTCAGAAAACTAGAAGTTGAAACTGAACTTTCAGCCTTGGCTTTGAACTTTCTCATCTGCTTTTCAATCTGCTGCTTTAACAGCATGGAAATATTTAAGTGTCCAAAAGGCAACTCATCCTTCACAGCAGGTGGAAAAAACAGTTGTCTCAAATAACTAGAGTGTAATCTCTGAGAAAACACCTATAAGATGATTTAAAGTACCTTTCTAGTCAGCTGCATATGTTGACTTCCAGTTAGAAAATTACTGTTGCAGACATTTATTTTCCTGCCTTCTTGTGTTTATAGACGGTACAGGAGTGAAAAGATGTAATGAGGCAAAAGCAAAAATTTATCAGCACAAGCAAGGATACATTTATTGCTTAGTAACAGGCCAGTGTCCCCCAAAGTCCAAGTGACATCCAGCATTTGGAAATCATGAAACTGTGAAAGAGAGGAAGAACTTAGGTACTGGACGTGCCACCTGACAACCTGACTGCAGAGAATTGTCTTTCCAGTCCAAGCCCCTCTTTTGAAGCACACGGTGCATCACTTGGAAATCTGGGTGTCCCATTGGGCAGCCACCCAGCTCTCCAGGCCAGGGCATCCCCACACCTCCTTCCTAGGCCACTCCTGCTGAGTTGCTCTGCTATTACACAAAACCTTGAATTATTCATTCGACCAGATGGCAAAAGAGTGGAAAAAGTTAGTATGCAGGAGATTATGGGAGAGAAAGGTGGGACACCTGGACTCCAGATCCTGCTCTGCTAAGTAAGTTACCAGGAGGGGAACAACATTACAAACTCAGGCATTCCTAACCCAGATGTCCTTTATATCCCTGTGTTTAGAGAAATTTTCTGAAAATTCAGATAGAGGAGTAGTTTTGCATCCCTTCAAATTCTCAAGAAAGCTAAACCTGGACTTCTTGTATCCTCAGTGAATGCTTAGCCAGTGGCTAAAGAATACAAACCAATGTTAATAGCACACTCCAAGTCTGACAATCCACTTAAAAAACTCCTAGTTAAACTGACCAACAAATTCTATCTGTGTTTTGAAATATTTTGAAAGACAAAAAGCAAGTTTTATTTAATAGAGTCTTAAAAAAAGGTTTACAAAATTGAAAAGAATTTCATTAATTCCAGGCAAAGCCAGTCTTATGACAACTGAACAGGTACTCTGGTAAAAAAATGGTTTGCTACATTTAGTTAACAACAATATCTTGCAAAAAGGTCATCCTACTACCTGCCCTTTGTACAACTCGTTTTATTACTGACAAAACCACTTACCCTAACAAAATGGCACTTTTTCAGGCAAACACCAGCAAATATGAAACCTGTGCAATGTGAAACGAACGCAAGCTCTGATTCATTATCCAACACAAAGAGCATCAGGCTAATTTAAAGGTCTTAACAGAACACAGCAAACATCATACAGAGGTTTTATAGAGGTATTTCCGCACTAAGTTTCCAGGCAATTCAGGCTACATTTAAATTCTGCAATGTTAATTCATAAATGAACACCAGCAGCCAACTCCAAAAAAACTGCTCACAAGAAAGCCCACCTCTGCACAACTGCAACTGGTTTAGAAACAACAAAACAACCGCCGTCTCCTTAAAATGAATGTGTTATATTTCTAATAGTCAAAGATAAAAATAGGACATTTAAAACTGATGGGGTGAAAGAAGAGCAAGCCAAAAGAAGAGGTTGCAATGGAGTTAGCATGAAAGCTTTCCTTTTGGCTTACTGAAGTGGACAAGTTTTAGGTACCGTAAACAAGAGTCAAAACACGGCAAGACAGGAGGTGATCAAAAGCTTTGGCAGCAGGTACTGTAGCATGGCTTTGGGAAAATGTGATGGTAGGATACATAATGCAAAGATAGACAATAAGACTCGGAACTGAATAATGTATGTTGACCAAACCCTCAAAAGATGAAGTATGAACCAAAGGATTCATTTGTAGACTGGATGGATGACCTTGCTATCACCACAGCAGAAATCAAGAGCAACATGATTATACAGAAAATCACGTATTTTGTTATGGAAATGACCAACCTTCCTTCCCATATGATGGTAGCATGTGTCAGCCAGACTGCTTGTGGGCAACATCCAGGGTGCCCATCCATCCAGAATTACCCATATTTGCTCCACAGCCCCTCAACAATATGTATCCTCATAACAGCTCATGCATATATTCCATAAGAAATTTCACATCATGGTTTAAAAACAGTTTTGACTACTCTGTGGTTTATTTATGTGGAAAATATTTTAACACTTGCACTAAAAACAGCTAAAAAGATACAAAGGGGAAAAAATAGGTCTCACAGGTAAATGCAAGAAACAGGCTACTAACAATTAATTTTATGAACATACTTTTTCCTACATTTTATTAGTTGCTTCTCAGCCCTGCAAGACTGAAGCATGTCTATAATTTTATTTGGAATTACTATGGGAGACAGTTTGAACCACTATTAACAAAAATTCCCACTCCTGTGCACTCTCAGCTATTCTGAAACCACCAGCTTGACTTATTACTTCCAGTTTTTCTCTGAAATCTCTCTGAAGAGTTTGTCTGTAATTGTATTCAATGTAGCTGAAAGATAAGGTGCACTAACCTTGACATTAAATCTCTAGTACTAATGACACCAGAAATACATGGAACCTTTTTATGTGAGAGCAAAAAGAAGGTAACCTTTTTATGCCATGAAGAATGAACAGTTGATAAATGAGCAGTCCTGTTAAGAGAATAGATTGTTCATATCTAACTGCATGAGAAAAAGGCATTAAAAAATAAAATGTGAATCACCAGAATGCAGTGTACCAGATAGGGTTGAGGTTTATTTTATAACTATATATATATATATATGTATAATATGCTTATATATCAATTACTGTGTATTCTGAAATACTCATAAATATCGAAGATACAGAGGGGATAAAAAAAATCCAAACATACTGGTTGCACACAGATAGCTCATTCTATGAAATAAACCTGTCATATTCTGAACAGCTGTAACTACATTTCTGTTAGTGAGCAATTAAAAGTATGGTTATCACAGGTGCTCTTCTCTCCCCTCCTGAACCTACAATGTTCAGAATTGGATAGGGACATTAATACTATACATTAAAATGTTTTTTTATAGGAATACTTTTGCTTTTCACAAAGCAGAAGTATGTAGCAGATGGGTATTGCCTGCCATGTACAAGGAAAGAGACTAATAGCTAACGGGAGACAGCAGACTTCTCAGAGACCTTGCCCCTTACACCAGGTGTGTTGACAGAATTGCCAGCAGGGAAAGGATAATAAACCTTTTGGAGCAAGGCAACGACTGCTGCTTCTGGGACCATACCAGCATAGTAACAAGCATTTGGTGCTGTTGAGGTCTGCAAAGTTTTGTCATTATTATTCATATACACTTTATGCAAATGGCATACGGTGTGATACTAAGAAAAATGTGTCCTTTGATTAAAAGAAGACTTATTATTATACCATTGGAACAATTTTCATCTATTTTTACCTTATTAAAATATAAGGTGTCTAGAAATTTCATTCTTTCTTCCCAGAATGAGTCAATCTACACATTTTAAGAAGGGATAAAATCATCAACCAATTCAAGCAACATTAACCCCAAGCAAGTGATGATGGAGAGACAACTTTATGCTAATAAGACACCTCCAAGAACAAACTTGATTTCTGCAGAATTCCTACCAGAGTCCACAAAACAGGATCCTTTCCTGACTGCACCTAATTCTGGAGCTTTGCTAAAATTTATTTTGTCTACTGGAACAGCTATGAATGTAGCTGAACTTTTTGCACTGGTTTCGTTGCATAGATATCAAAAGCCAGAATGAAATTTCAGCTGTAAGAGACTGAAGCAAGCTGTCCACACAACAGTGCCTAGGTGAAACAGCAATTATGAGAAAGAAATCAGAAATACTATACAGTATAAAATAGAACTTGTTTATGTATCTTCCCTTTCTGGCAATAATAGATGCATAATTTATTTGGCTGCATCTTCTCTTTGTGTACAAAAAATGTACACAAATTTGGCCAAGTCTTTGGAAAAATTAGAAACTTCAATTCCAAATACTTAAATGGACTTCAGGAACCAGGCAATCAAGCTCATGAAATCTCACATGTACCAAACATGCTCCATAATCATGCTGGCACTGCTGATCATAAGTTTTCAATTACTGCAAACCCTATGAAAAAACCACTGTCTTTCTGATTTCTCTTTTGACTGCATAAGCACCTTCTCAAATACAACACACTGAAAATACCATATTGCATTCATATTCTTGAAATATTTATCCCTAGTTCTCCAACTCCTTATTTCTCTTCTCAAATCATCAATCACTCTTATCTATGTACCCATACACCCACCTTTATACTGAAATATAATAAAAATAACCAAGTTTTGCTGTCCTGGAACACAGTGCCCTGTCTACACTGCCAGCATATTATTGCTGCCTTTGTTTTTTATTATTGTTTGCTCTAGAAGCATCTCAGAGCTGTCAAATTGCACATGAAAATCCACTGAAGGTTAAAGGCCAGATACCAATGAAGCCACAAGAAATATTCATTCACTTAAAGTGATTAGCATCCACAACATGTCATTATTTCAAGTGGAAGAGAAAGAACATTGCATAATCTTTATACAGTCTCATGTTTTCATATACATATACTCATGCAGTTCTCAACTCCACCCCAGCAGATGAAAAAAGTTGTAATATCTTCAGTTACATTATATCAGAGTACCGACTGAATTATACTAAGAAAATAAATTAATTGGTGCAGTATGCCCTGTAATACTTAATTTCATATTGCTACAATTTTCCAAGAACTGCAGAAATTTGTATTGAAACTGGATAACAGCATTGTAAAATATGTCAAGGGAGACATTAATAGGACAGAAAGAGGACAGGTGGTACTTCAGCAAGTAGAAAAGCAAGGGAAATATTTTGGGACTGTAGGACAAATAAATTATATAGATACAGTTATTTAAGAACTGGAGCGAAGCAATTGGTCACATTGATGTCATAGTTCTGATGGATAAGCAGTCCCCAAAGCTGTTGTGTGCTTTCATCACAGCACTGGATTGCACTTAGGTGATGGTTGGAAATTTCTCTTCACAAATACTACTATATTTTTCATAAAGGAAACATGCAAGTTCTTAAGTAAGAAAACTGTTGCAAGGCTTTACAGAGGCGACATTACAATTTCTCCAAGGTAAGCCATCCCTACTACGCTTTCTCTGATACTGAAAATTACTTCCTTTTTAAAATGAAAACCAAACACACTTTGTGCTGTACATACTGAGTTTACCTTGCTTAGCTATCTAGTGCTATAAAGACTTATTTAGAGCAAGATTTGAGCCCATATCTCTGAACAGCCTTTGATCAGCTCTAATGCAGTGCCTTTTTATTTATTCTACAATGTAAGGAGAAGACCTTTTTTTATTCAACATATAATTGCTGTATTTGCACATGCTAAGTATGCTGAAAACAATAAAAGTTAATGAAGAAAAGTACTGGTAGTAATGAATTAGTAATATTGTTAGATTTGTATTTGGAGATGATTTTTATTGTTGTGGATGGAAGATGATCAATAGGAATATGTAATCAAGTTGTATGTGCTTTTCATCTCCTGAGACTCATCTCATAAATGAGATGATGAATCTCACAGGATTTATCCTGGAGAGAAAAAACTAAATAGAATAATTTAGAATAACTACTTGGATTTCCTCTCACTAAAAGCTATGGGAAAGCTACCAAGAACTGGGAGACAAAATTATGTACTTCTTAAAGATTATAAAAGACATCATTGCTCATATTTTGACATACTTTTCCCATTATCTTTCAAACAATTTTGTCAAGAGCATTGTACTTCTTAATGTACTGAGATACTGAATATTTTAGGACCATGCATTTTCTCTACCAGTTAATTAGCTAAGCTTCCAAAGTACTTGTTAGTTGGGATACTGTACCTTTGCTGAAAGCCAGCCTTCCATAAGATAGAAATAAGAACAGTAAGTCCCAAAGGAAATCATTTTTATGATAAAGAGTCCTAATGTGCCCCAGTAAAGGTGAGGATGGATTGTTATGGCCTATTGTTACTATAATTAGAAGTCAAACACCAATTAGCAGTTCCATTAATAAGATGAATCTCTGCAATATCTGCAGCTGAGACCCAGGGCTTGTGTGCAATAAACCAGTGTGAATTTAAAGCACAACAGCTACACTTATACTAAAACTCCCAGACTGAATACTTATATCACACAAAAGGTAACACCTCTGTTTTCTTCGAGTTTTGAGTTCCTACATACACTATTGGTCTTGCTACATTTTTCTCATTTGTTACTTTTTATTTTGTTTAAACATGTTCTGCCATGATTTAACAGTCATTGATGGGGAAAGATGCAATGGAGCATGAGGTCTTCCAAACTTTGGTTCATAGCCACTCCCTCTCCATTGCACCAGGTCAAGGTAAATTTAATTTAGTTTCCATTACTAGTAAACTAGAAAAGTAGTAATGGAAAAATCCCCCAACTCCTTACAAACATGAAAGTACTCCTCACATGACAGAAATCCATTGTAGGGTCAGGAATCATTTTTTTATTTGAAAATATGAAGGTAAGAAACAGTCAAATCCAATCTCTGAAGTTAACACCCTATGCAGTTCAGAGTACAGAAATTGAAAGAAGGGCAAGATCTGAAATGAGGTGAAGAGTCACACACTTGTGCTCTTCGTATTTTTGTAGGTACCAAAATCGTAATTGATATGGTCTTTCTCTGGTTTTATTTCATTTTTGTTTTACCTTTTACAATAACTCTCAAAGAGAATTTATCCCCAGATATACTTACACCATGAGTTTATCCCCAGATAAACCTACACCATGCAAGGTAAAAAGAAGGCTTTTGTAAAATTTAATAGCAAACAGGTCAAAGCAACCGCTAAGCATCATTTACACTCTAGCAATACAATAAACCTCACCACCCTCACCAAACTTTACTTTATGTTTCCCATGGCTAATTAGCCAGGAGGCTTTGTAATGGATTTGCTTTTTCCTTTCTTTCTTTTAAAGGGGGACTATCTAATTTCTTTCCATAGATTCTTTCGATAATCAAATATAGATTAACGTGGAGACACATTCCAGTTGGAAAGCATTTAAACAACTATTTAAAATTACAAACATCTTTAAACTTGTCTACAGTATGAAACTTTATGGGTGAGCTGAGCAAGTGAAGATCCAGTTTACACAGTTAAAGACCTGTTTCGGAGAGAGCATTGACCTGTTCTTACAGCAGTAGGCAGCCCTTTGCTACTGTAGCCATCTACTCTGTGTGGACATGTGACAGTCACCTGAGCATTATCATCTCTCAGCTGTTTGGCTGCATTCACAAGAACAGGACAGAAGCTACTTGCCAAAAACTGGAGCTCTCAGGGAACGCAGGGCCAAAGGTGCATGTCCTCATGCAGTATTTATTCTGTTTTTCACTCAACGTGGAACACCTTTTACATTTTCTCAATTTCCAGAGAAGATGTGCTCACATCTCATATGCTGTTATGCTAAAAACATAAAGCAGAGTATTGCTAAGATCCTTCTCAGCCATAAAATCCCAGTCCTACAGCAGTCCAGGCCATGGCTGTAAGTAAAGTCAACCAACCAATATTCATTGCTGCTTATTTTTGCAGACTGCAAGTCTCAAAAGCATACTATAATCAGCATATTACCTCTGAGCTTTTGACTACACTAGTCCATATTTATCTTTGCCGACTGAAGTTGTCCAAGGATCATCATTCACATAAGCTTGGATTCCCTGGATGCAGCCTGAGTGCTCCTCATGCATACAGCAATTAAAGACTGCTCTAACAAGCACAGCATCACCTCAGTTACGGCTGCCATGGCAAGGGTTTTGGAGAAGAACAGATAGAGCTGCAGATGGTGAGCTGTCACCTGTGAGAAATACAAGAGGTTTCTAGTGTCCCCATTAATACACAGCAATTTGTCCCTAATACACAGTGGCATATCCCTAAGACAGACAAGACCTTTACACTTGTGTTCTTAAAGCTGGCTTTGGCACAGTTACGATTTCTAATTCCGAAAATCCTGGGATGGAAAGTTCTTCGGATACGTCAACTGTCAAAGGACCATAAAGACACCTAACAAGCTAAATTATGCCAACATCATCATAGCCTCTTGTGAGCTCCATAGTCATGAGTGCACACCAATGACAGCATTAGATATAGAGCTGAGGCTACAGGCTGGGGTAGAACACTCACTCATTTGTTTAAAACACACCTTAAATATCACCTTGTGAAGAAGACTCTGTTCTGGAAAGACCTGACCTTCATGAAGAAAGCTAGAGGAGTCTGACCTCATTGCTGACTTTGCTTTCAGGAGGAGGATCTACAGACCTCCTGGTATCCCTTCCAACTTGAATTATCCTGGGAACCTAGACGTACTATGAGCATCATCTGGTTAACCTTAAAGGAGGTTAACGGAAGGTCAAACTCTCTTTGAAGATCGCGTAAAGCTCTTTGGAATACAGGGAAAGGAAATTAAGGAAATTAAGTTAAGGCAAAGCTTTGTATATCTATCAAGAAGCTGGGAGAAAGCTAGATAGAACTGCAAAGGGATAGAGCAGTATGTTCTCTGTCCTTACAGTCCTGAGAAAGACATCTACCCCCTCTGACTTCTTTACAATCAAAGAAACATTCAGAGAAAAAGACACCTAAGGGTGAATAAATTCTCTGGTTAAAATCTGGATTTAAGTGTTCCTTATAGTAGGTTAGAACAAGATGACCGTGATATGGCCACAATGACAAAGAGCATGTTAAATCACTCTGTGACCCATGTGTGCCTCCAAAAATGGATACTCAGGACAACTTAGTATTGGAACATGACAAGCAAAAGACCAACCACCATAACAAGGAGTTGGCATCTGCTGCCAACTTACTCTTAAACGGGGTTTTTATTGGCAGCAGCATCAATGCCGGTTCCAAAATAATAACTATAACACTAAGGAAAAGTGTTTTTTTCATCAATCTATGTTCATGATTCCTGTCACTACAGTATTGCCACCACTCTTCCAAGAAGCAGGAATGATTCTGATTCTGAGACAAGTTTATCCAGTGAGTACATTCTTGTAGTAAAGCACGTTCATCTTGCAAAGTGATGAATTCCTGGAGCCATAAAGGTCAGCTGCATCATCCTGAAGAAGAAGGTGCAAAGACAGAGCCCAGTATCCATAGTCCAAACTCAGCAATCTGCTGGATCTACCAGGTTTTAGTACAGAACTGAAACAGTACTTTCTGTATTCCAATTTCAATATTCCATACTGATTAAAAGGTCTTTGCTTGTCAATGACCATAGGATCCACCAGTGTGAATACACAGATTTGACTGGAAAAAGGATTGTTTTAAACCTCTGACAAGCATCCAAGGAAATCTGCAGAGCTGACTCAATGGATGTCAATACTAGAGGGTTATTTTTAAAATTGGCGCTAATAGGGAAAGAAAAAAAAACAAACCCAGAAGAAAAAAGGCAAAACAGAGAAGAAAATAACTTACTGTGTTAGAGCCAAGGATACTGAGGGCTGAAGAGATGGCCCAAGTTTGTTTTTTGGTGTCACTTGCATTTTAAGCTGCAATACAGAGGCTATGTTAGGTATTCATTACTCAATATAAAGCCAAGGAGATTCCTCAGTCCCCAGGCAGTAGTGTCTGGCAGTGCCAGACGTGAACAGAAAAAGATACCCCTTTGGGTACTTCGAGAGAGGACTCAAGCCAGTCTTGGTATCTTCAACTGTGAGAATGTAGCTCCACCATGAAGCATAAAGCTGTCAAGTGTTTAGAAACCACATAATCCTGGAGTTTCAATTACAAACCTCACTTCCAGCAGCAGAGTAAAATAACAGCAAACTGCATATTCCATATTTCATATATCCAAGTGAGTTTTGCTCTGAGAGAAGGCAATGCAGTGTCAGACTCCAGGATAATCACCGGTTAGGAAATGGATCTCAAAGCCCTTACTAAGTTCTAGCCTCCTGTGTCACATCTGAGGTACTCTCTGATAGTATTAGCATGATAAATTGTTAACTCGATTCTGCCTAAACCCAAATGTGACTTCTGCTTTCTCTTTAGCACAGGAGTAAGGAGTTTCAAGGGAATATGGGATGCATGCTTTGCTTGAGTACAGACAATGACATCAGCTCTTAAATGATACCGTTTGCATACTCTGTAGCGAGCACCACAATTGATCCTTATATTTGCAACGCTGCTGTAGCCAAGGAAATATTTTCTTTAATGCTAAGAGACCAGCAGAAAGTTCTAACTTAGGAAATCTGTCCAGCAGCTGAAATTGAGCTGTTTATCATGCTGCTACTTCTCTTCATCCTCTTTTGGGATCACTGGTGCTGAGCTGGAAGTAAAGCCAGGTTCTTTTCCTCGCCAATAGGAATGAAGTCAGGTTGCTGCCAACACGACAGGGAGGTGGCTGTAAAAGCATGAGTAAAGCATGCCAGGCAGGCTTTTATAACACTTCCTCCCTTATCTTCAGCATGGCTCATAAGGCAACCAGCAGTTACTATGATACTCTTGCACACAATGACCCCCACGGCCCCAGATTAATGCAGGCAGATCACGACTCTTGCAAATTATGAAGTGCTAAAGCTGAAGGCAATGCTGGCCAGAGGCAGCACCATTTAACTACACTAGCCCTGCTCCTGTAACCACCTAAATTGCAATCCTCATTATTCTGGAAAAGATTGTTCTCTGGTAGCAGGCGTTGGTTTTGTTCCATTGTGTACCAGTAAAAAGCAGATGTTAGTTAGGAAGATAGATTATCTATTTTTGTACATTTAGGTCAATTGTCCCTTGAATTGACATATCTAGACAACAAGAGACTAAGATTTTTTTTTTCTATTCCAAATTCAGCTCTCAGTATCTTTCTGTTTTAATTTTAATTTTGTATTGCTTTATTGTGATTTAAGAATATGAAATAATGATAAGAAGTTATGCAGAACATGCTAAATTCCAGGATGAAAAAGTCCACCATGGTTTTTTGTGGTTTTTTAAAATTAAATGGTTATCACAGTGTTACATCTTCCTGGTCACAGATTATACATTTAATGTAGTACCAGTTACAGAGGACTGATGTAACTGGGCTATCTACTGCAGGACTGAATATTTAAATACAGCACAAAACCTGGTTCCAACACAAACACTGGGAAAAGAAAGACTGGGCTGGTGCAGTCGCTGACAAGTACTGGAACAACTTAGCTCATGCTCAGATTTCAGAAATGCAATTAATTAATCACTACTAAGTATCCTAAAATCAAGTGAGCCATATCCCAGCTAATAGTCCACAATATAATGTTCACAGCACGCAAGTATCAGGCAGTGAAGATGCTCATTACAGTGCCAGAAATAATATTTCCAGCAAAACATTATATATAAAGATGAAGTAATTATATGGCATGGCAATAAAAAGAGCTGTATAGATTACAGCTGAGCTGAAAATCTGTAAGAATCTATTTCCAAAAAATACTATCCAAAGCTGGAGACATATAAGCAATAAAGGATTAAGCATATTTCTTCACTTCATATCACTGAGGGATATACTTTGCCTTTGATATATATGTCCAATATACACAAACCATATATAATTACATTGCAACCAAGACAGCAGCCAAAAATGCACTAATGGAAAACAACATCCTTTTGTTTGTCTTCAGGAGAGGGCAGTTTGTAAAATGCTACTTGTAATACATGTTAAAAATATCACAAAAACCCTTTAAGATCACAACTTTACAAGCTGCCTATTCTCTTAGTTATATACAATGGAGAAATGGAAGCCAGAAATTAGACTCACATTTAAATAACTGTAGTTGGAAAAGTACCTTAAATAAAGAAAGAACTTCAAAGTCAAAGCCCACAGCGACTTCAGCAGAAGGCAAGAACTGACCATTATGACACAAAATTAAACAATGCAGTGGCATATTTGCTTGTATTTACACCATGCTGCAGGACTTAAAGTGTCATTGAAAATCCATTTAAATTAACAACTCCACAGTCATCACTTTTGCAGACCATAATGAACCTTAAGTGAACCTGTGTGGGCGTATTCAAAACTGCTTTGTTTTTGGCATACCTTTGTAACTCTGAACTAGATATTATAATGGCTATTGACTTGCTCAAACTTAGATTATTAGGCTAGATTTTCAGCTGGTTGAACTGGCATTGTTCCAATGATGTCCATTTACACCAAATGGCTCATTATTAATTCAAGGTCTTATTTGCTCCTTAATGAATACTTCCACTAGTCACCTTCCCAATGGCAGCTTTAAATGCTCAAACTTTACCTCCGTGGTCAGAATCATCATACTCAAGAACTTAGTTATCAAAAAAATAATGCTTTTTCTCTCCTTTTATGAGGCATACTTAAGGTAAACTTTTTAAATCATTTACAAAACAAACTAAAATACCTCCTGTGCCATAATTAACTAACTAGAATTATGCTTTCATACAGCACCATTTGCATATAAATATAAAAATTTTACAACCCTAAGGGGATATTATGGATGAAACAAAATAAGAATGGAATTCAACAGCTAAAGGGACAATACAGCTCTCCGTAACAAGCCTGCTTTACAGCCTTGCCCTTATTCTTATTTACTGTAATTTCTGCCTGTACTAACTCATATATATTTTCCTTCTCTGCTATTTAAGATACTATATAGATTTTAAAATTTTTATTTGTTTGGTCTTTCCAGTTCTATGATACTACCTCTGCATTTTGAAACAAATCAGGATGCTAACATGTCACTAAGCTTGTGCATCTTCATTTAGTAGATTACAGAGGTCAAAAACACAATTAACAAAAAATACAACAGGCTTGTTTCCTCAATCAAACAACATACAGTTTTTCAAAAATATTTTTAAAAATTCAAATTTTACGATTTTTCAACAGATCTCATTACTTCAATGGAATAGTTCACTATCAAATATACAAAGGAGAGCAACCACTGATTTTCATTACTGTTGTTACTAGAATTAAGAAATTTAGTTTAAAAGGTTAAAAAATATTTAGGAACTCAAGGAAGCTGAAATATCTCAGTAAGAGCCTAAGGAACCATAATGGCAGACTCAGTGAATCTGCTGTGACATGTGGGAGATAAAAACTTCATTCTACACTGCTGCTGCATGGGAAAACACCCTTCAAACAGGCTATACGAAAACTTCTGTTCTCAGTGAGACCAACTGATGTCCCACAAGGCTGCCATCTCACTCCCAAATTTCTAGTAAACAGGGATACCCAAATAACATTGGAGGAAATCAAAATGAAAATACTTTATTTAAAAATATTAAATAGAGCAGATTGAGATACACAATTAAGATACAATAAGAGCTGCACAAAGAATAGGAAATGGTTTTCACTGTGGAAAGCTTATAATAAACCTGGAGAACAAAGCTTTGTGATTAGGTAAGTTCTGATTTTCCTTAACAGGTGAACAGGCCACTTAGGATGCTTTGATACCACCAAGAAATTGCCCATCAAATATACCTTAGCATATCATTCTACATACCTGGAATAAATTCCACTGACCATGTCATGCTGGAACGAGAGATCTGCTGTGCTGGGTCCAGCAGCTTTGGAAATCAGCAGCACGACCAAACCTCGCATCTGTAAATTGTTTCGGCTATCGGACACAAAACCCCTAAAACGGGAAGAAGAAGAAAACAAAGAGCATATTTTCACAATTCATGTTTATTGGTTGTACCAAAATGGAAAAAAAGACTTAGACCTCAGGCTACCATCCATTCATCATGTCTTTAGTGTTCATGTTATCAGGGATGTAAGTTGCAATTATGAATCATGATCTTTGTCATCCTTTACCTGACACTTACAATGAAATCCTACTATCGCAGAGAAAAACAAGTATTCAGGATTGAATTAAATCTTGATTATTTTCAAGGAGCAGCATGTCTCTTGCATTTCATGTCATGTGACGACAGGAGTATTTCAGAATAATTCAATGTAATCTACTATAACAGGAACATAAGAGCTTTCAGTTTCTTGTCTGAAGTGCAAAAAAACAGCCAAAAGAAGCCCCTACTTCATGAGCAGAAAGGCAAAGGAGGAAAGGTACAGCCAAAATCTATAACCTGCTGGAAGAAAACTGTTTAGTGGTTGTGAGCAGAGAGCAGAGTACATAAAACAGGTCGAACTATAGTAGGAAAATAATGAAAATGCAGAAAATGTTGGAAGATGTACAATAAAAGTTAGAGATAAATTAAGTAGAGATGAGCTGGTTTAAACAAAAAAACCTGTTTCAAATACTACAACTTTAAATTTGGGGGCAGAAGGAAACCTCCCCCAAAATCATACTTATTGAGAGCAATTCCAAATGATCATGTAGATATAACACCTCAGAAGTTAATTTGTTTTAAAGTGAGCTTAGATTTCCTTTTTGACTGCAATGTCTCAAATTGTATTCTTCCTGTCCTTGTCAAACTTGCTTTCTACTTCCTACATTCATCAATACAGCTAATTAGCTAGACAAAAGGATAATACACTCCAGATGCTATTAAATTTGTAAACTAATTTCCAATAAATAAGACGCAATATCTCTGATATCATCTAAATATTTTTTAAGTAAATTACATGAACTACATCACAAATTACTAAGCACTTAAACTCATTTTATCCCAGAGTATGATTTTAGCCCAAATAACTGAAGAAAATCAAACCAGAAATGTCTTTAAGTCAGCTGAATGGAAACGACTAAGATGTTGATCTTGTAAGTATGTTTGAACAAAGAAAACAGTGGATGCAATCTAAAGTTTCATTTGGACTTTTGTCATTACATGTACACTTCACAAGGCAAGTGTACCTTCTGTACACTACTTCATTAACACAGACACATAAACATGAAGAAGAATCATTTAAATAGCACCTTTCTCTGTGAAAGGTCCTGTGCTACTGCAAATAAATTACTTCTTGAGTCTTTAAATCCTGTTTTACAGTGATGAGGAAATGGTCCGAACTATGCTCAGAGAAGAATGAGCAGGACCACCCAGGCAGCTGGTGCTAATCAACTTCTGGGATCGATCTTCACATCCACACTCACACATCCAATTCCAGGCAAATACTCCTCCCTCTAGAGATCCCACTCATTGCAGCTACACCCTACAAACGCCACGATCAATTAAGATAAGAGGAGGCCAGTATGGCTTTTTACCACAACCCACAACACTTTTAGCTCTGGTGAGATCTATCTAGCCAAATGAGGCCGTGACTTCTGTGCCTTTATAATCTGCCCACATCCTGTTTGCTTCACCTGCAGGCTGGCAAGCTGGCCCACCCTGCACAAGTCAGATGTGCCCAGTGAGCCTGGCAGCTCAGCATACCCCATGCTCACAGCAACCCTGACCAGAACAACATAAAAAGCAGGAGAAGGGAGCAAAAATTTATTTATTTATTTTAGTTCAGTCTCCCAGTACTTCCCAGCCACTCAAACCCATGAAAGATTGCACTGCTCTGGATCTCTGCTCAAGGGCACATGCACTGTGGTCATGAGACATGCACCTTTATTTTGTTTACTGGGTACAGAGGTAATGTAGTGAGGGATTTTAAAGAGCTGCTTGCCTTCAGCATTCTTCAGTAAATTCATAACCCGCATATTTGTATTCTCACCAAACACACAAATACATAATTTGTTTCTTACCATGCTCCAGTACACAATGCAGAACTCAGCTGAGGCAGTTATACACTTAAAACTCTATAGATTTCCAAAGTCGGAGCCACAACAAACATTAGACTACCCAGGAAAAAGAAAATATATATAATAAATTATATAGAGTGTGTGTGCATCCTGTACACAGAATTCATAATTGTTTGTGGTGGTGTAAGTACTTCTCTGCTTTCAACTTCAGTTGACCACATTATTCACAACCACAGAAGTTATACAGATGATGCAACTGAATTAAAATATACACTCAACACTATTTAAAACTCCAACACTATTTAAAACCTCATAATTTTAAAAGAAAAGTGGTTTTAGGAAAAAAATTGCTTTTTTCAACATATGCATGTGGTAAAATCAGAATGTATTACTAAAGGCAGAGATATCGTGAGAAATGAATACTGCTTTAAAAAAATAGCAAATTCTAGTGATGCTCTGAACAATCAGAACACTTTGCTTTTTATGCCCAGTACTCTAAAGCTTGTCAAGTGACAGGATGTAAACATATAAAGTGCCCTCACAGGAACGTGGAGCATTGCCCTTTAAATAAACCACTGCCCAGACAGACACTAGAAGTGAAGCACTTTCACCTGATCCAGACTAGGTGAGCAACAGAAGAAGAATATTACCTGTGTTGAAAATACTGTCTGTAGCAATAGCAAAAGCAAGTGTCATGGGATGTTCAGGGGGTTTGAAACAGCACTAGCAATAAATACCTTACATTCTTAGCAGAAGACTGTAAATGAAAAGTGCAGCTGTTGGGGGCGAGGATGAAGAACAGAACATAAAAATCAAGTAATAAGGAGCAATATGTCCAACATTGCTACACCTAATCATACAGCCTCTACATTACATATGGTTTGGATGTAATTTTAGACAGGATTTTCTATGAATTACCAAACCAGTAGTCAAAGTTGAACTCCATTTTCAAAACATGTTGTGTTACTGACATGTAACATATCCACACGAAAGCAAACCGCGTTAGACTTGAAACAAATAGAGCCTCCGGTGATTATCCTTTAGACACTACAAACTACTGCAGCTACTTGACATGGCTTCAGGGGTCACATTCACATTCTGAATTAAGCTCCCCAGAGATACCCGGCACAAGTAACAGCAACACAAAAGTCTTCCAGATGGTGCAATTAGTCTTGATGGGTACGTGGCAGGAGACAGGTGCCTCCAGGGAAAAAAGTGAACTAAAAGCAACCCAAGTGAAATTGCGCACACAGAAAAAGATACATCAAGCTGACACTCTCTTGGAAAACCTCTGCTTAACAACACGAGTGCATGCATAGGGTACCCAAAAAACTCCCTCAGTCATTAGCACAATTTTGCTTCCTCTTAAGTTTACAGGCTGGGTATCTGCAAACGACATACTTCGTCCTCGGGGGACTGCGCACCAGAAAAATGTTTGGAAAGTCAGACACCTCTGCGATTCCGTTTTGGAATCCAGCATTTTGGGGAGGGAAAGGCATTTCCTCTAGATATTATCCGTGTGACAGAGTAACCCAGTTGAAAACCGGCAGATTCACAGTTTTAAATACAGCAGAGTGTTCACAAAAAAAAAAAAAAAAAAAAAAGTCCATCTTGCAGCGCAGGGGAGAAGCGCCCGGCTCCGACACATGCGCGCTGTGACACTGCACACGCACAGAGACTCACACCACCCACTCAGGCAGTGACACCGGCTAATAGCTAATGTGCTGCAAATTACACCTCCTACTACCAGGGGCCGTCTGCTGCACGGAATTAATCAAGCAAACGTTTCACTCGGTGCTTTGTGTATTGCTCCGCACGTGCAGACATTTCAGTAGAATGTCCGATGGTTTAATTCCATCGGTAATTTACACTTTTATTAAAACAAAAATCTGCTATTCATTGCTAGTGTCGTTTGTATTAAAATATTTAAATACTACAAAATTTTAAAATTATTTGCATAAGACAAAACCACGTTCATAGCACTTTTTTCATTATATTAAACTGTGAAATTAAACAATAGAGAGGAAATATGGCAACTATAACAGTTGCTGTAAGGAAGAGCTGAACATAGGGGTAATTTCATGGTACCAAAAGGCAGCAAAAAAACCCTGCACAGGCAACTGTAAAGCCAACTGACCCTGCAGGTGGGTGTAGCAGAAGAGACCATACTTATGGGTACTAGTGCTACTTCAAATTTAATTATGAAAAATGCAGAACAAATTTCCCAACAAAACTGATGTGATAAGGTATTTTGGGAAGGACAAAAATGGATGTTTAGATAAACGTTGTTAGTATTTCCCAAATGTCCTCCTCATGACCCAAGCAATACCCAATGTGGGGCATACAGCCCTTTCATCAGTTCCCCCACAGGAGCCTCTCCAGCCCCAGCCAGGCGTATTTGGTGGCCATAGGACTGCTGGTAGGGGCTGAAGTGGACAGATCACTGTCTTCACCTCCTCTGATCACTGTCCTCCTCCTTTTCCCTTTCCTTTCCATGCATTCTATTGAACGTGTCCCACTGACAAGATCAATCGTTTCGTTTCAGGCCATACACAAGCCCCGTGTAGTTAACAAGAGGAAGGAAAACAGAGAGGAATTCCATTCCTCTACCTTCCCTGTTCAGCTGTCAAACAAAAGGAGGAGAAAAAAATTATCTGTTCACACAGCTCTAATCAAAAGCAGCTGGGAAAGTCTATCATGCAACCAAAATCAATTACACTGATGAAGAAGATTTATAAGCATAGAATAGTGTCATTGAAAGCCCAGGCTAGTTTTAGACTAAATTACAAACTATTCTGAAAAGGAAACCCCTCATTTCAAACTGACAATCCCAGATGTGACAATATAAACAGAGTTTTCAGTCTGTAACATCTCAGGAAAGTACATTCCATTTTGCTCAATATATAAGGGTTATCAGGATGCACTTGTACTTACAGGTGCAGGTACCTTTTAAAAATAACACAACCCATTTTTTTGAAATTGATTATAACAGACAATTCTATAACAATCACTAGAGGTAAGGCATGGAGCTACTTGGCAAGATTCTTGGCTTCCTTATTAGAATGTAAGAAATACCAGCCTCAGGGCTTTTATCCAATTTGCTTTATTAATGACTTGTCAGAAGTAAATAAGAGAAAACTCTCTGACATACTCATTTTTAAAATGGATGTTAAACCACTGTATTATTGATGTGCATATCTGAATCATAGGATTCACCATCTGACCATATGATTGCACTGAAATATTTAAATACTCAGAGCATTCAAAGTTATACATTTGGTATATACTAACAGCAATCTATAGCAACTTGTTTTCACTTGCTACTCAAGTACAAAGTATTTATTAAATATCCTTCTGCATATCTTTCCGGGACACATTAAAAACCCTGGCCCATTCCAACTTTCACAGTCAGATATGTAGAGGAGAATCAGTCTTGTCATGACATCTGCTTTGAGCATGATTCAGAAGGGGAGAGGAGACAATCTTACTTCACATGGAGAGAGCAGAATTAAAAAATGGGATTCAAATTAAATACACAGCTGACAGAAAGTGATAGAAGGGGGGATGCTCTGCAACCCACATGCCATCTCAACTGAAAAGCCCACTAGAGGCTGCAGATGAGAATGTTTTAGAAACTTATTCTTGGATTTAGACAACTAAGTATCTCTTTGCACATGGAAAATGAGTATTGAGGTTTAGGGAATTTCCTTACCTGAAAAACAGTCTTGTGAAAAATAGGATGGGGCTCATCACCATTATGTAACTGCCTGGTAATTAAAGGGTTTATCCAGTAAGAGCAGTCTTGTATAATGAGTCACACCAGGCTTGGAGGAATTGCAACTTTGCAATATGCTCTTAGACCAGGTTACAAGGGAGTCTTTAACAGTCCCCCCTGCTCCACCTGCAGCTGAGAAATAAGGTGTCTCACCCCATTAGCTTTGTGAAGCCAGCCACAAAGAAACACAAGATTTCACAGAAAACACACCAAACAAAACTCTGGAGTAAAGAAGACAAGAGCCTGTCTCTGCACTAGCTTTTCATCCAAAGGCAAAAAAATTAAAAAGGTAATTTAGAAGTGTGGTTTTCACTTATGACACAAGGAAACTTTTTAATAACTTCAACCATTATGTGGTGTGATGCTTGGAGAGTTAAAATTAAGCCAAAGCAGTAACTTGGTCATGTGCAAAAAAGAATGGTTGTGGTCCAGTGAGGAAGTATTTGCTTGAAATTTATGGGTTCATATCTACACATCTAGAGTCAATGAAAAAGTAATACAGAAAATGTTGTATCTGTGTTTTCACTTGGCTACTCTTAGACTTAGGAGTACTTGGGAGTGAATTGCAACCAAGGTCTTCAGTAAAAAACAGACCTCAAAATGCTCAGTTCCACAAAAGCTGCAGCATTTTTTGAGATGCAAAGGACTGTATAAATTTGAGTACCTTTTCTTCCATTTATGAAGTCTCAGACACCTACTTGTCTGGAGAGAGTGAATAAAGATTATTTAAAATACAGCTTGTACAAAATTCGGGTGTCTAAGAGTTCCAGAAATCCACATAAAGTGTATCATTAAAATATTAAATATATTTTTCACAAACTGAACAGAAACATAACAAAGATGATCTTTGTTGCTTCATGAAGGATTGCAAAAGCATAGTTTCTAGAACAGAAGACTCCTAGAAGAAAACTCCTACAGTCCTTTCCAACTCCAGTGACTCCAACTGCTCAATTTTCATGGGATATGCAAGGAGAAATATTTCTTTAATAATGGTGAAAAATCCCATCTAAAGTTTCATAATCTATTGTTTATTAAATGTGATCTTCACAGGCTCTGGGAGTGTGGAAAACTTCAGTCACAGGCAGGAGGCACACAGAATTTGGGGTCAATTGCATCATTCCCAGAAATAATTTTATCACAAGATAAAGAGTTGCACATAACTTTTTCAAGACTCTCAAGAAAAAGCCACAGAACCCTCCAAGACTGGAAGAGAGACCAATCTCTTTCTAGAGCTGCTACATGCAATCATTTCTTCAGGCTTTAGTAACTATCCCAAATATTGCACTACTTTTGAGAAGAAAATCCCAACAGCTGCTAAAACACAACAGCGATCACAACAGATGGAGCCTTCCAGGAAACTACCAAAGTCAAAAGGTTAAATAAAATTGTGGAGGTTCAAACGGGCAAGATCCCACAAAACCCAAATCTTATTCTTAAGTTTATGAAACTATGGGGTCTTGATCAGGCACAAAAATACAGATACTTGGCCATGGTAACTTGGAGTTAATTGTAACTGAGCACTTGCAGCTCCTAGAAATCAATACAGGGTTCGAATTCTTGAAATAAAAAACCACAAAGTTTCCCCTGGAGTCTGTAGAACCCTATTTAGACACTTGTATCAGTCTACCATTGAGTGCTACTAGGTTTATTTGATTTCTCAAAAAGGCAGAGGTTATTTGAATCATTCCCCCATGAAGATCAGCTACACGGATGCATATTATTTTCAGGGGTTTTGACGCACTTATTTTCTTGAGGGTAGGATATTCCTGAGGATCAATGGGAGGAGTTACTTTTAGAAACAGAAACAATAAACAAAGAAATAAAACCAATCAACTAAAAAAACCAAACCAAACAAGCCAAAAAACCCAACAAACAAAAACCCCCAACATCAACAAAAAAAGCCCACACTTTAACAACTCCCATTTTTCTGCAAAACTTAGGACCAGATGAAAACAGAGAGGAAAAAGATTTGCTTGGTGAGAAGAGAACAAAATGCACAGGAACGTTGGACACTTAAGTGTGAAAAAGGCTGTTCTGAGGCTGCATGGTCATCTAAGACGTGAAAAATACCTACTGTGGACACTGCAAAAACCACACTGTAAAAATAAAAGACAGCTATAATCAGACATTTGTCTCAAAGACATTGATTATTCAGTAAAATAATTATTTACTACTATTATTAGTTTAAGTAACTCTACCTTCCACCCATGAGATCCTATGAGTGCTAAAGGCAGGGCAAAAAGGACCACTTTAAGGATGACAATAAAGGCACCACACAGGAAACAAACCACCAAAAATGTATTTTTAAACCAACTGCCAGTCTCCACTGTTTTTCCTGGTCAGCGACTTGATTTGGAATGTGATGTGGGTAGCAGGCAAGCTAACATCAAAAAATGCAGTTAGTATCTGAGTGCAATTACTTTGACCAGGAGTAGCTTGCAGGTCTGGCACCCTTATTTTTCTGACCACAAATACTTAGACAGAAGCTTAAATCTTGTGTGTCTGATTTCTCCATCAATATTTGCTTTATTTAAACCTTGTGGGAGGTCTAACACCCCACTGCCAACCAGTATCAACAGGTGGACTCAAGCACAAGACTACCTTTCTGGGAACAGGCTCTCTCAGATGCAGGAATAATCTGCTAAGTGAAAGGAGTAAAAATATTTTGCAAGGGTTCAGTGAGTGACAGACAGATGATTAGCTTCAGAAAGCTAATGAATTCAGACACCTCTGGAGGTCCAGTGTCACTTCTGCAATATTGTAATTGTAGAGCCTGTCATAAAAATCTATTTTGCATTAAATAAACTTTACTAGGAAAATGTAACAACGAAATAGGTCAACTCCGGGCCATTATTTCAGACTGCAAATGCTCACAGCATGCTTTACAAATGGATGAAACATAAAAAGGCAAAAATGTTAGGTTATGTATTGCCATGACAGAATGATATAAAAAGTTCTTTTAACCTTCCATACTGAATAAGATTTCTAGATAAGAACTTCACTGATTTTCAGCACTATTCAGATGAATTAATTTCAAATATTTCTTCCCTAAATACACTGAAGGCTCTTTACTAGTAGTGAGAAAGAGGTTCCAAATTTTGTGCTTCAATAGATTGTTCTCCCTTCAAGTAACTCAAGCCAAATACATGCCAAGAGCACCATAAATGAAAAGCTTTCTTCTAGATAGAAATAGAAATTAGGTGGTTGAAACCCAACCAACAGCATTACTCCAAATGGAGCACCTCTACAATGTCACTACCTGGTAGTTAGGTGGTTATAGACAGCAGAAGCCGGTGGGGGGAAAAAGCACCTTAAAACACAGAAGATTATTAGCACAAAGTGCAAGGCAGCTATATGGAACACACAGTCTCAAATGAGAAAAAAAAATACTCCTACATTCTACGATAAATGTATATACTTCTAAATACTATACCTGAGAGTTTTTCAATAGTTCCAAGTAATCAAAGCAAACTTTAAAAAAACCAAAACAATTTCAAGCCCAGAGGAGACCACAGACACACTTAGACTGTAACTCTTAACAGGATTATCTTCATTTGCTGTTGTTGTTCAGATTTCTGATTCTAGAGAATCTTTTGTTTTTCAGTGAGATCCAAGTGACCAACTCTGATAACTGAGATGAATCTCGGTTTTACTTAGGTTAAGGAGTATTTTCAATGTGACCTCCATCCAAATTCCATAGTTGTCACTCCACTGTGTCAATACCACAATTGGGTTTGTTCATCTGAACTAAAATCCCTCCTTTTACAAAGATCAATCTAAACCCCAAAAAATATCTGTCACCCTTTCATGGATGATTGCTAAGTATCAAATAAGCTCATTAAGTTACCAGCAGCATGCTATAAATTTCTCAAGTCTTGAAAAAAGATACAGTGCATAAATACTGGAAGTATTTTACAGCAAAACAACTGTTAGGAAATATAAATCACTGGAAAACTTTAGATTTTTCAATTCTTTTTTTCTCCTCAGAAAATGCAAGACTTTAGAAGGCCTGAGATTTTAAGCAAACACTTGTGGTTTTGGAAATGCTGGTTTCCATGGCAACCAGTAAGGTCTTCTTTATATAGCATTATAAACAGATGGTAAAGACCGGTCATGTTTGCTTCTTTGCCAACATATCAATAGAACTGCTGTACTACTCTATCTCTTGTATTAGAGTTATTAAGTAACTTGGGTATTTGAGCAAGAAAATCTACAAATCAGACTTGCTCAACTAGTATGGGTTTTTTCCATAAACACATGAAGATTCTCAACAGTAAAGTCACTGTAGTCTATATAGGCAGATTTCTTTGGCAAAGCTTTTTATAAATGTTTTCTCAGTACTCGCCACGTAGGGTACATTACTACCACAAATATAAATCTGACAGGGATTAAAATAATGAATTCAAACAAGAAATAGAAATCTGACTGTTTACATCCACTGGTGTTAAAGTGTACTTCAGACTTGTTGTATTGCATTTGGAATTATTCAGAGAAGATACAGCAAACTGAAACTCATCTTCATTATGTCATAATAAGCAGAGGTTATTCTTGCGGGTGATTTGTAAATGAAAGAAAATTTCCTTGCATTTAAATCTTTCAGTTATAGCCAAGGCACATGACATACAAGTGGTTTCTTTTCCACAGACGGTTTGTAGTATCAAGAGAATTTGATTTGGTACAGCATTCAGTTTGGTACCTCTCTGAAAAAGTCTGAAGTACCAACTGCTGGCAGTGCAAGCTAACATAGATTTTTGCGACAGAATTCAGCTGATTCCTCCAGTGGTTTAGCTGTTTAATATGTTTCATGCCAAAAATGAGGGGGGAAAAAGAAAAAAGTAAGAAGAAAGGTAGAAGCAGAACTCACATCAGGTTTTTGACTGCATGTCAGGAGCCCAAATCACACATTTCAGATCAAACTATTCCCCTGTATTTTAACCAGATTAGAAAATATTTTATTATCAAAACACTATAAAAATATCAGTATTTCTAACCCAACTTCCACTGTAATTCATGTCCTTTCCATGAGGGCTGGCACATAAATTCTCTATTGCTTATTTTTGTTAACTACTTTGTGGGAACTTTGTGGTTTAGTGGGGTTTTTTCACTGAACAGCAACATCTCAAGGACAAATGTAGTATCTAAAAAATTATCTTTATAGCAAGTACAAATTTCCAGGTCCACTCCTATCCAATCTGCTCCCAGTATCACACCAGTTATCACTAATAAGCAAGATTCAAAAAAATCACCACACAACCCAAAGTTCTCAAAACCCACTCAACTTCATAAAACAACCAATAGTACATTTTGGAAATGTGTGAACTCCAAAGATGTGAATATGTTTGGCAAAGATCAAGAGGATAATAAGCATTCAGTATGCACAGAGAAGCCTGAAATGTGCTAGGGTATGGAAGTCTTCCTGCACATCAAATGAGACTGCATTAAGCAACAAGTTCTACAGATGGATAATCACACACAATTTTTGTATTGGTAGTTGTACGTTTTTCTGTTTGGTGCCAGGCAAATGATACACAAATACAATCTAACAGTGGGGTCCAGTCCACCAAAATCCCAATAGTTTCCAACAGTCCTTAAACTGTAGATACCTAACACTACTTAGCATAAAATTCCAAGGGCAGTTCGGTTGCACAGCCTGTTCAGAAGCACACATTCAGATGACAAGAAGCCCCTACTGTTGTCTATGTCTTCAAGGATCAATCCACTGGCCACTGGCCATCAACATTCCAGCAATCCCAATGCACCTTTGTCATTTTAGAATACTGTTGTTCACCTGCTGGCTACACCAAATCACCATTTCCATGTTCCACGTGATTTAGGTTCATAAAACATAAATCTAGTTTGATCTTTGTTATAGAAACTTGGTCAATAGCAGGTGAATGAGGGTAAGGTTAGTGAACTTACAAACAAGTCAGATGTGCACCTACAAGTGCTGAAGAAACTACCTAACATTATTGCCAGGTCACTCCATGATCTTTAAAAAGTCATGGTAATCAGGGGAGGTTCCCAAGGACTGGAAGAAAGCATCACTCTGCTCAGAAAGCATCATTATGTTCAAGAAGGACAAGAAAGAAGCTGGAAATCTACAAAGACAATGGAAAGTACACAGGTAGGGTAAAACCTGTGATTAGTATTCCAAATAAATCAGGTTACAATTTAACAGAGCCCTTTTAAAGGGGATGGCAGTGCAGAACAAGCATTGAGTAAAGGATCTGAACTTCAGTTTAGCAAGTATATGGAACCATGTTGAATTCAGAATGGGGTGGGAAGTGAAAGGCAAAGCCATGTTTTTATCACTCAAAAGGACTGCAGGCTTCACCTGTAACACAAGACAACTCAGCCCTCACACCAACTGCTTTATTTGCATTGGACATAACACAAAAAGATGGGTCCCAACTCCAAGACAGAACACCAACACAAGGAAAGAGAGGGAGCTGCTTTACTGAAGTTGCAAAGTTGTACGGGAAAGGTGTTAGTGGTACTGACCACCCCAGTTTTTCCCAGACTGCCTGGTGCCAGAGTCTGGAAGGCAAGTTAAGAAACTTAAATCTGTAGGAATATCTGGAGTCCTTGAGAAAAAACTGGCAAGAAGAAGTAGTGCTGGAATGTGAAGCAGGAACCTAATTTCTCCCCACAACTCTCAACGATTTTGACAGCATGGCAAACAAGTAGAAGGCAGCACTGCTAACAGAGGCGTAAAAAGAGCCACTCTAGAACTGCCAAAAGAGAGCACCTTACTAAAATGTCATTCTTGGAGTAGAAGCAAGAGTGAGAAGAAAAATGAAAAATGGATGCCATGCCATCCTTCGTCAATTCGCTTCAAAGAAGCAAATCTACCACGTCAGGTACCCACAGTACAAGGAAAACTGTTATTCACTATACATGTCAGGCAACCTTGGAAAAACTCCAAGTAACCATTGTAATAGGAGAGGTGAAAATAAAGGAATCTTCTTTAGCTAATCTGAAAATGAAGGATTTCCAAGGTCCACCACCTAGGGAAAGCTAGAGAGCCCAAGGTGAAACTGCCAGAAGCAAAACTGTCCCAGAATTAAGAGTCACAAGGAAGGAAATTCAAGTCACAGATCCGACCCTGCCTCTAAGAGATACAGAAACAAATAAAAACGAACTGGCAGGTCCTGACAAAGGAATACAGCACTGATATTAAACATTTACTGAGTCAAAGTGCAACAGGAGTGAGCAGAGAGAAACTTGAGACATGCATGAAGATAACAAATTTTTATTTTTTTTTACATTTAGTTTATATGTGGGGTTTTTATTATTATATAGATTATCCAGGTATTTTACTCTAACCTGGCACACATCTCACCGTGTAGCTCACAAGAGTAAGTTTCTGCAGACTGTAACTCAGAATAGCACCTGCGTTTTCAGCAGTAGCTTAAACAAATCTTAAAGGATGATAGAATTTGTTACATTAAAAATGTCAACTCAAACTACTACAGAAGTCCACCTTATTTTGAAGAGTATCTATTTCTTCTTTAAAGACATAAAAGCATCTTTATGCTTAGTATTAATAATCTTAACTCTTAGATTCTTAAATCTTTAAAGATTTCTAATTTTTCCTTAATGAAGATCAACAAAATGCTGCTTTCAGTCATGCAATGCAATATTATCCAAACCAACAACATTCTAACAACAAAATAATACAAATCTTCTGAAAGTAATTTTGTATGTATTTTACATATTCTTTAGCTATACCAAAAGCACACTGTTATTATTGTCAATGGCAAAAGGCATCCATGTAAAGCTGTAACTCACTTGAAACTATGACAATTCCCAGGCTTTTTGTTCTCCTGGGTGTACTGATATTTCAAGAGAAAAAATGAGCAAAAGCAATGATGAAAAAAAAAAAAAAAGAGACAATGATTTCCAGTGTCCCATTATTTCATCTTTTAGTTTTCCAGATATATAAGCCACCTCTGGAATGAAATACAAATACTCTTTTATGACCACTTCTTGCAATACTCTCAAAAAATTAAAGCAGAACCTTAAAATAAAAATAAATAACAAGGGGGTTCAGATAAATCACCACCACCCTCTGAAAAACCAGACGTGTTTGTTCCAAAAAACATGTAACAACTATGGTGCAGATCTGGCAGTGCTACATCTCATCTGAGGAAAAAATTACACAAATGTCAGATTTCAGTATCTTTCTTAAACTTCCATCCCAAATTTATCAGGTATTATGAAAGAGTTTTTCCCAAATGATACTTTGTCAATATTAATAGAGTGCTGACTTAGAGAAACAAGTTAACAAGTTACCTGTTAAAATCGGTTTTTCCTCCACCAGTTTTCCAGCTGTTCTTTTAGCTAAACACCAACTATGCCTGACCTCACTTAGTTCATGAGACTATGGAAAAGAAGACAAAATCCAATACACACATTGCCTGATGTGCCGTGACTTGACCAATCACCACAATGATGCTAACGACATTCTGCTTATGACACGCAACTACAAATGTTCCCATAAGTAAACGTGAATGAATTTAAGAGAACAATCATCTCAGCACAACCACACAGCCTTGAAGCTCCTGTTTCAATTTCTACATCATTCTGTAAGATTTCAGCAACAGCCATTTTGTGCTGCTTACACATAAAATCATTTGCTTGAGTTTGTGCTTGATATGATGAACGAAAACCTCTATACATAATTTCAGTCTGGGAAAAAAAACATTGCTTGTATGCTCAAGATTTTAAATTTATGATGGGTGCCAGTCTGTTCCATTCTTCTATTTGGCTATCCTTGGTCAAAACAATATCATGCATTCAAATGAAATTTTCTTAGCACTACACTTCTTGCAATAGTGCTGTTTATTAGCTCTAACGTGTAGATGTCTAATTACTAAGTTTATTTTAGAACACAAACAGCAGAGCAAATACTTCAGAAATACTTCTAATAAACTTGACTTTAAAAAATAAGATACTTTTTAAAAATTTAGAGAGAGAGCATGACGAAAGTGGTAAAGAACTTTTTTCATTTGTTTACCTCACATCTGAAGGACAGAACTTAACTTTGAACCATAGCCAAAGAACTTCTAGCAAAGTTGCTAAGCTTTCACCACAAATCCAATAGTCCAGTTATATCTTTCCTGCAGGTTGCTGGCAAGTTCTTGAATATGGTAACTGTGTTCCCTACCATGCCAACAGCGGGATACATTTTAATACTTGGAGGAACCATATGCACTTTCCTTGGGATATGTTAGCACAAGAAAAAATGAAAAAGGTCGTTCTCATAAGTGAGCCTAATTTGCACATACAAGCTTGCAGCCAAGGAATATGTTTGTGTGCTACAACATTTTTTCCTCAATCCCACTAAACATTTTTTTCTTTACTCAAGCGCACTTCATCTGTGATTTCAATTTGCCATTGAAAAAAGCGTATGTAAGATGAGCTGTAAAATTACAGGATCGTAAATTTAAATGTCAAAATGTAAATGAAAAATGTACAGATACCCAAGAAGCATGCCGCTGGAATTATACAGAGCTTTAAAAAAACCCCACCTAATCCAGTACCACTACCATTATAACATACAGTGCTCTCAACAATTTTCTTTGCCTATCAACTTTGCTTTTGCTAGTTGGCAAATACTGCTTTTTAGTATTGTTAGATGCCAGTCCAAAAAAATCTCAGAGATCTCATTTTCTCTCCTCACCAGACTAGGAGGTAGCCAGCTAGAATGCTAGAACCTTTCCGTGCCTCCAGGTCTGTGCTCAAACATCTCCTTCCTGCCGATGAGGCCAACCACAGCGGATCCTGAGGTTTCTAAAATGAAACCTGATTAGTATTCTGTGGTGAAGTATGAGTGATCAGAAATAAAGAATAGGCAGAAAGTGAAGATATTAAGTTCTCCACTAAAGCCCAGTATCTGTTTCTATGCTTTATTGTATTTTCACTACTCATTCCTCTAGATAAAAAAATTATAAATGCCCTTCCTTTCAAGACAAACTTCTGCAGAGACATGCAAGCCTGCTGTGAGGAAACTGAAGACACTTTGACTTCATTGAAGAAAGTAGGAACTGTAAAAAAAAAATCTTCAGATACAATGAACAGTCTGACCCAGAGCAAGATATAATTCACAAAAATGCATGTATATTTACTTCTGTCCCTCTACATTCTTCTTTAACACTTGAGCCTCTGGAGAGGTCCTTATGTTGAAAGACAAGTATGGATCAACAGCCTCCTGCCACAAACATTATTCAGTCTCTTAGAAGGCAAAAAATACCCAAGAACACACACAGACAACTGTTTTCTATAATCCAGATAATTCTTTAGCTACACCTGCAAAAGTCAGAGATAAAAAAGGCTATTCACTATATACTGAAGCTTAGCCTGACTTTTCTGTGTAACCGGCAAGGTGAGCTTTCAGTTCAACCCCAACACTCTAAAAGTAACTTAGTACAACTTTAACGAGAGGCTGGTAACACCATTGCAAACTTTATTCTGGATTTCACTATGACCATCCTCCTTAACTTTCCCAGAACTTACAAATTCAAAGAACAAACCTGGTTCTTTGCACACATGTTCACTCCAAATGGTCTCCACTCCCAAAACAAACTTACAAGAGCTTTGCTTTGTCAGCAGACCAGAGGCCAGGCAGCGCCTCCTCAGCTTCGACAAGCTCCCCAGCTTACTTCCTCTTTCACCACATAATAAAATACTGAAGAGCAGGCTTTTAGTAGTGAGCCACAAGGCAAAAAAACCACAAAACAAAACATCAAACCTCAACCCCTGAAACCTTGAAATCAGTTACTAGTCAGGTCTCCTACTCTTTCAGGACTGGAGCAAGACAATGAAGCAGATAAAAATCAAATGATCTTTTGGGCCAACTGTGGGGTTTGCACATTTTGCAAGACGAACATCCTCACTACAGAAACAGACTTCTGCTGAGTAGTGCTACAGAACAGAATGATAGTACCGTGGTGACACTTTTCAATAACCAGCAAAACTCCCAATAATAACATCTTTGGAAAGAGTGACAGTTTTGCCCATTTTGGACAAAGAACAAACTTCAATTTACTGACAGTCTGTAATATCACAGGAAAGACTATGGTTACATTAACTTACACAGAGTGAATATACAGAGAATGATATCCTTAAGCAAAAATATTTCACATTCTCAACCACCACAAATACATATATAGAATCATCCATTGCTTTGAAAATGAAGTAACTTCTAAGAGTATTTTAACATTGTAGTATGATCTAGAACAACACTAAATGATAACTAAATTTAAGGACAACAGTGGTTACTAGTTATATTCACTGAGCAGAATTTAGGATCAAATTAAATTGTGTAGTCTTTAAGTAATCCGATTCTTGCTTTAGACTTAATGACTGCAAATGAAAATTCAACTGTCAAGGGTGCATCTGACAGCTATAGGTAAGTCAGCCATCTGAAAATAAGAACTTGCAAATGTTAATAGACTGTATAGAAAATGTCAATCCTGGTGCAAACTCTCAACAAGTAAAGTTTAATTAACTCCCCTTATTGACCTTCTTAGAACTGACTCCATAGAGCCTATCTTTTGATGAAAGAACAAAAGCAGTATATTCGTCCTTCATTAGACTGAAATTGGGTGCCTGTGTTAAGAGGAAATTTCTAATGTTATCTAGAGACTCGAATGACAATGTCCTGATTTAATGTACATTATTCTCCCAGGCAGCAAAAGAGAGGACATGCTAATTCCTGGTGTGTTACATCTGCTAATTTTAACATTAAATTGTCTAAAATATACTACCCTCGACCACAGTTACAGTGTGCCCTCATGCATTAGGACAAACTCTCTTTCCAAGACTTCCTATTGAGATAAACCAAATCCCACCATCTTTAACCTGTATTTGCAAATACCACGAGTGACAATGATTTTGTAGAACTGGTGTTCTTATCAGGTCTATAATACTTGCAGCAGTACCAGAACCACAAAATTTTAAAGTACTCTTTCTGTAAAATAATGCAAGAAGCATATAACAGCATTTATATGATAACATCTAAATATGGAACATTTCAATTCTTTTTCGTCAGTCAATATTGCTGCATGAAATTTACCTCACACATCTTCAAAATCCATAAAAACAAAGACTGGAATTTGTAACATTTTGAGTTCACTCTGAAGCAGAGAAGCATTTGAGACACCACATGAAGCAGAAAATTCAAATGAGCTGGTATAAATGACAAGTAACATACATAATATGTAATTCCAGGTATATCCAGAGTCATCAAAATGTCAGACTCTGATGACTTAAATTACTTCAACAATTTATAAACCAGCACAAAGTCTTTCTTTTTACATAATTTCTCCTTTTCATCATAGAGAAATTATGTAGTATTTTTATATCTACATAGACTATGCTTGTTATAGTCAACTATAATAGTAGCCATAAACATAAATACTTAGAATAGAATTTTACTCTTGCCCTATATTCTGTTATTAAAACCACTGTAGTAAATATACAGTGTGGTAATGCAAAAATAACTTATCCGGGGACTTTAATTCTTCCTTTGAGTCAGTGATCTTCTATCAGCTTCACACAAAAAATGGTTTATAGTGATACTAGCTTTCCAGTTTCAGGCTGAAGTGCTTGTAACAGTCTCCTAGAAGTCTCTCTTTTTAGGGAAGTTTTCAATGTAACTTACAAGATAAGCAGAGACGTGAACAAATACTCCCTTGCTAACCTTTTCATTCCTTCCAATTTTGCAGAGACAGTAGCTGCATCCTGTAACTCTAACACAGTGATGAAGCCTGTATGGTTGTACTTCTCTGCAGGACTGATATAGCTAAAGGATAAAGTACCATTAATGAGAGAAAATGAGTTCTTTCCTCAAACAGCAAGGACTTGGTGCTTCTGGTACATTTTCTTGTTCTTGGGGATCTGGTACAATCTTATTGTTAGTCTGCAACTAAAAATAATACCAAAAACATTTGTTGCATTCTAGTCTTTCATCTAAGAGGGTAGCATGACTATTCCAAGAATTTGTACAATTCCACAAGCACAACATCAGCAGCTCCTGAATGTTGAAGGTCCAATCATGTATTTTACTACTTACTCTTATTTTTAAACAAACAAACAAAAAAAAAATTCACATGGAATTTTCCTGAATGGTAAAGATAGAGAGGGAGGGAAAGACTTATTTAACTACACATCAACAGGACACTGTTCTCGTAAATAACATGTATTCCAAA
>VWZU01008867.1:12962-27835 GCA_013397095.1 Sterrhoptilus dennistouni | reverse complement strand
AAAAAAAAAAAAGCACACAGCACCTCAAATTAAATCTTTCCCAACACAACTTAAATCTATTTCCTGCCTCTAGGAAAGTGCCATTTATAACCAAGAGTTATGAATAGCCAAGGATGTTGGCTCATGTTACAAGCCACTGTAGGTCAGTGGTCAGCAATCCTACTTCTGTGCAAAATAATTAAAATGTTAATGATGGGCAGCAAGTAAGTGTGTTGCTAAGTCCTACTGGTGATGTAGGATGTCACATCATCCACACTAAGGAATCAGGGGAAGATATTTTTTTCAAGGGGACCAAAATATCCATTACACATAGGCACAGCTGATGTTCCACTGGCTCTCCTCCTAAACCCTATTCACAAAATTTTCTATTCATCAGGGAACATGAATACACTGGAACATATACAGAAAGGATTAATTCAGTTAGGCATAGGGAACTACATACCACATCCTGAGCATCATCAGGCATCAACTGAAAAAATGAAAACTGTTTTCTCTTACAAGAAAATGGAGTAAATTGAAAGATGAAGTTTATCACCAATAGCTAAAGAGCAGTGATACAAAACATTTGCTGACCCAGGAAAAATGTTCAGCAAGCTGGCCTGCAAAGTGTTATCACAGTAACTTGCTCTCCAAATCAGTATAGCAGTGGCAGCATCAGTTTTGACTTTTTCTTTCCCAGGGATACAAAGAATCACAAAGGCAAGATGTTCACAAGATGCTGCTTTGAGGACCACAGCTATAGGTCTTTAAACTATTCATGTCTGCAGCTACAGGCAAACACCACTTAAAAGAGCAATTTTAAGTAATTGGTTTGTTCAGCAAGGACAAGAATTGGTCCAGAATAAAACCACTTTTACTCTGTAGGAGAGTCTACACCCTACTCCAAAATAGCTGCTTGCCCTAAAGTTATGCCAATCAATTGTTGTGCATAGATAACACGCCACCACTATGGAGGTTCCTATTAAAAACCCACCAAAATTCTACCGCCAGCAAAACATGCTCAAGGTCTTGTGTGCTGGTTTTATGTGGAGAGTGGGAGTTTTGAATAGGGTAGTTTTTCATTTAAGCAGTGGATAGCAATGATCCTTCTGTCTCGTAGGCCAAGGGCAAAATACTGTGTATTACTGGATGTACTGTACAGTGCTATGTCAGCTGCAGAGTACAACAAAAAATTTTCCTGATGTAAAAAACAATGAGCAGAATTTGGATAAAAAATTATTATTGGAAGTATCGATGAATACAATGGAGAGGCAAAAGCTCAATTACAACTAAAACCAACCACTTCTGTAGAGGATAATAAAAAATGTTTTTATAAATACATTTATAGCAAAAGGAGGGGCAAGGAAAACTTCCATTTTTTTACTGGATACAGTGGGGAGTGTAGTTATCAAGGATGAGGAAAAGGCTCAGGTACTTAACACCTTCTTTTCTTCAGTTTTCAACAATAAGCCAGGTCATCGTCAGGACAATTGGCCTCCTGAGCTAGTAGATGGAGATGGAGAGCAGAATAGCCACCCCTGTAATCCAGGAGGAAGCAGTCAGCAATCTGCTAAGACATTTGGATGCTCAGAAGTCTATGAGACCAGATGGGATCCATCCTAGAGTGATGAGGGAGGTGGTAGAAGAGCTCACCAAGCTGCTCTCCATGATTTATCACCAGTCCCAGCTCACTGGGAAGGTCTCAGATGACTGGAAGCTGGCCAGTGTGATGTCCATCCACAAAGGCCAGAAGGAGGATCTGGGAAAGCTACAGTCCTGTCAGCCTGACCTCGGTGCCCAGAAGATTCTGGAACACATCATCTGGAGTATAATCAAACAGACAGGACCTAAAGGACAGCTCTTGGATCAGGCTGAGCCAGCACAGATTTAGGAGGGTTAATCCTGCCTGACCAACCTGATCTCCTTTTATGACCAGGTGACCCTCTGGTGGGTAAGAGGAAGGCTGTGGATGTTGTTTACCTGGACTTCAGCAAGGCATTTGACACTGTCTCCCACAGCATACTCCTGGAAAAGCTGGCAGCTCACAACTTGGACAGGAGCACTCTGCTGGGTAAAGAACTGACAGAATGGCTGGACCCAGACAGTGCTGCATCCAGTTGGTGGTCAGTCACCACTTGTGTCCCCCAGGGATCTGTGTTGGGCCCTCTCTTGTTTAACATCTCTACTGATGATCTGGATGAGGGGATCAAGGGTATCATCAGTAAAGCTGCAGATGACACCAAGTTGGGTTTGACTGTCAATTTATTGGGTAGGAGGGCTCTGCAAAGGGACCTGGACCGGCTGGATTGATGGGCTGAATCCAACAACATGAGGTTTAACAGGACCAAACGCCAGGTCCTGCACTTTGGATGCAACAACCCCCTGCAGCACTCCAGGCTGGGGACAGAGTGGCTGGAAAATGGCCAGGCAGAAAGAGGCCTCAGGGTGCTGACTGACAGCAGACTGAATATGAGCCAGCACTGGGCCCTGGTGGCCAAGAAGGCCAAAGGCATCCTGGCCTGTATCAGGAATGGTGTGGCCAGCAGGAGCAGGGAGGTCATTCTTCCCCTGTACTTGGCACTGGTGAGGCCAGACTTTGAGTGCTGTGTCCAGTTCTGGGCCCCTCAATTTGGGAAGCATGTTGAGATGCTGTAGGTGCCTAAAGAAGGGCGACAAGGCTGGTGGAAAGACCTGGATCACAAGTCCTGTGAGGAGCGCCTGAGGTAGCTTGGGGTTGTTGAACCTGGAGAAAAGGAGGTTTCAGGGGTGACCTTATTGCTCTCTACAATCACCTGAATGGAGGGTGTAGCCAGGTGGGGTCAGTCTCTTCTCCCAGGCAACCAGTGACAAGATAAGAGGACACAGACTTAAGCTGTGCCAGGGGAGGTTTAGGCTGGACATTAGGAAGAAGTTCTTCACAGAAAGAGTGATTTAGCATTGAAATGGGCTGCCCATCACCACCAAGGAGGTGATGGAGTCACTGTCCCTGGTGGTATTTAAAAGACTGGATGTGGCACTCAGTGCCATGGTCTAGTTCACATGGGGGTGTTCAGTCATAGGCTGGACTCAATCTCGAAGGTATTTTCCAACCTAGCTGATTCTGTTATTCTTTGAATGGGCTTACACTGTTTTTTCTTCAGCTAGACACCCTACATAAGTCTCAAGAGGTGTTGAAAATACTTTCAAGTAAAGCTGTTTCAGATGAAAACAGAAGGCTGGCTTTTTTGAGTTAAAAGGGAAAAAAAACTGCAACAAAACTACAAGTGTTCTGTACTTCAGATTTCACCTACAGTTTTACAGAAACATATTTCTTCAGAGTAAAACTGGTTATTTTCCAGACCAAAACGATGTTTTCAAAGCAAAGTCAAGGAGCAGGAGAACATGGATGGGATTCTGGAAATAATCTTAAAAAGGAAAAAACAAACAAACAAACAAACAAACAAAAACCCAAACACCAACCCAACAACCAAAAACTACTGTTTCTTCACAGTAAAGCTAAAATGTTTTTCTGAATCTTTCAATAATTCCCCAGAGATACTGCACACATACGAGTGTATCATTAAATCATCCATAACACATTATGAAATATCTCATATGTCCAGAGATACAAAGAATTTTCAAATAATCCGTGGCTAACTTGCTAACATAGTTTTGAAGTCCAGTTACCAGTGAAGACTTTCTTACCTCACTTTTCACTTTGTCATGTCTGCATGAAAAACTACGGCATAAATCCATTCCCATTTGAAAGCAGTTTACTTGGTGTATTTATTCCTAGCTACAAAAACTAGACTGAAGTGTTGGAGATTTTGAACCACAATCAAAGGTATAAACACACTGAGAGACTACCTGGCACATACCCCCACTAGCTAAACTGAGTTATTTGCAAGTGTGGGGTTTAAAGCTTCACACAAGGAATTTTCTAATAACTTGTGAAACTAAATTTCATGCTAGCTACATGTCATTTTGCAAATTTAGAATGTAGCAGTATAATTCTTAGTCTCATTACGTTACACATTATTTGAAACAAGGCAGTGAAATTCCTGCTTTTCAGCTACACTGGTGAAAAAATGAACTTCAAAAATTTGCATGAACTTCTGGATGTGACTTGACAGTATAAGCTACAAATTTTTCAACTGGTATTTCAAGCTGCAATGACCTCTCACTGCAGAACACACAGTAAGGAAAGCACATACCATAAAAAAAAAAAAAAGAAAAAAGAAAAAAGCTGGTACTCACATTTTGAAAAAGAAAGTTCCAGAAGTGCATTGCCACAACAACTACCTCAGCATATAAACTGACAGTTTATTTCTCAAGCCTATCTAGAGTACTTTCCGAGGAAATTAGCAAATCTATGAATTTACAGAGCACAGAAAAAACAAGTGTCTCAAAACTGGAGATTTCTTTGTTCTAAACTTTAAGTCTTGAGTACTGAATCCCCAGTTCAGTGACCTTATTTGGAGTCAGTGAAGGAAACAGACTTATGAATTGAACTAACTTTCATAATGCCCGATAAAAATGACACAAGTTTAAAGAAATAGATGTGATATTTAAGATGTAGTTTACCCAATACCACAAAGGCAAACAAAACTTGAGAACTTCACTTTAGGCACTAGCATAAAGTTTTGACCCTGCACATTTAAAATTCGGCTTCATTTTCCCACATTGTCAAAGAGGGAAAAAGGCAAAATAGCCCCCACTGCTATTGATACAAAGTTACTTATCTCTTTATTTGGGGAGATTGTTCCTAGACCTGTTTGGACTGTAAGTTACCGAAGCCTCTGCACAACACCGAGCAGATGCTTAGTGCTGAACTTCAGATTTCTAGCAGGTGACTACCACTGCTGCCACAAGCACTTTTGGTTTGTAATCCTTTGTTCTACCCCCAGTTCCTTGCTTTCCCACTAATAGCGCAGGATGTAACCACAAAAGCAAGTTACAAAGAATTAAAAAGTTATTACTCCGCCAAGCTGTGATTCCCGTCCACTTTTAGCCTGAGGCAAACCTCGGCTAATTATACTCAGGTTAACCTGCAATGAGAAAAGGTCAAGCTACATTGCATTATTTTGCATTTGCTTTGGGCTACGTGAATGTACATTATTCAGTGTTCACAGCTCATCTTATGAGCAGTCACCTCACTGCACGCCCTTTATAAACAATTCTGGTTTTAAGACTCAATCCCATGTGTTGAGATAAAATACAATTACAGTACACCACCACTGGCCATACAATGGCCAGAACCTGAAAATTTAGCACGCAGTTTTGCTTTCCTGGTCCTTAAAAACAACCCAAACAAACAAACAAACAAACAAACAAAAAAACCCCAACACTATTGTGCAGCTAAATACATGCTAAAACCATGGAAGGAATAAACAGAATTTTCACTGTAAGCACCACTGGGAGACCATTTAACATCTGCCCACCTCTTCTCATATAGGATTTAAATTTACTTTGTTGTTGAATTGGTAGAAAAATGACACTGTTTTCGTAAGTGTAGATTATCATTTCAAGTGAGATATTCCTACAACCTGCACCCAAATGAACACTGAAATTAATTTCATGACAATTTGGAAAGTTCCACTTACTTAAAGAGAACAGACTTAAAGCATCCTTCAACTCTGCCAGATTCAAATGTCGATTTTATAAATATTTTATTCTATATGAATCCACACACGCCTTTGGAGGTCCAAAGATAAGCTCAATAGTCCACAACCAGGAAAAATCTCCTCTGCACCTGGTCAGAGGTCTTCATTTTTTTCATTTTGGAAAGCTGTTGCAGAAACCTTTTGAACAATATGCAACTGTTGAACAGCAGAATGTGCTGCAGAAAAAAAAAAAAAAAAAAAAAAAAAANAAAAAAAAAAAGAAGAAAGAATGGGGGGGGAAGTGAAGTGTAAAAAGTGTCTTAAGGGAGTTAGTTCTTTGTGTCCAAAAGAGATACGTCTTTTTACAAAAATGCATCAAAACATCATCCCATCAGGTCACAGTTCCCTATACAGGACCTCTTGGAGGGTTCTAGAGAAAGTAAGAGGAAATGAGAGTGGCTGAATTTACATTTTAACTAGGAATCTACACAAGGAAAGCCCCCTGTCTCTCTGGCTCCAGGGCTTTCTTGACTCCTGCCCACAGAGCAATCTTCCTCTTTTATCAGCTGGTGCTTCTCTCTTTGGCTGAGTGAAAGCTGTGTGTCAAGAGAGTGGCCATACACTAGAAAAACAAACTCAGTTTTAGGACATTCACTACTAGCAGGATTCCTACAGACATGAACAGAGTTAAAATAACAATTATATATATATATATATATATATATATGAAAAGATTAAAAAAAAGATAATAAAAAAAGGCACTTCACCTAGTTAGTTCTTTCTTTTACAGGAAAAGACAAAGAGCAGAATGAAGACACAAAGAAGCTAGGAGATGAAACCAAAACCCTGAACTCAATCCAGGTAGTCTCTTTCACAGCTATGAAAGGAAGAATAATTCTTTTTTGTCAAATTATCTTACCAGAGTTGAAGAGAAAAATCTTTTATCTCCCTCTAAGCTCTTGCTTTGGAAGAAAAGCATCAAAATGTTGATTAAGTTGCTACAAAAGGACCCTACTGCTTGGCTTTTTAAAATATCACTTCACTCATTGCAATCCAAGCACGGCACAGAACAAGTAGTGACTATATATGTATAGCTCACTTACAAAACTAATTATTGGTCCTAATAATGTCTAGAGCAACCCTCTGAAATTCTCAGTTTGCCCAGTAGGTTAATCCCTTAATAATTGACAGGATGTGACAGACATTCAGCACCAACACGTGAGGATTTGACTACACCATTCCCACTATGAACACTAACTCGCTGTTGCACTCTTGCAGGCTGCACTGAAAACCTTCCCCACCTTGTCATTGTGAAGGACTAAATTATGTCACTTAAGACTGAGAGGAAAACTCTTCTAATCAAGGATCAACTTTGGCATCTGCTTTTACCTTCATACTAACCTCGCTTTTCAGTCTGCACACATTCATAGGCAAATTCTTTTCAAAGAAAATAATTCAAATTAGAGGAGAACTTGAGCCAAAAGTACATCTGCTTTCATTACAAGAACTTGCCTAATGGAATTATTCTCTTCTCCACAAGCCCTTGGAAATTAATTGAGAGAGCTTATATACACACATAAAGCTAAAGAACAGTAAAGAATAGTACACCTTCTGCTATGCCCAAACTGCTTTACTGATCTGAAACCATTTATGATTTCTACTTAGATCTATTAACAACAAATAAGTACTGATTTCTTTCAGACTTTTAAAATATTTGAAAGGACTTTTCTTTCTATAATGAAGCAGAACAAATGTCACATACAACAACCTACTGTTTGAGACTGTTCTTTATCCCTGTATGCTCTTTAAACACCAATAATAGTCTAAACAAAGATGTCATCAAAACAAACAGGACACAAGTGACAATGAGAGTCAGCATTATCCTGCAGATTAAAATACACAGTCACAAGAAATGGACTGGTGCTTCCATGTGGAAACATCATTCCTGGTCTCTGCTTTTCAAATGTGAAGAATGACAAAGAGCCCAATGGCAACATTCCTGTAATTTGTCCATTTAGCATCAGCACCATTTCTACACATCCTTGCTTTGTGATAATGCTTGAGCTACGTCAGAAATTCACTTTCACATTTTATCATGTTGTATTCTATATTAAATAAAAATGGGCAGAATAAAAATGCATAGCATTCCTTGGAGAACTCAAAGCCAGGAGCATACTACTTCAATATGCATTATGTACAAAGACTGCACGTACAATACAGCTAAGATTTCTACTTGTTTACTTTCCTCTGGTGGCTGTTAGGACCAATAATTCACTTTGGAACTTCATTTTTAGTTTGGTCCAAGCAAAAGAACTGTGGCAGAACTGCAAAATTCTTAGAATTATGAAACATAATACTAGGTTAATCAGGCCAGAGAAGCATAGTTTTTCAATAACATGCACATGTAGTCCTACTACAGTTTTTTTTCTTTCTTCTAAACAAGCAAAAGCTTACTTCAGAAGGAAATTCCTACAAAGTAAGCCTTTCCCTCTCCCTGGTCTTGCTACCTTTCTGGCTTTCATCATCAGAACAGCCTCATGAGTAAAGATACTCTTTCAGTGCTGAAACCACCTTACTAACCCAGCTTCTGTTGTGCAGGTCTTGGTATCCCTTCTGTGGTGGTGCATATATCTGGGGAAAAAAATGTATTCTCTTTTTTTAAGATAAAGATCAAGAGAATCCCTCAAATTCAAGTTCTCAAGACCAACCCCGTATGCCTGACTTATGTCTGATCTCAACTTCTATAGCAAGTGTCTTCAATGGACTTCTGGTACTTCCCTCCCACATCCACTTCCCTACACTGATCCAAAATGATCCACTCATACAAATAAAGTGACTACTGATTCAGTAGTGATTCCTGTAGACCTGAAACACCTGAAACCTGAAACATGCATCATCCATTTCCCTCTTGCATAGCTCCTCAAAAGGCAACCACTGAACTTACATAGCACAGGATGCCATGGTTCTCTCTGAAGCATTCATTTCCCTGTGCTCATTAGAAACGCTGCCCACGGCAACGAGCTCTGATACAGACATTTACATAGTAAAAATGTAACTCCTGACAGACATGTAAACACACAGGCTGAAGTTTTTGTTCCAAGTCCATAATACTCCAAACATCTACATGACTCATTTTCCACGTACAACAGATACCTACCAGAAAAGTCTTTAGGCCCAAAGGGACCTGCCTCTCTGGTGAGACCAGTCCTGGAGAAAGTTCTGTTATGTATGACTTTCACTCCAAAGGGCTCCAGTGTGCAAGAAAGCACAGCAAGCAGCCACAGCTTTCCCTCTGCAGCGTCCCGCAGCCTTTTACACATGCTGAACTCCACACGGCAGGCACACGGAAGATTAAGAATAGACACCTTAGCTTGGTGTTTTGCAGAAAGTCAACATAGAAAGATCAGATTCAACTTGTGGGAGCCAGTGCTGCCGGCATGACACACAACGAGACCCTAAACCAGCTGGCGCTCCAGAGGAACTGCAGGCTTTGTGCCCAGGAGTATTACATTACAATAGTCAGGAGAAAAGTGATGAATAGATAAGTAATTGAGGTCAGGTCAGCCTCTGACAAGGGAGAGTTTTCTGTCAGCGATAGGCAAGAGAAGAGACTCTCTGTGAATGCTAAGCTCTTGTAGAGCAGATGGGGACGCTCCTGACAAAGCCACATGCAAAGCACACGGCAACTTTGTAGGGCTTAACAATTTTCCAGATACCATCACCATTATCACCTCCATCTTACCCACATTTGGTTTCATTTTACACTCCCTCTTTCCCGAAACCTCAGTTTTGATTCTTCTTGGTTGTTATTTATATCTTATCCTTTCATGTATATATCATTTGCCTACTGCCAACACACAAATCTACAGTCAGCCTGCCTACTGGTCTATAGAGGAAAGAATTCCTTTCTAGTACCAGAAACCTAGCAGGAGAGCTGCAGATCTACATCTTTATTTCTGTTGTGCACCTTTACACAAATGCTGACGGAGGGAATAATAGAAAAATATTTAGGATCCATCACTCCCCTCTGAAGAGACAGCTTTCGAAAAGCAAGCACCGCCAAAGAGCCAGTCCTCCCAAAAATGCTTCCTAATGGATGTGTGTTTTTACATGGCTGATGTTTCTTCCAAGAAACACTTCCAAGAAGTGCAAAGAAAGAAAGCCTGATTAAGCCACTGGCTACTGCAGAAGCAGAAAACAAAATGTGTGGAGAAACCTCATGACACGACGTATTCCCACCAAACCTAATGCTGCTCGCAAGCTGAAAACGAATTGACACATACATTGTTATGTAACTCAGCATGACAAAGAAATTGTATTTCTTCAGGTTTTGTTGGAGGTAACACTTTCTTCTTTTCTTACTAAACACTGCAAGCTGTCACTCAAATTTCCGTTCCTCTGCTCTTCCTGCCTGTTCCAGCAGTAATCCTGCAGATGGCACTGGGGACTAAAAAATTTATTTATTTTTTTTTTTTTTGTCGGAGGTCTTTTACTCTGTATTCATTTCTCGTTCATTGAATTGTACCATAAAACTCATCTTTTAAGCACCTCGATTACCTTCAAATCGATAAAAATTACCCTGTCCTCCTGCTGCACCTTTAAGATCTCTTCAGAAATTTCAAAAAAACCCCCCTTTATTCACCAAATATTAAGCAGATACAGATTAATACAGATATTCTATCTGTAATAGACAGTATAAAATAATGGATGGATAACATCAGTAATTTAAGTAAAATGAAATATTTAACAGAGGAAACAAAGCCTATTATTTACACATAAGACTGAATAACAAAAAAACTCACATAGCAGACTTTAAACTTAGGATAGTGCACTGTTGCTCCTTTGAGATACCCAGGAGATGAATTAATTCAAATTTCATCTTTCATGCTTTCTATGAAGCTATTCCTATAAAATTTAAAATTCACAGTTCCCATAATCATCTGTGGCTTGATTATCTCACAGGATGCAGCAGACTCATATGAATTGGAAAGATACTTTTTTTCTTGCTCAGTGCACCTTTTTTAGCTAGACAGATGGTACAGCAGTTTCAGAGCAGAAAGTTAAGTATCTGACAAACAGCTGGAAAATTTTAAGCATCCCACTTAGCCTGTCTGGGAGGGTAGCCATTCTCATCTCAGCTTATCTGAGATTCTTCAGACAAGGTATTTAAAAAAGAGCATTGAAATGTGTTCAGGTCCTAAGGCAAATTAAATTTCAGAAAACATATAGAGGTGACTGACCGTGACCCCTGTTATCCTTAAAAACAAAACAGATCTGTAATCTTGTCTTTTTATGGCCACGACAAAACCAGTTACTAAAATATTCAAGGCATAGTTGGCACCTATTCACCTCACAAGGCTAGACAGCCTGTGAAAGACAAACACTACTTTCCTAATGATCTATCTCTACATTAACACGAAATTATAATGAAATAGAGAAGGATTGCTCCTGGCAGATGCCAAGAGTTGAGCTCCCTTACTGTCCAATCATCGAGTGAGGGGCTAAACAGAGAAAATCTAGACAGAAACCTGAGTTCATTATTTAGAAGTTCTCTTCATTGGCTGTTGCAGAACTACGTTCATAAACGAAACCAATGTGTAGTAACAGCAAAGCACAAGTACAGTATGCAAGGCCATTCACCCATATTTTGGAATTAAGGAGAGAAACAGAGAACTGTATAAGCTTTTTTCATTTTGGCTAGAAGAGAAACTAGCAGAGAGTTGGAGGAACCTCGGGTGGTGCTGCAGAGTTTAGAAGCTCAGCCGCTACTTCAGACGCCGAGAAGAGGGCGTCCTTACAAACCACCAACACAAAGGGAAGTGGCCACTTCTCCAGAACAAGGCAGCCTCACTAAGGAACCTAAATATGCACAGAGAGTGCACAATAAACCACCTCCATCAGTGAATTAGATCAAACAGAAAACACACCCAAAATGAAGAAAACACCTGGGTTTTTTTCCTTCTGGATTAGGGAGTTACAGTAGTTCACAGAAAGGTCAGACCAACATCACACATGGCCAAAGCACAGGAGAGACAGGCAAGAGCAGGGAAGAAAAGAGCATCACCTCTCCCTTCCAGCAAAGGGCCAGCAGACCAACTCAGCTGCTTGTGAAACCACAACCCAAGACCTCTGGCCAACTCAGCTTCTTGCACTCAACACAATGAGCCTTAAGCCTCTTGTTAAAACTATCCTACTGCATCACTTAAGAGCCAACCAAAACAAAAAGATCTCTTGCATGTTTTCTATGCAGTATTTCCAGAAAGATTTTCAGTTAATAAAACTGTTTATCTACAAGTTCCTCCTGAATCATTAGAAAACAAGCTCACAAAAGTATCATGTTCTTGTAGATGCAATTTTTTTTATTCTGCCTTAATTTTTTTTCTTCCCAAAAGAGGCAATTAAAACTCAAAAAAGAATAATACAGAAATAATAACAACTACATCCTATGTATTAATCCTATACAGTACAAATGGTCTTGATACTAAATTCAGAAAAGAAAAAAAAATTGGTTTATTTCTGAACTCTAGTGTTTATATGGGTCATTGACACAGTGATAGACACAATGGTCTGACACAAAACAACATTTTCCATAATAATCCTCCATTTCAGTACAGCTTTCATTTGTTGTTCACAAGAATCACATTTATTTGTGTTTTTCTTGCCCTCTCCCAATTTTTCCTTTTCCACAGAGTTCTTTTGAACCAGAAGACTGATAAGCAAGAATGTAATAACTAAGGCAAATATAAAAAGGAATAAAACTTATCAGAACCCACTATAACCAAGAACTTCCTTTGCCGAAGGAAAAGCTTTGCAAAAATTTTAAGTGAAAGAATTGTTACAAGAACCAATACAAGATTTCAGATGAAGTATTAAATCCCCCAGCAAATTATGAGTCTAAAATTGAAATCACTTCACTACAAAATAGAAAGCCAATACCTTAAATACCTTTAAGTCCCAACCAACTAGGAAAGCACTTCCAATTCCTGCAAAGAAGTGTATACGCAACATGCTAATGTTTGGTCATTTGCATGTTCAGGCACTACCAGGACTTCTATATTTTTAATTAAAAGGTTCTTCTTCCCCATCATTCTTCTAGCATATTACTCATATTCCTTTTGAATTAAAAAAAGTTACATTGCATTCCTTTATGTATCATATGTTCTCTGAAGATTAGTATGAAAAACACTAAGTATTTCCAGCTTTACTTGACAGGTACATGCTGATGCTGAAGAAAGGCTGTCAGACTGTATATGCACAATTCAGACATGCACTGCAAGACAAATTAAGTTCATGAACTGCTGTCCATAAGGGGAGCTGCTTGTGCACTGAACTACACCTTTCTGTTGTTTTCAATTTAAAGTTATGAAAAGAGCATGTATGGTTCTTAGCTTTCAACAGCACTATAAAGCCAAAACCTCCTGGAACCACTGGAACGCTCTGGATGCAAACTGGAATTGTTTCATGCATCTTTAACAAGCTCACTGTGATGAGTCCTCAGTGTGCACACACTCCACCCTGACTCCTCTTCAATCTGACTTCTGTAACATACACCTCTTCCTTTTCCTTCTGAAATCTGTGGGTTTCTTAGCCTCCTTGACTCCTTCCTCCCTCATTAACTGTTTCTCTAATAATTTAGTGGTAACACTCCAACTCCCCACTCGCAAGGAAATCTGTCAGGAAGATTTTCCTTTGCTTGAAAACCTACCTTGCCCCTGGCTTGGCACATTTCATCCAAACTGCCTGATTTTCTTTTTGCCATTATCAAGCAATCAACTGAGTCAATTTTTGCCAAAATTGAGCATCAAACTTCCTTCCCAGGAGACCTTATGCTTTTTTTGTTATTCTGTGTAATATATTTCAGGTGTTAATTGAATGCAATATCATTAATAGCAAAATACATAACTGTCACTTAAAAAAAACTAACACAGAAAACCCCAAGCAAACAAAAATAAAACCAAGCACCTTTTCAACACTTTCATCAGCAAACAGAAGTCTGCATCTAGCGCATTCAGACTATTTGCCTCAGGCAAGCAAGACCTCTGCATGGTATGCCATCATTATTTTGTGCTTTAAAAACCATCAGTGGGGCATGCATCCTTAAAATAGCACAGAATATAGTTACCTGGAGATTACCTTCTGCCTCAGTCTGAAAATGTGTTAGGACCACTTGTGCATGAAGCAAAAAAAAAAAAAAAAAAAAAATCAGATTGGATGCAACTTTCTTTACATATGAAATAAACAAATACTTTTTTCTTCTCCTTCCAATATCATAGGATGTCAATAAAAAGTTCCAATTTACTTAGCATTATGACTTTGAACATCTCCGTAAATAATGTTTCCACTATTTTACATCCCAAACTGCATTTATATTAGTAACCTAGTAATACTGAGTTTGTAACAGTCAAAGCAATCTTATATCATTTGTAGTGAAAAAAAAAAAATAAAGCATTTTCCAAGTTAACTGTCAGCAGTATTTGAACAGAGGAATTCACAATAGCAGATAATAAAAACGTAAAAAACAAATCACCAAAACATCACAACAAAACTGAAGTTCATCAGTTGTACAACACCATGGTTAAGTTCCAACCACATGCAATTTTAAGTTTTTCATGAGCTTTCAGTTAATATTTCAGCTCTTACACCCTGCTAAGCAGAGGCTCCAGGCTAGGACACTGACACTTTTTGGCTCCCCAGGAGCAGTTCCACAACACATGGACTGGGAAGCAGAACGTATTCTGACCTCAAGGTATGTGGGGCATTATTCTCCTGCCGTGTTCTGAGTCCACCCCTATGTGGTGCTGTGCACATCAGGTTGCCACAATTTGCCCAGGAAACAGACTTGCCAACAGCCACACAGACAGAATGAAGAACCCAGCCTGGGCCTCTCATGTGGGCAGCCAGCACTTGAACCATGGAATGCTGGGAGAGCACACCAAGTTCAACAATTGAACTCATCTAACTGAACATCCCACTTTGGAAAAATAAAAAAAATTAAAATATATGATACAATTTAAATTACAGGATAATTTTGCTCTCTCCCACTGGCTGCAGGCATTGAAATCTGGTATTCTGGAAGATTATTAGGAAACTAAAAAAAACTTGTATATTAAAATAAGTATGAAGACGGGGATTTTAAAAGAGACTCTTCTAGTGATATCTCTCCCATAAGATACTGTAAGAATGTTCTCACAAAAAAGTCTTTGCTAGAGGCAATTTCTCCTCCCTCCTGTTCTTCAACTAGCCTCCAAAAAAATTCTTTCATGTAATTAACACAATTAAAGGCACAAGGATGAAAGCTAACTTAAAAAAAAA
>VWZU01008867.1:0-12937 GCA_013397095.1 Sterrhoptilus dennistouni | reverse complement strand
AAAAAAAGAAAAGAAAAAAAGAGGTTTAATGGCTGAACTCTTTACCCTACTTTATTTTGTGAATATATCTTTTACTGTAACTTAAGACACTACAAAATAAATTGCAGCTTGGCTACAATAGTCACACATGGGAAAACACAATTTAGGTTTGTTATTCCCCCCTTTTCATAAATCAGTCCCGGGCTCAGTTTAAACACATGCCAAATATGACCTAAATGTATCACATCTTCAACAAGTAATCATACACGAGAAGAGGAAAATAAGCATTGGTTCAATCCCTGCAGCCCACAAGCCAAGGATTAGGTTACCTTCTTGTAATTGTATCTAGTTATATACATACATGAGAAATAGTTTAAGCAAAGGAACACGTACTGAGATCAGGACATGAAACTAACACTGATAAACCTGGCTCTGTATTTTCTACATTTTCTACAAAATTTCATACATTCAGTTATCAGTGCCTTGTTTGGCTTTACATTAAATTTCTGTGGTCCTCAACAACTTCAGAAAGCAATGTATTTCAATAGGTCCTAATCTTTCTCTTCCACAGCAGTCAGGAAAATATGTTTCCGGTGATATCTTCTAACTGTCCAAGCTGATCCTCAAAATGCTGGACGCAAACCAGAAATTAAGAGCAAAATAGCAGACTTGTTCAACAGAGCCTATTAGAGAATTATGCAGCAAATATTATCCCTCTCCACTGCTAACATTGTAAAAGGTCCTCAAGGAACAGCTTAACTCACCTGTAACTTAATTTAAAATTTAAATATTTAAAGACTAAAGTAATTAATTAAAATAATTTAGATCTCTTGTGAAAAAATAATTCATCATTCACAGGAGAAGAATTTCAAATTCTTCACATCAACAAATGATAATGTTTTTGAGGTAATTTAATGCAAAATTCAATTTTTAAATAGAACTACATCAGGTATGGAAACACAATAGTCTACCCACGCCATAAGAAGCCTGCAGGCTTCTGCCTTTTGTGTCTCAGTAGCTAAAATAAACGAATAGTCAATGTTTTGTGAGTTCATAAAAATAATAAAAGGGGAATTTAAAGCTAAAAGAGAGCTAGCTCACTCTTTCTTTAACTCTGTCTAGAGCTAGATAGCTCTGAAATGTTTATTTAACACACAAATGAGGAAAGGTTTCCATTCTTGATATGGAAGCGTAAAAACCATCTCCGAATTACTCATAATAAAGCTAAGACTAAACATGTATCAGGTCTGAGTATCTCCTTTCTCTAACAATACACATTTGAAATTATAACTTGCACATCACCCCCTGAAGTGGAAGGGTTTTTTTGGTTGGTTGGGGTTTTTTAAACCATATAACTACACCCTCCCAGATACCAGCAACACGTTCACAAGTTTCACATTTACAGTACACTCCATACATGGCAACATTAATTCTGTGTAGATTTAAAGTATTAATTTGTCTTCAAATTTCTTCAACATACTTTCTTGTTTCCCTAATGCTTACATTTATAAGAAGTGCTTGTACCTGTTTGTCTCCAGATTGAACACACGGGGAACAAATCTTGAGAGCAAAGACACTACACAACAGAGACTTTTGCTTTTGAATGTCTTTGAAAAAAAGTAAGATTGAAAATTGTTTCATGAGGATTAATGACAGTAGTTGGTAAGCATTTCAGTTATTCATGAGCTTAAACAGATTTTCTTCACAATGTCAGGACAATGGTTCTTCTTGTCAGTAACACCCACTGTTATGGTTCTTTGTCTATCACTCCTTTTACTATAGCCAGTGAAAATCAGGACAAAGACTTAAATGGCAGATTTCCTAAGGCAAACCAGCGTGAACATGCTTCCCAAACTACGCACTAAGACTTGTTTACCCAGAGCTCCATCACATGAGAACATGAAAACAGCTTTCAATATTTAATACCTACATGCACACCCAGGTAATCTGAAGCACGAGTACCACCCAAGGACAATATATCAATCCAGACTAGATATTTCTAGGAAGTAAATCACCTAACAATTATAACAGAAGGAGGAAAGGGAAGGGAACAATTATTGTCATGAAGACACCTCAACTCCTAGCTGCAATACAAGCTTACATCTTAGCAGCTACCTGAAAAAGTTTTTTTTTTTTAATTAACTATTAGAAAGATGGCATATATGAAACAACACTGGGGACTGAGGATAAGACCTGTGAAAATTAGAAACCAAAACCCTCCAATGAAAACACATCCAAAGGAGCTAACTGCAGAACATCTGTGCAGGCAGAGCAAGACAGCCCATCCCATTTCTGCATCCATGCTTTGAATGTCACACAGAGCTGTGCTGCTGACCACCTGCACTCAGAGTTATGGACATACACTGTGATTATGAGCTTCTTCCTTAAGAGAATAAGCCTGGCTCAGCCCCAGGGAGCAGCTCCTCCAGGCTTGGATCACCATGCACATGCAAGGAAGTGGAGGGATGAGGGATACACATTCTCCCACTGTGAATCTCACTGTTGCTCTGGGAAGCCTTGGAACATTGTGCTGCAGGATGGCATACACCAACAATACTATGTTTACATTAATTAGAAAAAGAAAACCAACCTCTTGAAGCTTCATTCATGATTTTCGGCTACTAAAATTTTATCATTCCCTGACAAGCCCTGGTAAAAGACTCGGAGAAATTCAGGGGAAGTCTTAAAGTCTTAGAAGTAGAAAAGAAATCAAGAAGGTGAATTTTCGCTTGGTGCTTTATTTGAAAATAAATTCAAACCAGGAAAAATTAACTTCAGCCCTCTCAAACTGTCACAGGAATGAGAATGACAAAAGAAAGTATAACCTCATGCATCTCCTCAAACAAACACTGTGTTAGGACATAAACTCCAGCCCTGCTCCCCTACAAAAATCCACCGGCAGAAATGTGATCCCAAGTGATTCACAAACAAACAAATAAGGCCATGTTTCTGTTGCTATAACATAACACACAGTACTTTTTTTTTCCTCTGATGTAATTTTTATAACATTATTTTGGAATCTGACTATTTTAAAACTTGGTTGCTACGACACGTTACAGTCATTACATGGATTCATTTCCTACTTTCCAACTGGCAAGACTACTTGTTTCAGTTTTATGAAGTTATATCATGAACAAAAGACACATAAAATATACTGTAAATTCTAATAGTAGAAACTCCTTTAATGCCTTCCATTCCTTGAACAAATGAGAATTGGAATTCCCCCCACAATCACTCTAAAGATCTCCATACTTCCAGCCTTCTCAAGTTTTCTGAGCTTTATTTCTGAAAATGGTCTTTTCACATTATTACTCCTACTGAGCAATGACATCTGATTTCTTTCAGAGCCTGTCAATGACTCCCATACTATCTAAACTTACAAATAATCAGAAAGTGACAAGTTCTTCCAGTGGACAATAAAACATGGAATACAAATCCTCCCTGGTTTTAACAGCAGGGGATGAAGAACAGATGATAAATTGGCCCATTTGATGCTTCAGCTTCACTTCCATGAGGCAACACAGGTTTTGGGAAGACTTGCTTTTTCCTGTAGATTAATTTTTAATTACTGAAATATAGTCATACCAGACAGATCATATTCAGAAGCCAACTTCTAAAAGAAAACCAAATATGAACTTCATAACGTAGCATTAACATCACCAAAATCCTATTAAAATATGCATACAGTATACCTTCATCTTCACAAACCACATTAAACAGAAAGCATTTGGGAATCAGAGACTGGAAGGTCACTGGGGTAAAAACTTTACCCTTTTATAACTAGCATAAACATAAGATGCACTGATATATCAAAGGAACCTTCAGTTTCTAGCTTATGAAAATATATGAATTTCCATAATAGAAAAACACAGTGGCTCTGCCATATTCAATATCCAAGTTCAACACTAGTTTAACAGGCAAACAATGGGTCTTTTGGAAAAAACCCCACCCACTAACAAATGAATGCTAGCACAGTCATTTTTCAAGTGTGCAAAGGAGGCAATTTTTCCACTTGTGGATTTGCTTGTGTATTTGGCCTAACAATTTTAATTTAGCTCTTAACAAGTTGAACTTTCTGTTAAGTCTGATTAAAAGCAGTCTTACAAATCAGCTAATTATGGTGCTTCTACTACTGGCTAATCACTCATATGCCAACCAGCCACAGAGAGTGTTGGCATGGACCATTTACCCTCCAATCGCCTTAATCTGGCCTATGCATTTGCAGGATGAGTCTACACAAGCACAGCCTGCTACAAACCCAGTCCTACTTTATAACTGAAACACAGAATCTTACTTCCTATTTTTTTTTAAGGTGCAATAGGTAAGCTATTTCCAGGAGCAATGACAACATATGGACGTATCGACCCTTTGATTATGATTATTTCATACAGAGTGCTGAACAGGCAGTTAATGAAAAAAACAGTAGTCATACAATTAACTTTGCACCATGAGTGTGAAGATCTAGAAAAGAAATAATGGGAACTGTTAGGGAGAATGATTTTTTTTCTTTAAAGAGCTCAGATTCTATAAAACTAATTAATTGAACATGTTTAGTGGCAGCTATCAAGTCAATCAATTCACACTTATAGGATCATTTAACCAACAAATTATTAAAAATAATTTCCACTTGATCTCGAGGAAATCTACTTTTAAAGGCAGTACTTTTTGAAACAAAATGGAGATAAAGACTAATGGGTTTGCCTGTTCATATTTTTCACTAGGAAAATAAATCAGTGAATCAGTGGTGTCAAGGTGTATGACTTCTTTCTATAGGAGGGAAAAAGTTGGGGAACAAAACAAACTAGATGTAACAAAGTATAAACTTTCATTTTATTAAGAAACAGAGGATTACCTTTACGACTTTCTTTGTTTTTCCCCCAAAATGGAAGAGCTGCCATGGGATAGAACCAACTAGTGCTATTTTGAAGAAAGGAAATGGGAACAACCATCACTTGTAATTTATGTGGTAAAGAAATGAGAAAGATGAATGCAAAAGCTGGAGCTCCTGATGTTTCTTTAGGAATAGCTGAGGACTGAAGAAAAGATGACTATGGCACACCTGAAGAACCACCAGCAGGCTGAAAAGGTCCTAGAGTTTCTCAGTAAAATGAAGTATTGAGGCAAATTTCTAAACCTTATCTATCATTATAAGTAAAATCTAGGTAGTTCACAGCATGTGTTTGATAAAAGCTCATATATATAATGAGCCTCAACAGTTTTCCTATATGATCAGTTTTTCTTTCCTTAAATGAAATTCTTTCATGCAGGAACAGAGAAGAAAAAAAAAAATCAAGCTAAAGTGATTGTCAATGTCAGACAATTGGCAGGGACAATTCAAGGACAGCAAAGCAGCTGCTACAGATTTTAAACTTATTTTTTTCTAATAGATCCAATTTTTAAATTCACAGTGTTCCTTTAGTCTGTCAGGTTTGTCTCTAGCAGGAGTTCCTTTAGGGCAAGCACTGCAGACAGTCTGCCTACCCTGAGGGAAACTAAGACCCTCAGATGTGGGGTAAAGGAAAGATATTAATAATTTAAGACAGTGGTCTGCCACACCTAAAACAAAGCAATAGTGTTAGTATGGAAACATCTACCTCCTGAGCTTACATTTGTCCTCCCTGAACTTGTATTTTCTTCAACAGATTTACAAAGTGCTGCAGAGGATACAGTGTTACCCATGTTTTTTGGAGGAGCTCTGAACATGGTCGTGGTTAATGATACCTCCTGCCACTGCCAGGACCTCCAGAGCAAGGAGAGAAGTCATCTTGGAGGCTGCACCAACAAAAGGCAGCACAGCAGGGAAGAACACTATTTGTAAGCTAGAAACACAGACCTCAGAGAGAGAAAAAGCCTTGGTTAAAGTACTTTTTCCATTATTCCTGTAAGGTAAAGAGGTTAACTTAGCACTGCCAAATAGAAGATTCACTGAGTGAAAACCACTTCCTGTAACCCAAATATTAATTTTGATTACTCTCTGACATTGGTTCTCATTTTCATTTTATAGAAAGGCGTATTTGGCAACTCTCTTCAGTGTTACAGAAGGAATTATTTTGAAACTATTTCCACTCATTCAGTACTCTTTTCCCGCACTGAGCAAACATTGACCTAACAGTCATTCACTAGTACATTAAACTTGGTATTCAATATTCACATGCATTATAAATCAATTGTACTTGAAAGCAGGAAAGAACAGATGTGAACTTTAAAAACTATCTTCATTTTATATTGGACATTATATATTCAGTTTCATTGTCACATGCTTGAGAACCCAATCTTAAGAACTACCACGGTCTTTCATTTAATCAGACCGAGTTGCACTGGATATTCTGCTGAAACCTTCAGACTCCCTATGCAAAATACCAGAAATTATCAATATCACAACAGCATATTCGTTTTCAGTATAAACAATTCCATCAGAAAATCCCAAACATAATCACCACCTACTGAGTAGACTTTGTTTACGAAGACCACTCTACATGCTGAAATAATACATTCTTCATAAGCACAGAAACCTGGATTCAACGTAGATATTTAAATGAGAGTCCCTGCAAAAAACCCAATTATTCAAGAGAATTTAATTTGCAGCCTAGTTTTTGCATCTTCATACTGCAAATTTCCTACTCAATCCTACTTTGCTTATGGTGGAAAAATATTCAGCAAAACTAAGTGGTGTAATGTACAATTAAACATCCTTTACATAATTTTTTCCACACAAATACTATGAATGATTGACAAGACAAGAACTCAGCACCACTACAGCTGAAAACCTGACAACGGCTACCTTGACTTCTTGAGCTAGGATTTACTAATAAAATGCATGTGTGTGTGAATAGATAGATAGACAGATAGACAGACAGACAGACACACATGACTGGCTAATATGTTTTACCTTCCAGAATGAGATTATCACTGCCAAACCCAACAAAGTGCAATGTTTTAAAGAACAACAAAAAAAAGAAAGATCCCTTAAACATGAACTGTGAACTTGGAACCCAAGTGTACAAATATTGATGCAACTCTCATCTACTGAGAGCTTTTTGAAAAAGCAGCAATAACTGACAGATATGAGCATTTAAGTATATGAGTGTAATATTTATTGTTGGTGGAGAAAACGAATAAAAAACATGCACCAGTGAAAGTAATGCAGGATGAGAAATGAAACACAACATTTGGAAGGGAGAACAAAAAGCACATATCTATTCCTCCCATTCTACCTGATCATGGCATAAAGGAAGAGTGGGACCTACAAAAATGGATTCTCTCTTCCTTTTAACTGTACAAGACAGTGTTAAGTGGTGGCTGACTGAGAAGCATACTGAAGGCCATGGGAACAAGGAATAATATGGAAGCAATCAGAAGGAAATTTGAGTCCATATATGAACCTGCAATGGTTTAATTTCTTTCATGTCTTTTTACCTTCCAAAGTTAACTTTACCACAATAGCTCTTTGTGAATTCATTCAGCCAAAGTACACAATAAACTGGTTTTGGTGTCTAAGAAAGGTTTACTTAATGGCGAATATGGTAGCAGAAAACCCTAGGGAGTAGCAACATTTCTACGTTATGTAACATGATGAAGGTTTTTCAAGTCTATCACAACTGACTGGGAGATACTCACAAAAACTAACTTAGCTAAGACGTCCCAGCATTCCTTGATAGACAAATATTTCTTGATAGGGTGAGTCAAACCAAAACTTAAACTGGTACTTCCATCAGCTAGAGCTCTCCTGAAAAAAACCCGTTTCCATCAGCTATTCACAATGCTTTGGGAAATAATCTTCCTGGACAAAGCCAGACTTCCTATAACCACGAGTATATTTTGCAAATAGTATCAAATATATCAAGCAGGAAAAAAATATTTCTGCATTTCTAAAATCACTACTAATACTTCCTGCAGAAGTGTCCTGAATGCCAACTGTGGCGGTCAGTGCTCCCAGGAAGTCAAACAGATTTCTGCAGTGAACATAGGAAACAACACTGCTGCCATATCACAGCTAACTTCACAGGCATTCTGACCACAATTATAAAAATCACATCTCTCTACTGCAAAAGTATTTTTTACAAAGTGTTATAGCAGGCCGAAAATAGAATAAAATTTAGTGGAAGCCAATGTGTTTTAACTTCTAATCTGGCAACTGCAGGAGAAGGACTTTATGACCCCACAACCTAATTGTAGATTAAGCAACTTGATAAAACTTAAGTAGTAGAAGCTCAGCTTTGGCCAGACCTTCTGCTTATCACACATCAGCGTCCAGCTGCCTGCTGTTTTCAGAGAAAGGTACCTCATTAACCACTGTCAAGTAAATAGACGCTATCATTTTTCTGGCTCAGAAAATAAAAATTAATTAACATTTGAAACAAGTTGCTAAAAAGCTACTCGTAGTCACTCACAGCACCTCCAATTATAAAAAAGGGGATGATTTTAAGGTTACTATTCTGTTAAGACAAAATATAAATTGGCAATAACAACTCTATCAACAACAGGCTGGAACAAATGCCTACATCTATGCTGAAATCGGTCACCTGCATAGGAAGGCAGATGCACACAACACCTGGAGATACAAGATGTGACACCGAACTAAGCTATCTCAAGCTGATAAAGAAACAGAACTATCAGGAAGCAAATGTTATCAGACATTTTAAACAAAAAGCATGTCATCTTGAAAGTGCTCTGGATCACATTCTTGGGCCTTAAAATGTCTAGAGATCTACACTGAGGGGGCTGCAACAGAACAAAGCCTGGTCTAGCCAGTCTTTTTATTTCTGTAATAATCCAAGGAAACAGTAACCATGTCTACTTAAGCATTTATCACCAACAAACAATTCTGACAGAACTAAAATATAATCATTCCTCCCACAGGCTAATGAGAGAATGGCTGGAGCTAAATGGCATCCCATAATAATTTTACGTGGATGGAGTGTTCCATTTCATTTAGTGATATTATAAAAGTGATGCATTGGCCATAACATTTACTGTTTACAATCTGCAGCAAGCTATACCCTTCTCAAGGGAGATTAAGTAATCAAGTAAATGTTATTCACATTCACACTATGTATTTGAGAAAAATAGATCACTGTGCCAATTACAGACTCTTTCCTATACTAAGAAGGATGTATCCTAGCCTAGAAAGGAGATGGGAAAGAGAAAAGACAGGAGATTTGTTTGCTTCTCAAATGGAAAGGAGGTCATATAATCATGCATTGAAAAAGTTTTGCTTTAGTCCAACAAAGCCTGAAGAGAAAAAAAACAAGAAATGCTAGTTTTGAGTAGCTGCAGAAGACACTTCATTATAGCAAATCTTAGAGCCCTGAAAAAACCATATAGTAACTCACAGGACTACAAACAGAAAGATCCAGAAATAGTCAGATTGCAATTTTGTTTCCAGAGTATCCATTAGAGGCAAATTTTTAAAGTAATAGCATTTCTTTAAAATATTCTTTCTTAATATTGCTTATACATCATTTTCCACTGAAAGATCACAGTGATCGATACAGGCTGCAATGAATGAAGTGCAACATCTCCAGAAAACAGATGCTACATTATTCATTTCACAGATAAGTAAATGCAAGTATGAAAAATTAAGTGACTTGCTCTAGTCAGAGAGCCAAAAGCACAGCTGTGAATCTAATCCAGATACCCCAGCTTCCAATGATCCATTAACCACTAGACATTAGCCTTTCCTAAACGAAATATAACCTTTTCCTCACATTTCACCCTCCTTCTAACAAGTCTGGCAAAGCTAGTACAGGGGCTGTTCACTTCACGTGAATGACTTTCAAGAAACCAAAATCTTAGAAATAAAACAGAACTTAATAAAATATAAACTCAGCTTTACTGCATGGATTACAGAACTCCCAAATCCGTCACTGTAGGGCTCAGTAACCAATCTCTGCCCTCCCTAGAGGAGGGTTAGCAACAGCTCTCAGATTTAAAGCTGCTGGCCAGGCACAAGCTTGGTAGGAGGTATCAGGGTCACACATCATCCCAGAAGAACACCTGCTGCAGTCCGGATTCACAGCAGGCACTTACACCCAGGAGCTGCCAGTGCTGCATCCAAACAAGAGGAAGAAATGGATGGGATCATCAGGGAAATGTGTACTGGCCCAACAGCTGTTTCTCCACATGTTCTGTCTCACAGGCACAGACACCTTTCAGCTGCCTTCTTCAAGGCTCTCAGCACAGGCACTGCACTGCAACAGCCTAGTGAGCCAAAGCTTGGCAAAATGTTAAAAAACACTCATCAACACTCTGGTTCCACTAAAGGCTTTCAGTGTGGTGGCAATTATGTCCTATCCTGTCGCAGCTCAGAACTTATTACATGCAGACAAGCATTGGTAGAGAACCCTCTGCTTTAAGAAATCCCTCACCTTCTCAGGAAGACTTCAAAAGCTAGCAAAGCCTTTAGGCAGGAAGGAGGGTAGACACAAAAGTACTGATGACAAAATGCCACCAGTCAATGAAGGTTTACGAAAATTGTTTAGAACTGACAGCAAGAAATCAATCTGATTGTCACCACTTATAACCTCAAAAACAAATTAGTAGAAACTTGAGAAACAGCACATGTAACTAATCAATTTTACAGCACAAATTTTTCAGTTGTTTCCACAAATACAAAAATCTCCTTAAATGCTGGAGTACTTCTGAGATATATATAGCATTACTCACACAAAGTCTCAAAGATTAGAGTCCCAGAACATATCAATCACTTAGGTATTTAAAAAAAAAAATCACAAAATAAAATATTTTAGATACCCACGCTTTAAAAAATTTGTCTGATCACACAACAGGAAATCTTTGTTACTTTTTAAGGATGAGTAATGAGACAGATTTAAGAGCATTCAAAAAAAATCCCATTATTGCAAAATCACAACCTGTTTCCTAAATTGCTATGCTAAGACAGGGCATAGATCTCAGACCCAAAACTAAGATCATTCACATTTAGATTAAAACATACGACACTTAAATTTCAGAAATAAATTATCAAGATTATTGAGAAAGAGCATGGTCAAGTTTCACCTTATTGCAACATCACACCATAAAACAAGGTGAGCAAGGTACAATTTGTGCATTACTGCAGGTGTACTAAAACCTGTCAGCAGGATATTAACTCTTGTTATATCACAAAGGTCAAGGTCATCAGAAATCCCTCAGCAACAAAGCCCTTGGAAATACCAGGGAAACCAAGTGAGAGGATCCAAAGTAAGAGCACAGGGTTTCAGGTTTTTTTTATGTGAGTAAATACTTTTTCTTTCCAGCACAACACATCAATTTAGTAGTGCACTCTGAAACATATATGAATTTTAAAAATGAATGTATTTATTCCTGCTGAGCCTGGGCACGACTACATTTCCTACTGGTGTTCCACAAGCCATAGGTTTCCAGAACTAAGCCTGAAGCAGCCCACTTAAAATAATAAAAAACCCCAACAAATCCTTACATCACAGCTCCGCCACAAATTTTCCAACCATGTCCCAAAATACTACATTTAAGTTTAATCCACAAACAAACCAGCAACTACCACACATTGAACAGGCACTCTAAAGTTCCACTTTCACACTGCAGGTCTCTGTGACACTTCTGTGACTGCAGTGCAAACTCAAGAGCTCATGTACATTGTGCTTGGCTCCTCCTATTCCCTCCATTCCATCGACTGACCTTACAAAGACAGAAGAACATTTTCTTCTCATCCCTCTTCTTTATTATGATATCACAATCTTCAGTTATAAGAAGTTCAACAAAATCCCCTCCACCACCATTTTCTAAAGTCAAGTGTTTTCCATTTTTATTAACAGTTTCATTTGTTTCTTCCAGAAAAGGCTACTTAAGGCCAAGGTCCAAATCCCCTTCCTGAAAATCATGTTTCTTTAAAAAAGCTGTTTGTCCCCTGTACTCATTTTGTTCATTCAAGACAACTACATTTCAAGACAGAGAGCTAGAAAAACAAATCTTGTTTTTATATCATTACAACACTGTGCATTTGCCAAGGATCACTAAAGAGCTACAATTTCCATTTCTTAAAAGAAAAACTGAACATCCACTTTAACCAAATGCTCATTTTTGTCTTACACCTGTTAAAAAATACTCTGCATACTAAACTTGGATTCTATTAATGTTGCTATAGCTGCAGTTATAGCAAACACAGATCTAGCAAACAAAAACCACAACCAAAACATTCAAATCCATAACCAAAAGTCTTCGGAAAACTGCATTTTTATTTTTTCCTTCATTTTGGTAAGCGTCTGGAGTTCTATTTTATAAAAAACTCACTGCCAACCAGTTCTTGTTTTACAGTCAAAGAAAACCCGGCTCAGCAATCCCAATTTCTGCTTATTGGCAGGAATGCAAGACTTCCATTAGTTTGCCTTAAGAATGAAAGATTGCATAAACAGCTTAGCAACTCTAAAATTCTCAACAATACACAAAAACTGGCAGCTCCCAGCTGGATATCCCAAAACACTTGGTAACAAAACACGCGGTTCCGAGTAGCGTCATTTCGAGTTTTTAAACTGAGTAGTCTCTCTTTTCCCCTTGTTTTCTTTGCAATATAGTTCTTAATTACAAAAGAATACATAACTATTAGCGAGGCAGCCGCACTTTCCAAGGGATTTTTTTTTTCTCCGCACCGCACGGGGGAAGCGCCGCACGTGGCATCACAAGGAAGCAACTTGGGAATGACAGCGGATTAACGGCAGGGAAAACCTGTTGCGGCAAGGGAACGAGGATCCCGGAGCGGAGGCGAAACCTCCCGCCCTCGGGGCAGGCTTTCCCTCGCGGCGCGAAGCCCAAAACTTCCCAGGAGCCCCGCCAAGGGCTGCGGGCGGCCCCGGCCCCGCCGCTCCCCCAGCGCTTACCGGGCGGTGTCGAGCAGCGGGTGCTTGGTGCCCACCAGCTTGCGGACCTGCATGGCGATGTTGCTGAGCTCGTCGCTCAGCAGGCACCGCAGGCTCATGAAGGACGT
>VWZU01008866.1:1154340-1176260 GCA_013397095.1 Sterrhoptilus dennistouni | reverse complement strand
CTCTGCCCCGGCCGGCGGTGTCCCCCCTCTCTGTGTCCCGGCCGGCGGTGTCCCCTCTCTCTGTGCCCCGGCCCTGCCCGTGGGGACAGGAGGGCGATTGCAGACCAGCACTGCTGGCCTTGCCCCAGGGGCCGCAGCAGCCCTGCTCTTCGCTTGGCTGCCGGAGCCTCTGGTCCAAGGGACGAGACAATCTTGAGAATGTTTCTCCAGAGCTCCAGGGAGCTGATCCAAGTTTGAGCTGCTTTAGATCTAACCAGGGGCGGAGGAGAGTCATCTATTAGCATTCCTGAGCGTGCTCCCTCTTTCTTCCTTGTACTATTACCTGCGGCCTTGAAGTTCTGGGAGTCAGCTGGAGAAGAGAAAGAAGACTCTGGGTAAAGACATTAACTCTTTTCTTTCTTCCATGGAAGACACAGTGATTTAAAATGTAGAGACAGCATGAAATAAAGTCAGTGAAAGAAACTGAAAAAGACTATTGGAAGAAGAGATGAAGGAAGTGGACATTTCTCACCAGACTTCTCTGGATGTAAATTATGGAGAAATGAACTGTTTCTTGTAATATCATAATGCTGTTTGGGGGAATGCAAGTTCTAGCCAAAAGGTTGTGTGTACTGATAGAAACAAGATTTAATTGAGAATTTTGAATAAAGTATGTCCCCAGCTCCTGGGAAAAAATAAGGAGGTCTCAGCCTTTGAGACGAAGATGATTCTAATAAAGAGGTGATTTTAAGGCCCCAGTTCCTGGTCATAAAAGAAGGTCTCTATTTTTTTTTTGAGATAGAAACGATTTTAGAGATAGAAGAAGAGAATCCTAGCTTTATACTAGAAAAGCATTCTTTAAATACTACCCCAAACGTGCAGAGGACCATAAGCAGGTTAAGAAGCTGTTAAATAAGTGGGACTGCACAGAGTCTGCAAAATTCCAAGCAGTTGCAGATTTGTGACATTGAAAGCCAAGAAAAGACCTTTTTTTGTGGCATATATCTCCATAAACTCTAAAGACGCTCCTCTGCCAAAGTAATGCAAGATTCTGTTTAAATGGTTGCCACTGACTGAAAGTCATAGTTTTCTCTCTGTGTTGAGTGAGAAAGTGAACAGTTTGTAGTAAGGGAGATGGTGTTCAAATGTCTCATTTTTCTTTTTCTCTTTTCTTAGTGTATATTAATAAAACCTATTTCTTTTTACTTATAAGTTAAGCCTATTTTGCCTTTTTCTGCCAAAATCCTATCTCATAATTAGCAAACAAAATTCAGCAAACATAAAACCACCATATTCTGAAGTCAGATGGGATTCTTACAAATATCATAGATGTTGTGGAAAAGTACTAACTACATTTTAAGAGACAAATATTTTGTAAAAATATACTTCTATTGTTGCAATGTATCTGAACAGCTTAGGCCATAATGTGCACCAGCCTAACCATCTTTAGTCATTCTTATCAGAACTCTTAGGAATTCATCAAGGTTACTGCGACAGAAACAGTGCTAAATTAAGAAAGAGGAGCCTAAGAAGAAGAATACCAAGAATGCAAGAATTAGATAAAGGAAGCCCAATGAAGTGATGGACTGTAACCAATCATATTTCCTGAGGGTACATGCTGAATGCTTGGACAAGATGGAGGAACCAATCAAATAATGTGTGATGGCGTGAACGTGCAACCTTAGAATGTATAACTGTAACTTAATGTAGACAATAAACAGATTCTGCTCAATCATATTGATTGTGAGCTCAGAGGTCCCAAACTCCTGCATTCTATTACTTTCCTACTCTTGAATAGTATAAGTTTCAAATGGAAGGCTTTAATGCACTAAAATGGTAGAGGTTTGTGAAAATAAATATACAGTTTTGTAGGCTAGGTAGCCAAAGAAACCCTACACTGTGGAGGTGTGAAAGACAATTCCAGTTTGATTACCATTGTGTTTCGGGTTCTAATTATAAAGTTAAAGTTAATATGTATGTTTGATGGTTTATCTCAGTTCCCCTTTTCTCTTTTCCTTAATGGTATGTTCTTAAGTTGTTTACCCCTTTACCGTTATCTGTCAATCATTGGTTATATAACTCCTGGCTCTGTCCATCACCCCAGGCCTCTCCCCACTTTCCCGAATCTTCTACACTTGGCACCGGGTGATTGGACAGAGTCAGGAGTCTCCCCCTCCTATAATTATGTTATTGGTTTATGTCATGATTGAAGTTCATTGAGCCACACCCTGAAGATTCCTGATTGGTTCTTCGTTTGCCCACCCCTTCTGTACCTCCCCCGTTTAAAAGTTCTCGCATCCTGAGTTTCAGGGTCTCTCTGGGACCTTCGGCTCAGGGAATAAACTCTCTGCTGTTCGATCCCCAAAGAGTCCCTTCTCTCATTTCCACTCGCTCCATAGCTACGGTTCTGCTCATTAGGCTGCAAGATCCCAGTGCTGCGGGAGGCGCAGGGCTGTCACAGACCAGCGACAGTTGGGTAGCTAGCCACCCCGGAGGCGCGGATCCCCGCACTACACAACCAAGATGATGTTTATAGTATCCAAATGACACCATGAGACAGCTTCCTAAAACTCCAGTTCTCTTTGAGACTTAACCAACTGACCAATATGGTTACTCACATATTTTGTTCTATAATTTGGCCACACTCTAAAAGACTACAGAAAAACCTGTTATAATTAGTAGGGCAGAAGGAATTTGGCAGCATACTCCTTCAGCTAACAAACTATCTGCATGTTCCCAATCAATGAAATTTCATCAGGTTTCTTTTCCAAGGCATAGTTTTATTTTTATTGTGTCTGTGTATGGTGAAAACCACACAGGCTAGTCTATCTCAGGAAACATAGTTTTGGATCCAAAACTGTACTGAACTGTCTTCTCCAAAAATGTATTTAATCCATGATTGGTCTCAACCTTGCTGATTGAAAGTCTTTAGAGCAAAACAAAAACATAAAGCGATGACTTACACTTTGTATACACTTCCTCATCCACAGAATAGAGACAGAATACACCATACATTGCCTGCAACCACAGAAGACTGAATTATTTATGCAGAGAAATACTCAGTGTAATAATGCGCAAGAGAGTCTGCAATGATCTTTTTTTCAGACGGGACGTGTTTTAAGATCTTGGCTATAATTTGGCACGGATGACTTTTGAACTTCTCACATGAGTGATACAAACCTGAATCTTTTGTCTTTAGTTCGAGAAATGGTTTTCTCTCCTTCTATGTTTTCTTCCCCTTCTCTAGTACAGCAGACAAGAATAATAATTTTGACAAAATTTAAATTTAGCATATCTGTTTAAAAAAATAAATCTATTTTGCTACACTTTGACTACAGATTTAAATCCCAAAATTCCTGATCTCTCCTATCAGTGTAGAGTTTGGGTTTTTTCAGAGAAAAGTAACAGAGAAAATACAGCACACTACAGTGATTAAGTCACAAACCCACCATGTTTAAGTTGTTGACACTTTCAATATAGATACACATTGTAGTGGGCCTTAAAAAAATGCAATTCCTTGAATACATTTTTTTTCACTTAAGCCTTTCATATTTTGGCCAAAAAGCGGTCTCTGTGCTAGTAAGTGCAAAAAGCTGAAATACCCTTTTCCCAGGCTCTTTACAGAAATCAAACACACCACTGAACTTTGAGGGCCACTATATATCAGAGAACCCAGGTTATGAGGGAAGTTGAGACTGAACTCAGCTGGCATGTCACAGAGATAATTCATTTCTTCAGGACTGTCATCTAACTGCCTTTTGAATTAATAACTCAAGTCAAATATGCTCTTTTTTCTGTTTCTATTTTCATTGAAAATCCCAGGATTTTCATACGGCACTACAAACAATTTGGTGTTGAAAGGTTTTCCCTAGAGACAATACAATCCTCCAAGAAGACTGTCACATGGTTTCTCTGAAAGATATTTTGTATATGTCTGCAGAGCACTCTGGATGACAGAATTAAGTTGACAGTTCTACAGAAAAAGATAGAGAAAGTAAAGTTCCTGTGACACATTCACTCACTGACAACAAACACTGTGAGCAGCCATGAACCAGAACTTCTTTCCTGACTAGACAAACTATAAATTCCTAATCTTTCCACTGACATTTGAGGCACATAAAAGCTTATCATTAAAGTGAAAAACAAATTCTCCAGTACTTTTTCCATTTTTTTTAATTCTAGGCCAATGATATAGCCATTTAATGCAATTAATGCCTAATTTCTAAAGATTGATAGATAATTTGATTTACAATCTATTTTCTGAAAGTAGGAATCTTTCTGAGAACTAAGATGAAGAGTTAACAAAAAGTGAGTACAGCAAAGATTATCACAGAATATAATTTATGAAGGTTTTTGGTAATAGAAACAGTATTCATATGGTTGTGATTTCACACTTTTTTTGTCCTTTTTCATATTTTCTCCAGAACTAGATGGATTTCAGATGAGGTGGCCTATGCAATTTAAGGAATAGATTTTAAAAAATAATGTCAACAAAAGGTGATTTTTTTCAAAAGTGAGTTCTTGAGAGTTACTTTTAATTAGAATTTTTTAACTGAAACTCCTTAAGCCAGATTCAACCCCCCTTAGGCAAAACCAGGAGCTACCTAAATTAAATGTGGATGACATCAGGTGGCATAGGAAATCAATTAGTCTTTATACTTGTACATTGGCAATCAAGAAGGAAAATGCAATACTTTTAAATTTAAGAAATGCAGACTGCAAAAACAAAGTTATGTGGGAATATTATTGCATTAGAAATCTATTACACAACTATAAGAAAAAACTGAGAAGGCTGAATTTAAATAATTCCGTTTCAGGCAGAATGATGAAAAGTATCTGAGAAACCAGTGGTATTTGCTGAGTTTCAGAAAATATTATGTTCTACTTTTTCAGTAGACCAAGAAGTAAAGAAAAAATTGAGCCATTGAAAATTACAGTAGACTATAGGGAAGACAAAGAGACATCAAGATTTGTTGTTATCTTCAGAAGCTATAGAACAGACTCCATTTCCAGATCCATTAGGAGTAACCTAGCATGACAATCTAGATGATCATTAATATTTAAAGATGCAAATTTCTGGAGTATAAGTTTAAAAATCTCTTTTTTTCAAGTAAATGGTCTGGGGTTTTTTCATTTTCAAGGTAATGCAGACTTCCACCAATACAGTAGTGAATGCAACCTGAGCATTTCAGAGTATGACTGTAGACGAGTTAACATACAGATAAAATCTTCAACCCCTCTAAATTTTTTAAGGGTTGACATCTAGAAATTTCTAAATATAGTGCAAAATTAATGTAAGCCATTTATAGCGAGCTGTTATGGAATCCCTGGCATAAATTGAACAGAGCTAGTGTCAATTCCTTTTTAAGTAGTATTCTGTATTTTCTGTAACAATAATCATTCTGCAATAAATGTAATGCACGACAGCAGATATTTTTGTTTGGAATTAGGATAAAGGAGTTTTACAGGAACAACTTAATGATACAAGCCTATCCTTCCCATGTATTTGCCCACTCCAGATAAGTTTAAAAAAAATTGCAGAAATCTAAAATGAATTAAAAAAACCTTCATGTTCTCAAGAAAAAAATGTCAAAATGGAAGACACAGGTTGAAATTTTCTAATAGAAACCAATTGCTACAAGATACAATTGCTACAAGCATGCTTGCACAGACAGAGGAAAGCAGTTCCTGGGAGCTCTTTTCTACCATGTTCTTTCTTTTATAGGACAATTTATTGTTCCCCAGACTCTGTGGACTATTGTGAGATGGCAAATGGACACAAAAATAGTGACATTCAAGGAAAGGAATTCTGAGGCAGACAGTGGTTTTCTGTTTTTTTCCATTAGTATTCTGTCAGTGTATACATTTATGAAAAGATATGTTTAACACCTGAGCTGTGCAGCCTTCTGCATATTTTACTAGAGAGTTGTTTGATGATAGACCACTTATTTATAATTTAAAAATATGTAAATGCATTGGCATCAATCAACATAATGCATTTCCTAAAATCTAAGAACTTCATACAAAAAATAAGTGTTTCCTACTTTTGCAATACTTCTGAATAGCTGTAGATAGCCAGAGCCTAACTAAAACAGATTTTCAACTATTATTTAAAATAAACAAATGGCACTTTGAAGTGCGTGAGCAGACTATACTATATCATAAATGTTCAAAATATTCTTTAAGATGGAAATAGTGCTTTCAAACTGTACCATATACACATATCTAAACAGAATACCTATTAACACAGAGTACAGATTTTCTTTCTAAGATTTTCTTTCAGTAATCTTTTCTATAGTTGTCAAACAACTATATGTCCACATAACACTTAATGGATTCAGCTTTAATACAAAGCTATAATCAAAGTGGAAAAAAATATGACTAATATTTTCTTAATAAATTGTTATGAACAAGATATGCTGAATATGGAATAGATAGGCTTCTACTGGATAAAGCAAAGATGACCAGAGAGTTGCTTTCCAGGCTTTAGAACTTCTATGCCTGTGCTAAAGATGATCTAGAACTGGACTTTTTAATCACTTACATATTTTTCATTCTTTTGTGTGCATGAAGCTAAAATTGGTATTTCCAAAAACTTTCCATTATGCTTGATCCAAGATACCATGCTCAATAACATTTCTTGTATTATAGAGTCTGGAAGATGCCAAGCAAAACCTAACCAGGCAGAGACCCTGGTTAGAACCAGGAATTAATAGAAGGAATTAATAGAAACCTGATTTAGTAGTTTTTTTTTTTTTTCATTAAGCCAAATGGAGTGATGGAGACTGCTGTCTGCAAGCAGGCATAGAAGGACTGGGGTGCAAGTCATGGCAAGATTTACAATATCTTCATGCTTATGATACTTCAGGCAGTACCATGCTCATATAGGCTTCAAAGGTTCCTCTTGACTCAGTTGTCAATGCTATCCTAATTCTAAAAGAGCAACTAGAGATAAGTGGTTGCAAACCCAATTATTTGATCTTCTGAACCTTACTACTAAGAATTACAACATTTCTTGGTTTAACTCTCTAAATGTGTGCTATTCAGGGATCAATTACAGAAAGAGTCCCAAAACAGGTGTTGAGGGTTAGACAGTCCTTAGATTATTTCAGTCCATACTCAACTAATTTTAAACATCCACTGAGTATTTAGAGATATACTACAACATACAGAAAAGTTCTCCAAGGGTAGGGAAAAATTCGAAGTGTTATGTATGAACTTGAAAGACAAAACATGGAAGAATCAGTTTCATCAGTAGAATCTGTTATCTACATTATGTTTGCATTTATTTTATTTCCATCATTCCTCTTATTGTCTTCAGTTCACACAAATCACAAGAAAAGGAATTCAGTCTGAAATGAACACACACTTTAGGTTGACTGAGGTACAGAATATGATAAAATGAAATGTAAAATACCCACATTTCAGAGTCAGTCCTAGTCTTAACAGCAGAATCTGTATGTTACCAAACAATTTATTACAGAGAAAAGGAAGAAGACCTAATCTACATTCTAACATATTCCATTTATTATAATGCTTCCATTTCAGCTACCTTGGCTATAAAGGAGTGATAAAGAAAGAGAAAAGGAAAGAGACTAAAAAGTCTGATTTTATAATAGCAATTCAAGGTGTTTACACTAATTTATGTCCTTTCTTATGAATTCAACAGCATTTTGAAATCAAGGCTCACTTGCAAATAATAACCTTCTTTCCCTTGGAAGCCGTTCTACCTACCCTTCTGAGGAACAGTAGCATTATTTGGACATAGCAAATAGTGTTTGATCTGGAGAAGAAATAGGTAATTTATGCAACTTTTTTTGTCTACAGAAAGGATTGTGACAAACAACACATAAATCTCTGCACGTGAAAATATGTAAAGAGCTGCTGTATGTCCATAGCTTACTGACCTGAACTTTTCTGCCTTTGCAGGATTTTACAGAAGCTGATACTATTAAAGTAACAGTATTTTAGTCATAGAATTAAAGTAATATTTTTTGTATTTTTCTGTGGTGCCTGCAATTACACATCTAGGAAAATTGCTACTCTTGGAAAAGATGGCTTCCTTTTTGCAACTGTTTTTCAGAAGAAAGATGATCTATAATGACCTCTGTGTCTAAGCACTGAGACAAAGAAATGTGCTTTGAATAAACAGTTCTATAATTTTTAAATTTACTTCACAGCATTCTTTATAGAAAATTTATTTCTGGGCACACATAATCAACAATCTGAATGATCATATTACACCACGAGATACATTTCCTTCAGCTGCATTCCTAATATCTGTGGGCTTCTTTTTAGCTTGAATTCTTGAATGCCACATGTACGGTAGATGCAAATAATGAAAGAGTTAAGACAATCATGAGCAATCATCTTTACAGACATTTTAGATGCTTCAAGCCTCATAAGTGTTTCTAGCAAAATGAAAGAAACATTACTACATATTTAAAGACTTGCTGTGAGATGTCTCTTCATGAGGGAAAAAGAAAAAGACAACAGATCCATGTTTTGTGGCTGCACATAATCAGGAGTTCTGAAAATATCTAAAATGACAATTTCCATACAAAAATCAGTGGTTAGTATTCTCTAGATAGAAAGGATTTTCTTGTATATGAAATAAGAGCTACAAACACTCCTCAAAATGCAAGTACAGTGTCAAGAAATTACAATGTTGAAAATTCTGTAATTTTTGCAATCGCAAAAATCAGAATCTTCTCTAGCATTTTTCTCTTACATGTGCATAGTCACAAAACCAACACTTTAAAATATTAACTCGCATGTAAATTATAGGGGAAAAGTATAACAAACTTCATTTATTCAGATAGATTTTTTTTTAAAGTAGTTGCAGAATAATGGTCTAGCAGATAGTTCTGCTATGACATGGCCCAGATCTGGTAGAGATGAACTCAACTTCATAGTCTTTATCATGCCACAGGGGAGATGCACATGCCTTGTTTGCTCCACATGTTATTGCTAACACTCAGCAATAAGCCAGATTTCAGGTTTTATATCAACTCAATAAATTCTCAACTCAAGATTCCAATGAGGATGACAACCCTTTGTATAAAAGACTGCCATTTCAGAGGCCTTTTGAACCTCCCATGATCTTGCTTGCTGGTTTCTTCAATCTAAAATTAAAACAGGAAACAAAGTGAAGACACAAAATTTCTACCTTTTTTCAATAGCTAACACTTTCATGGCACCTACTCTCTCTGTGGAAACTTTTGAGTGTTGTATAAACTCATACCAATGCAAAAGTCATTCACCCTTATCAAACAGAGTTATGCATAAAGACAAATATAGCAATTCTCTTAAAGCTTGTAGTGATAGTATACTTATTTTAAGACAAACGGAAAGTAAGATAAGTATGTACAAATGAAGTAGGTAGGGTGCCCACTGTGCTAACTGCTATAATTGTAATCTCTAGGGGAAAATAGTTTAATTACTCTTCAGAAAACTGGAACAGTCTTCTGACAAACATTTACTACTTTCCCACTCTAGTCTCATCTAGAAGACTGAATAACCTCTTGAATTTACCCTGACACAGTATGTGTTCAGATTAGTGAGGAACATGTTTACTGCTAGCATAATGTCCTGCATTTTTTACCTAAGTCATCTACCATGAAAAAATTTGCCACTTTCTATGTGAAATGAAGAGAGAAAGATGCTGTGTAGAAAGAACAACAGCATAAATATTCTGCTTCCATTAAAAACATCCATTTGTGTTTTGAGATTTTTGTTTTGGAAAGTCTTCTGTAAAATTAAAAGATTTAATTTTAGGCATCTTGCAGTAACTCTATGCTAACATAACAATTCTCTCCTTCCCAACAACAGCTCAAAATCCCTCCTCTACTTTTCAGTCCTCATCAGAGAAGTGCTTTCTCTGACTATACTTCTTTGAAATCCTGTCAGCATCTCCCTGAGAGTCCAGTAGAGAATAAACAAAATGGCAGGGCAGATGCCAAAAGATGAAGCCTCAGTAAGGACGCTCTGTTAGCACATTGTGGGAATCAAGAAAGACATGGATGTCACAATTGTCAGGAGGCATAGCAATACCTCTCTGTAGGATTCAAGGAGCTTACTCTTGAGAGGGAACAGCACAACCCCTATGAACCACAGGCTGCCCCCAGTTTCTCCTCTCTGCATTTCCTGACTGCAGTTCTATTCTCTTCTCTGTCCCATTTCACAACTCAGCACCCTGGCTTGATATCTGCCTCAGTCACCTCTCAGAGCTCATCCTTGCACTGCTCTGCACAGCAACCTGACAATATTTTATCCACACAACCTATGACCTTCTCTACTTCCTAAGAAGAATGCTCTTGTGTCTTAAAAATTGTTTTGGATAATGATTAGTGGACATTTTGCTTCATATGAAAGATGGTCTACAACTTTTGTTTCCATAGTGTTAACCTTTCATCATCTTCTGATGGCACCTTCAGAAAATAAATTTAAAAAGATGACAGAGAGCTAAAGTACATTGAATTTTTCAGTATAGTTCAAATATTATGAGAAAGCCAAAAGTGAAGGCAGATGTTAAGGTTATCTCAGTAACATTAACTCAGCTCTATGTATCTTTGCTGCTATTTATTCTTCAGAGCAGATAATTCCATCTGTTTGAAAAGGGATGCAAAACGGAAGCACAACTTTTGCCTGTTATGAGCATAACAGCTTAACAGACCAGCTCACTTTCAATTTCCTAACCCTGCTGCTGACCCAATACACAACACAGAGCACATAATTTCCCTGTTCTGTGCCTGGTTTTCTCTTTCTGTCTTTGTCATCTGTTTGAAGTCTTTAAACCAAGGTTGGTTGGGTTTTTTTCTGAAATTTATATTCATATAGCATCTAAAACTGAAGTCCAAAATTCAGTGGGATCGTCTAAGTATTGACCAGTAATTATGCATGAACACTGCAGTGCAGTTTTCCTTTACTTCAGATGAGCAATAACAGGAAACAAATAGTAAATTCCATCTGTCTTTTCTCTAGTATGACACTAAAATTGCTTCACGTAGTATTTTCATTGACAAGTCAGCAAGTTTGTAAGATCAACAAAATACAAAGATAAAATGAATTAACTGTGGCTACATATCTGAAAGACAGCAGTTGTGATGGAAGTAAAAATTTCCAGAAACATAAGAAATCTGAATCAAAATAATTCATTCTCTATTGTTAGGGCAGTCAGAACAGAAAGAATGATTTGGTAAGGACAAATAGGATAATAGAAAATCCTTCCATACAGAAGATGCTCAAAAGCATTGAGTAGACCATGAATTTAATTTAGGTGAGCACTTCTTAGAATATACATTTAGCATTTTCTCTTAGATCCTGTAAAAGCCTAAGTAATTTCTTCAGTTCTCTTGCAGTCTTATTTTACAGAATTCAGTAACCTATTCGCTATATTCTGTGGTTTTGAGTAAGAATGTTCCAGAAAAGCCATATTCATTAATTTTCAATTATCTCATGTATTTTGAATTCATATATTCTGGAAACTCATATACAGTCTAGGACAGATAGAAGATGAGCAGATAATGGAATTAAAAGTGTTGTTTAACTATTATTGCTTGGTTAACTCCAAAAGAATAAGAAAATGACAGCCCAGGTACCAGGTAGAACTAAAATCCCTGCAAATAAAAGACTGTTCTTTTTGACCTGCACACTTCTAGAGCTGTGTAGACCTCCAAAGTATTCCTCTCTCAAATGATTCCCCAGCTTGCCCCAATGACATTTTTAAACAGTGATAAATTGGTGGATTTCAGTAAATGAAGTTAGAAAAAAAAAAAGTGGCAAAGACCAGCAGTTATGGTTTTGCAGAAACCATTTCAAATTAAAAATAAAATATTTTTACACTTGAAGACATCACTAGAACTGTTCTTTCACTGTTGTAAAAGAATCTGCAGAACTTTTGAAATAAGCTTAAGCGTGTTTTCTTTCATATGTAAAGGAAGATATGAAATAGCCATTGTTTTCCACCTAAAAAGTCTATGAGAAACAGTGCTTAGGATGATAGTTTAACAATTAAATTCATTCCTATAAACAATAGGACAGATATCTCAATATTAATCTAATTCACCTGAATTCTTTTCTGCTGACTGTGCATAGAACTAAGAGAAACTTCTAAGTGCTTTTATAATTTAGGGGCCAACCTGCCTCATCCTACCTTGAGACTGATGCCCACCAGGGAACAGCTGGCTTTCATATGACCTGGAAGTTTTGCTGCAGCTGATTATTCTGAGAATTTAAAAGTTGGTTTCAATCTATGCTAGCCCAAATTCTGCATTTTAACTTAGTTACAAGGAAGAAGAGGATAAGCTTTGATAAAAGAAATAAAAAATATTAAAGGCATATGTCTGGACTAAGTTGCAATTTCATAATATTCTCTGTGCAGGGACAGAGAGCCAGGTACAATAGACAATCGCTGCAGATGATGTATTTTGAAGTGGTTTTTTTCTGCTGGAGTTGTTCTGTATATCAAATACTCATTAATTACATTTAGAAATCTGCGACAATGAAGAAAATGTGTACTTTTTTCCTATTTTCATATACAAAAACAAAAGAGGAGAATTTAAGCTGTGTTTTTCAAAGCAATAGGATTAAGACTCAAAAATTCTTGGTTTTGGTACCTGTGATTAGATTATTTTTACTTTGCTAAAATTTACTAAATTGAATTTCATTTGAAATAAACCCCCACTTATAACCAGTAATTTTAACAAGGCTATTATATGACTGTAAACATAAACGAATTTATTGCAATCTTCATTGGAAGATAGTACCTATGAAACAAAGGCAAGTAAAACTTACTGCAGACACATTTCATGCAAAGCTGTTTGGTCTGCCTCACAGAACTCCTCCATTTTACAGTTATTGATTACTGCTACCGTTTTTTAACAAGTCTGATTTACAAGTCTTTGAAACACAGAACACAGAAAGCGTAAAAATATGCAGAAAGTTTTAATGAAATTATTAAAGTTGTCTGCCATATTTTACTGAGCAAAATAGGGTGGGTTATGTCTCAAAATCAGTAAAGTTGGCAATTTCAGCATCACTGCTTTGCTGCTAAGTGGTAATTAAACCATTTTACACACCACATGAATCAAAGACCATTTTTTATGAGTGCTCAGTTAAGGCTCCTGTCAGTCAATCACACCAAAAAGATTAGGAGTAAAACTGCAGAGTGACAAACATTTCCTACCTTTCCTTTTACAGCAACGTAAGTTTATTATCAGGTTAAATCTCCAGTAGAAAAGGAGGAAAAAATGTTAATGATGTCAAAGGACTCCAACAATATCTTCAGGCCTATGGATGCATTCCTTTGGAAAAATTATCTGTCTACATTTATTTGGTGCAAGGAAAGTTTGTGTTTAAAGGTTATTCTATTTCTTAATCATTGTCTGTGCTTTTGGATATAAGTTTTCCAGCTCAATCAAGTTCTTTATTCTTCTGAATATATTAATCAGATTCTTTCTATCTTTTGCCCATGAGATATAATTTAATTAGCTTGAAATTTTTCAGTAAAATTTCAGGCCAATGCTTAAGTTAGGAGGTTAGTGTCCTTGAGCTCCCTGGATCGGCAAAAGAGAAGTAGTTTTCTTTAGAGAGTGATATTTATCATAATGTGCACACTAGAGAGGATTTTAATGTACATGCTTCAAATCACTCTCTGGAGGGATCGCTCACTGTCTCTCCCAACTGAACAGAGCAACTGTGCAGCCTGGCTGTTCCAGACACCTTAGAGTGGTTGTCATTTCACCCTGTTATCCAGCCATCTCCTTGTATGGCTCAGAAATGCTTAGAAATCTTGCAATTGGTTCTCTTGGCATTGCTAGTTCATTTGTACATTAAAAAAAGAAGGCTTAAATAAACTCTTCTACACACAGACCAACCTAACTGCCTGCTAATACTAACAGGGTCAGTCAACCTTCACCAGCTCCTGGCCATGCAGTTCTTCATTGTATTGGACCCAAATCAGACTTCTGCTAGCTTAGCATTCCATTGGATTGGCACACAGAATGGCTCACTGAAAGAGCAAGCACAATTTATGCATGGGAGGTTGCAGGAATCTATGACTCAAAGTCAGGTAATCAGAACTACTGCCATAGAGGGAATAAGATTTTAAATAACTTTGGCGTATTTTGTTTGCCTGCCCTGATAACTCCAAATAATCAGTGTATTAACAATCCTGTTATGTTAACTGAATTTAGCAGTTATAGCAAGAATGATGTGAAAAAGGGAAGACTACATTTAAACTCAAGATATAAGATATGCTTCCTAATAGCTTGGAACTTTGAAGCCTCATATCCTGGTCCATTGAAGAAATTTATGCCAAAAGTTGCCAAGTAGAATGAAGTCTTTGTACTTGCCTGGCATTTCCAAGTTCTTAGTTACAGGTGTAAGACATCATGTCCTAGAGGTTCCATCCTCAACTACTCTGCATCCCCCACAGTCTATAGTATGCACGGTTCCTGGGCCCAGTGTTGTAGCATGTACATGGCTGATGGACTGGCCAAAAAAATGTAAAATTGGGCTCACATTTAATAAGGGTCAGTAAATAGGTTTGGGTTTTTTCTCTTTTCACTACTCACAGATTTCCACAACACAGAGAAGATCAGTATCTTTTTATATCAATAATGCTAAGCTGGGTGTGCCTGAGCAGGGGATAATCATTTTCAGAGCAGCCCATGTGCTGCCGTGTTCTGGATCTGTGACCAATACTGGACCAAAACCTTGCTGAAGGGGTTTGAAGCTGTTCGAAGATTCACCAATAAAAACACAGAGAACAACAGCAAAGGTTTATTCCTAAGGATAAAACCTACAATAAACATCTCCACAGCTAGCATGCACAAATTTTTACAAATTTCATTCATCTAAGCACACGTAAAGAAATAAAACCTTAATTATGCATTTGCAATTTTAGAGAAATTCAGAGGTATAATAATAATAATAAATATAAATTCTACACTTCTGCCAGTTTCTCTCCTTATGTACTAAAAATTTATCGAGCATTTTCAGATACAAAGAACAAACTCTATTTTTGTGCGTTACACTTGTATTTTTATAACATGTGATGCTGCACTTGCCAACCGCTTTTTAACAATTATTACTGCTTTTGTAAGAATCTTTTCTTCAGAAAAGAAAATAAAACTGATAACAGACTTTTTCTTTATTATAAAGTTTCAAACCAACATCATTGTTGTTTTTGAAATTAAGGCATTTTTCTTGTAAGTAATCTAAATTATAGCTAAGCTTTTGAAGTCGACAGTTTCTGAAATATGTTTTTACTCTTTTTATTACTGTTTTGGCATCTGTGTAGAAGTTATAAGGTCTCACACTATAATAAGGCAAATATTAGACTGGTATAATAAGGCAACTGGCAAATACCTGGAGCATGATAAAACACTCTCATTTTGTTTGCAAATAGCCGTCTGTGTCTTGCCATATATTTAGTGGAATTAAAAAGTTAGTGGAATGGTTCACAGACGACCAAAAAGCCCAGATGTGCCAAGGTATGTGTGCAAGTTAATATTCTACAAGCACGCCGTTAAAAAAAACCAATCCAGCCAGGAAGTTTTCATCAGGTATATGCCATTATAGCAGTAATATGATCAACATCAGACCCTGCACTTGAACATCAATTGCAAATGACTGACAGTATTAAAAAGATCTTGTTCTCCATATAAATTAAGGAAAAGGCATGTATCCAGCATGCATAATGGAAGTGCAAATTACATGTAATCACTTCAACTACATGGGGCATCTGTGGGCAAACAAGTCACTCTGCCTTCTTTTTTCTGCTTCAGGTCACTAATTATTGGAATAGGGGAATCCTAGACTAGGATATCTGGAATTCAATTGAAACAACCATTTTACATATGTGTGATAATCATAAGGCTGTGAATAAAACCAGTGCTATCTTCATATATGTAATAGTTTGAATTTTCAATTAGAACAATCCAAAAAATATATGCACTTTAACCTTCCATTCCAATATTATGTTCTATCAAAATAACAACTAATATAATAACTGAAAAGCATTCTGGGTTAGTTTTCAATCTTGTGAGGAGCAAAATCTAAGTAACATTATTTTTTTTTTTTTTTTTTAAATAAAGGACAGGGAAGATTTTTCTGTGACAGAAAAATACCATAAGTTTTCAGCATCCTGTTTAATGCTTGATGCACACTGGAGTCCCACTTATTCATGAAGCAAAGCATTACAAGAATCCAAACCTTCAAACTGAATATTTTTAAATGTCATAGAGTGCTGTTTTAGCCAAAATAAGCACATTTTTAACACATATTGCATCATTCATCGCTTGCCTTTAATCTGAAAACTAAACTGAGAATGATTGGTTTGTTTTGGAAAAAGAAAAACCCAAAGAAATACATGAAAGTTTTGACCAACTCCCAGTGTGCAAGCTTTACTGAGTTATTCTAAATGCACAAGCCTTGAGAACAGAACTTGAAACAACATTTCCATAATATTCACTGCTATGTTTATGTTCTTATTATGAATAAAACAGCATGATAACATCTTCCAGAATTAGTTCATTATAAATACTTTATATAAAAAGACTGAAATGTAAATGAAAGTATATTTAACTAAAAATAATTGATTCATTGCTTCTTCTGTCACGCTAGTTAATAACATGAAAGGCTCCAAAATGAGAAAACAGTCCCACAGAATTCTCATTTGAAAATGCCCAAGTTACAAAAGTTATTCAGCTACAGTAACTGATGGCACATGCTGTCAATTATACATAAATTTCATTCACTGAAGATGCTATTCTTTCTGTTTTCAGACACACACACACCCCTCTCCTTAATTAAAGTGTGACAAAGCAGTATTTGAACCAGTAATTTTCAGGTAATTCCATACAGGATTTTCGATAGATTTTCTTTAAACTATGTACTCCTATACTGACATACAGTAATTTCTGGAGGAAGATTTTGCTGCCATATATATTAGAACTAAGGACTTTTCCAACAAGAGACCTCAGAATTAACACTAATGCAAAAGTATGTTTATAACCATCAGAACCTACCCTATCTCTCAGACAGCTGGACTACAACTCCATGGCTTGTTGTGTTGCAATGAATTGTGCAGCTTCCTCTGGATCCTCCTCAAATTCTCCATCACCTCTGAAGATTAGACTCTTAAGTCTGTGACTCTCTGCTTGCATTGTATTGTACATCTTTTCCTTTTTGCTCCCTGTTCATGAGACATCACCTGGAGTGCTGCATCCAGCACTGGGGGCTCGAACATAAAAAGGGACCTGCTGGAGTGAATCAAGAGGAACCTATGAAGATGATCAGCAGGCTGGAGCACATCTCCTATAAAGACAGGAAAGATGTGAGGTTGTTCTTCTTGGAGAGGATAAGTCTCTGAGGAAACTCTATAACACCTTCCAATACCTAAAGGAAGGCTACAAGAAAGCTGGAGTTTACAAGGCCATGTAGCGACAGCACAAGGGAAATTGTCTTTAAACTGAAAGAGAGTACGTTTAAAATAGATATTAGTAAGAAATTATTTACTGTGAGGTTGGTAATGTGTTGCAGCAGTCCTCTTGTAAGAGAGCAGAAATGAGCCAAGACACAGACATCTTGTTTATCACAGCATGAAAAGAGTCCTGGTTTATTCCTCTTTACACCTTAGACATCCTAACTCCAACTATTCACTGACTCTGCCTGCAGCAAGCTCCTGCTGTAGGTTTCCCTTGCAGCCTCTGACAGCTGGTTATTTCCTGCTAAACCATGACTGCCTGTATTAGTTTGAAGACTCTGACTGCAGGCTTTTCCCCAGCAAGACTATGGCTGCAGCTTCCAACAACAGGCTCTAACAGCAGACCCAGACCAACCTCACAGCAGTGATTCTCTCTCCCCAGGATGCTTCTTCTTCATTATCCTCATATTCATGATCCTCCATGATGATGCTCTTCACCAGCTAACCCACTCCCTTTTATCACACTTATCTTTATCAGATATATCTGTGACTCATCGGGGCAAAGCCGTATTGGGTAATTAACACAGCTGTTACTTATGAGGGATAAGGTCACCTATATTCCCTTCTCCTAGAGTAATGCACTGGAACACATTGCCTAGAAAAACTATGGATTCCTCATCCCTGTAAGTGTTCAAAGGCCAGGCTGGATGTGGCTTTGAGCAACCTGGTTTACAGGAACGTGTCCCTGTCCATGGCAAGGGGTTGTGATGATGTTTAGGGTCCCTTCCAACCCAAAACATTCTATAATATATTCCAAAAGCTTTGTTCCTGAGTATGCAGGTTACATTATGAAAGGCAAGTGTCAGAGACTGAAATGTTAGTTTATGGCTTAAACATCTTTATGAAGGACTTTTGCCTCCTATAGGAAAATCATATAACAAAAACTGCGTGGAATACCACGGCACCCTGAATGAGGCCCTGAACTGTGGGTTAAAGTGCCTAAGGCAACTTGAGATAAGGAAAGTGACATTATTGTTCAGAGCATCTGGAAAAACATCCACAGCAGGGCCACAGCCCCAGGTTTATCTGCTGCCAGGCTTGCACTGACCCTCACACCAAAGGGGGAGGAGGAGAGCTTTTGGGGGTGTGTTCTCGGACCCTGCACCAGAGCATGGGATGTGATGCAACATGATACAATGGATTCACAGTCTTGCTAGAGACAGTGTCAAACCTGTTCCCCTCAATGCATATTAATCCACTGGATTCTACACTTTGTGGTGGGGGATCCTCAACACTGAGAAGACCAGACAGAGGGAAGCAATGAAACATCCTTGGAACCCATGGAGGGGTGATACATTTCTACTTAAGCTCTGTCACTCCCTGTCCTCTCTCCTGCCCCCACCTTACCTCACCTCACCTCACCTCACCTCACCTCACCTCACCTCACTTCACCTCTGACTATTAATTCAAATATATCAATTTTTGGATATCAGCATCTAAGTTTGTTTGGTTTTAATCATGTGTTTTTGATATATTCAGACCTTTCAGGGTTTGATCAATTTTAATCACAGAGAGTTCTCTTTGCTCTTTTGTGCTTACAACAGATGGAAACATCATGGTCTTGTGGGACAACAGAGCAGGTATTTGTTGCTGTCTACTCTTCCAGTCTTAAAAGTGTAATTTAGATATATATTCCACTTAGATAGATAGTTATATAATATACAATAATATACAATATATATACATTACCAGATACCTAACACCTGTAAAATGAGACAGGAGAATCTCTGCTAGAAAAATGAATGAATTTTAAATAAAATCTAAACAATTAAATGAGGATTTAAGAATGTTTAAAACCACTAACATTTATATAGCATGAGAACTATATCTTTCTTCAGATTCTTTGGTTTGCTAAGCTTCCCTTAGTCTCTATTCACCTCCTTAACCATCATCACAAAAATGGTCTTAATGTGGTAGGTAGAATGGAATAGATAAAATGTACCTGAAAACAGCTACTAAAAACAGCTAAGAGAAAACTAGAAGTCCATTCGTGAAAGGGGGGAATAGATTTTATTTTCCTATTACCCTATATTTTGAACTTATCTGCTAATGTACTTCTGCTGACTCTGCTTTTTTATTCAATTATTTATCTCAATAGCCATGTGTTGTAATGTTGATGTACAATTTTGATTGCAGTGGACTTCAAGACTTCAAAATACTACTTGGGAATGGATCCAGACTCAATATTTCTACTCCCATTGAAAATACCCCTAGATTCACAATTTCCCATAAATACATCCTCATTGCATTTTCAGTTGGTGAGGAAAACTTTCACATACAGTATAAAATTTTACACTTTGAATGACTGTTGTTAGAGACATTCAATAAGTGTATATTAATTAAGCATTATGAGTGTGTATTTCAATGAAAAAGCCCACTGCTGAACTTTTAAAACCTTGAAACTTAAGGCCTTAAAACTTTTAAGGCTTCCATCACAACAACCTCACAAAATATAGCACTTCCTTAACTATTTATACATGCAAGTATCTATTTGGTAAAAAAAAATCACAGATACTGTGAATCTAAATTAGTGCAAATAGTTTTGCATAGTCCTGCACTGCTTTTATTTTCAAAATTAGGATAAACATCTCTATTAATGTATTACATGTGTCATCTTTAAATAAGAAAAACCTTCTTGTAAACAAAAATTACATTTTAAATGTATTATATTAAAAGAATATTAGAAAAATTCTAATTTAAAATTACATTTCTAATTTAAATTATAAAAATTAGAAACAAGAGTAGAATAACTTTGATGATTGATTGCAATAAATACAGTTTCAGGAAAGCCAAAAAATTTCCATTTTCTCACAGATTGCTATCCTGTAGACATAAAAATTTATTTTCCATGTGATAGACTTTATCTGCATATATTTCGCCAACATACAGCATAAATTTGCAGTATGGGTATAATGTGGCCAGACAGCAAAGTCTTGACTCACTTGATACTTTACATTTTGACGTGAAAATGGGGCAAGTAATGGAAGCAGGGAATATAGAGTAAATAAATAGGTAATGAGACTTAGGCTGATACTTTCTATTCTTGTGTGAAAATAGCCACGTTTTCTTTCCAGGGCAAAATAGTCCATGTTTTTCCTTAATGGTTACAGGCACTTAATGTCAAAGTTGTCCTGGACAACTTTTTCATCAGGAGAAAGAAAAAACAAACACCTTAAGAACATGATTGGGGTGTTAAAATAGATCGATTCTCAATATTTTTCCATCAACTACAGAAACAATCTACACTCTGTTGCTGGCTTAGCCATTTAGGTTTTGTGCCTCTGGCGTGAACAGTCATATCTATGCTTAACACATAAACTAATATTAATATTTTTAGCTTTTGCAGGCCTGCCATAGCACATGATCTTCCTGATCTTCAAAAAAATAGTATGAAAGTAAGGATTGAGGACGGTCAATAAAAAAATAATTTGGTTAACAGAATTTTTATTACAAGTCTGCTATCACATGTTCTGAAACAGAGAAAAATCTAGTTTCTCTACATATGAATAGCAAAGTATGAAACCCCATTTATACTCTCAGATACATACAAGATTACCCAAAGTGAGGATGTACAGGGCTCCACTAATCTATATCAGCATGTTGTACACCCAGTTCAACAGATGTCTCCTATGAGCTCAGCATCACTGAATCCATCTCAAAGTCACAACAGGATCTATGTGCAAGCAACTGATCCATTTTTTTTCAAAACAGCCTGACAAACAGCAGCAGTGTTTTGACAGTAGCATCACTGGCATCACAGCTATCTCTGTTAACTCTGTGACACTATTTCCAAAACATGAGTTACCTCACTCATTCTTCTTTGCTGTTGACCATCTAGGGAGTCTGTACCAACAGCAAACTACTTTTTTTTTTTTTCAGATAAAATGCCAAAAATTCCTTTGCTCTTTTCCCAAAAGGCTACATTTGTCCAATGCATATATGTATATCCATGTTCAGCACACTGAAGTCTTTTTCATGGTTCCATTAAAACCTTCAGTTCACCATGAATTGTGAGAAAAATCTGAATTTTTTAATTTATCTAGACAAAAATTAAATATTGAAAGGTTTGGTGTTTTTAATTTCGTTATAGTAGCAATCCTCATCTTCATTATTGAAACAGCTACAGAGTTTCTGAACTGCCTTGATTTTTTTTATGCTGTAGAGTTTAATTGGCATTATTACCATTTCTATATTAAAAAAAGTCCAGTGGTAAGTTTCTACCATTACTGTTCTCATCTAACCCAAAATTTCTAGTAAACCAGAATATTTTCCTACTATTACTTATAAAAATCTGATATTATCTTTCATGGTCTCATGAAGCAGTTATAGTGTCACAAAATGTAGCTATACAAAGGCTGCATTTTGTAAATTATAAAAAGCATGTCACCAAATTACCGCAATGGCATCCCTGCAGTCTACAGATTGAAAAAAACCACAGTTGAATGGCCAA